>BRKX01000007.1:39875000-40475000 GCA_026008535.1 Perilla frutescens | reverse complement strand
TTCTCAACGTTGCCAATTTGTCGGCGGGGATCACATCAGTCCGGGGCCTTAGACGATTTTTGATGGAGATTTTTCCTTTTCAGATTTTCATGTATATGGGTCTCTATGTGTGTGTGTAATGAAGAAAAATCAACCATTCTTTCTTTAAAAAAATTGGTATCAGATCGCAAGGTAAGAAAATAAACTGCATGAAAGAAAACTAGAACTAACGTCGTTTGTTACACATGTTTGCTGTCATAGTTGTCAACGTGGTTTATAGACCAAACACGTCATACTTTACTTGCTAGAAAAATTGACAATGTTTAATCTCATACAAATTAAAATGTGGTGTTGTAAGTGACTAGATTTAAACGTGGTGTCTGATTTTCAAAATGATGTAAACGTGGTGATTTATAACAACAACAACAACAACAACAACAACAACAACAACAACAACAATAATAATAATAATAATAATAATAATAATAATAATAATTGGTCCTAAAAAGTTAAATAAGTAATTAGATTGGTGAATAATCATGTCTAAATCACTTCCGAAAATTATTAATGTATGCGGAATTATCAAGTCAACTAACTTGCAAAAACGAGTTCTCAATTGAAGCTAAAACTTTAGTTGATTTTTCATGTGCTAACCTCTGAGCCAAGTTCGACACTAAATTGATTTTGCTAAGATGAAAGTATATCAATTAAAGTTGATAAACACTTAGATAAATTGAACAAACACACACCATATAATTGAACAGATAAAGCAGTTAATTAATGAAATCAGTTAAAGGAGACATGTCTTCAATTCTTTGATTGAGTGATACGTCGATACGAAAGTCATATCACTGATATTGAGCTACTTCCACACAACTGGCTGAGGTCGTAACTTGTTCCTATTTTACATGATAGGGTTCTATGTAGGATATATATTGTTAGTTCCATCTGCACTAAAGTGTCCGGGATTGTCATTATCTGTTTAGATATTATGGCAATTTCAAAAGAACACAAAAGGTTTTGGTTATTCATGTTCGAATACCATGTTCTGGATAATTCTGTGAACATTCCGCTGCCAATTTGATTAAAGATCAAGACATGTACTTAGTCATGTTCAGGAACATGATCATGTACATGATTGTCCAGAGAGTTTACAAGAGACGTGTCATGCCAGATTCAAAGAGTTGAAGCTGCAGAATCAAGATGGACGTTTCAGAATAGAAGTTGCCTTGTTCGTGATGAAGATCAAGAAGGAAAGAAGGAGTTCTATTCAAGGAAGACATCTAAACTAGGAAAATCCGATTTATATAAGGAAATTGTTTCCTTGTTAAATCCTAGTCAAAATAGGACTTCTGAATACCTTGTTTAGGCTATAACTGTTTCTTATAAATAGCATGAGATTCAGACTAGTTTAGGAGACACGAATTCTTACGAATACACAAAAGGGTAGAGAGTCCAAAAGACTTCATATTCGAAGCATATAGTATTCGGGTAGACTAGGTTTGATCCGCGTGATCATTGTGTTTCTAGTCTGTGTTTGAAACTCACTTTCATACACACTTAGAGGAGTCTCGGGAGAGATTTCCTGTGGGAACTAGAGGGATTCTAGGTTGTGAGGGGAGCCCACAATTCAGTTTAGTGAAAGAGGTTGAATCGGGTAGGAAAGGGGTCGAGTGACGGGAGTCTTCGTGTAATAGCTTTTGTAACCATTCAACGGAGTAGTAAACTGTTTCTCATTGACTTGATAAGTCCCCTTGACGTAGATCAATTGATCGAACAGGGTTACCAACCTCGTGTTCTTTATTTGCTTAAGTTTTTACATTCTGACCTTACATGTTCACAACAATGTTCATGTACATGATGATGAACATGATCGCACAGTTTATGTAACTTCATATATAATTACATTGACTTGATGAGTTGCTTTCTATATTTGACAAATTAACTCCCTTATCATCACTCAAAACTTAATACTCTCCCCGTCCCAATAAGATAGATTTGTTTGTCTTTTTAGGATGTCCCGATACATAGACATGTTTCTATATATATTTAGCTTATTTACTAATATATCCTTATAGTTAATATTTTTTGCATTAAACATTAATTCAACTTCAAAGAAATAAATAGAGACTTATAGAAAGTTTCTTGATTAATTATCTTTCTCAATATTTTTCTTAATCCCATCAAAAATTTCAATCAACCTATCAAAATGGAATGAATGGAGCATAATTTTTCCATTAATAATAATAATAATAATAATAATAATAATAATAATAATAATAATAATAATAAGTTTGAAGTACAAACATACATATTCGCCAATGCACTTTACCCCTTTCACCTTCTGGATTATTGACTAGTCTAAATCCAGCTGTTAGACTTATTTGTCAGGCTCACAGAAAACCTCGTCAACCTAATCACAAAACCAATAATTAATGATGTTATAATCACTGATTAACAAGTTTTAAATTACTTGTCCAAATTATAGTATCACAGTTTTCAACTTGTGCAATTCCCTCAAGAAACATATGTAGAGTATGAATGGGGTTGTTTAAAAATCTGAACTATCAATTTTATTTTATTTTTCAAAAAACAAGATTAGGAATTGGATATAGACCCAAGTCCCTCTCAAAGCACAAAATTTAATTATTTATTTACTAATTGTCCTTATCTGATTGGATATGGCGCCGTATATAATATTAATTAATTAACCATCGATCAGAGATGATTATATATATAGAGACAAGTACCAACTGAATTCATACATGTATATCATTCCCAGAAACTATTAACTAATTACCATTTCTATTTCGGCATAATTTTATTCGAGAGAGTAATTTTGTTAAATGGTCATGAAAATATCGATGTGAGAGGGAAGGGAGGGATATATGATTAAAATACAATAATATAAATAATAAAATTATAATTATGATAAATAAACATAATGAAATCTTACGTTCACATACATACAAATGAAGAGTGCTCGTTTGAACCAAATTATATATATATATATATATATATATATATATATATATATATATATAAAAGAAGTAATTATGCTAAAACCGATCCCTAAACCGCCTTGCATTTTGTTACTCTCTTTTTCTGTAAACTATTTGAAATAAGTTAAGGGATGAGTGTGAGAGAGATGATTGCAACTTGTCGGCACAAATATATTAATGAATCAGTCTAAATGTGAGTGGAGATTAATTTGGAGTAGCGTAGCGCCGGGTCCATCCCAATTCACCATCATCATCCTCATCACCTTTCCGTACAAATAAATGTATATATACACTTTGATTTAAAAATTCATCTATCCTCAAACATACATGCATGCATACATATATACTTATACATACACACACGATCTTATATATCATACACGCCAAATATGAACAATTCATGATCTAATAGTAGCAATTAAGTTTGAAATAATAATAATAATAATAATAATAATAATAATAATAATAATTCGTGTGTTATTCGATAATATTAGGTATCCACTCGAACAATGTTGCACACACTCTCCTCTCTCTCTCCCTGGGTGAGAACTGAGAACCAATCTGAGCCTAGATCTGGTATATTTGAACGGCCTAGATCTGCTCCAGATTTTAAAAAATGAGGTGGCAATCTCGTAATAACGTCCAACTTCGCTGCCCCTGAATCTTAGTAAGGGTAAAATCAGAAAATATATGAATACTTAGAATTTACGTGTATATTTTTCAATTTAGGGTTTTAGCACTGTCATGGTCCTTTTTAGCCCTGTAATGACCTTTTTTAGCACTGTCATGACTTATTTTAGCAAGACTCTTTTTTAGCATTAGCATAAAAAAATGTCATCGACATTGTAAAAAAAACCACTAACAAACACTGTTACATGTTGAATTATCAATATATGAATATTCAGAATTTACATGTATATTTTTCAATTTAGGGTTTTAGCACTGTCATTTCTTATTTTAGCACTGGCATGACCTTTTTTAGCATTGTCATGACTTATTTTAGCATGACTCTTTTTTAGCATTAACATAAAAAAATATCATCGACATTGTAAAAAAACACGAACAAACACTGTTACATGTTGAATTATCAGTATATGAATACTCAGAATTTACGTGTATATTTTTCAATTTAGAGTTTTAGCACTGTCATTTCCTATTTTAGCACTGTCATTTCCTCTTTTAGTACCGTCATGACTTTTTTTAGCATTGTCATGACTTATTTTAGCATGACTTTTTTTTTAGCATTAGCATAAAAAATGTCACCGACATTGTACAAAAACCACGAACAAACACTGTTACATGTTGAATTATCAATATATGAATACTCAGAATTTACGTGTATATTTTTCAATTTAGAGTTTTAACACTGTCATTTCCTATTTTAGCACTGTCATGGCCTTTTTTTAGCATTGTCATGACTTATTTTAGCAGAATTCCTATATTACAAAAATACCCTTAATTCATTAAAAAGTCGCTAATATTACAAATATGTCACCGTGTTTTTTTCAATCTTGGGACAGATCTTGGCCGTCAATATAAGGGCGATATGTGGCTGAGATTGGTTCTCAGTTCTCACATGGGTGTGTGGTTCTCACATGATCCCATCTCTCTCTCTCTCTCTCTCTCTATATATATATATATGTATATACATATGATTTGAACATGGGGCTTGTATGTAAATTATGGATGAATCATATCCATTAATATGTTAAGATCAATGAGCATTATTAATTTGGAGATAAAGAAATGTTATTATTTCCATTGTAGATGCACTTAATGTCAACTATATCAAATCACAATTTTATTTTTTATGAGCATCTTCAATGTGAAAAAAAATCAAGAAATTGCAAATTAATTAAGAATTTTGAAATGTAAAAATAGCATGACAATATAATATTCCATTCTTCTAATTAAATGAAATTACAAGCATGTAGATGTTAAAAGAAAGCATTACGGAATAATAATTTAACATTATGAAACATAAAAATAATATAAATAAAATGACTATAAAAGATCAATTAAAATAAATTTGATCATAATCATTCATTCAACAAATCTAATGGATATGATTTATCCACAAATTACACACTGTTTATAAATAAATGATTTCAGTGTGTGTGTGTATAAAAACAGACACTGAGACACATGCATGTAGAGTGAGTGAGTGGGTGAGGTTGCATGTAAGAGGGGCGAGGTGGAGGAGTGCTTAAAAATTTATGAAGCAGCGCAAGACAAGAAAACCCCTCTACTTTCTACTTTCATGTTTTTTCCCCAACACGACAAATCTACCCCCACCTTCGCATACCTTCATTTTCCACACATGTTTAAGTAATATTCTGGGTTTCTTTTCATTGGCTACCTCTATTTTTTTTTATCTTAAACCAAAATATATACTATATTTCCACATAATTCATTACTAATTGCTTGTCACGTTGTGTAATATAATTAATTAATTAATCATTATTTGTATATGTGTGTGTGTGTGTGTGTTTTAATTTGCATAAGTCATATATCCTAGTTTGTTTTACACACTATTACTCATTGGATGTGTGAGTTCTTGAAAGTCCCATACCTCACGATTATATGGTTGAATCTTATTAATATTTAAGTTCTCATAATATATGATTCCTATATTTATATATGTAGAGATAATTTATCTAGAAATAACTAAATATAATAATTTAATTAGGGCGGGTAGCATTTGATGTAGTGTTTTGAATGTGAATGAAGAAGTAATGATGGGAAGGGAGGGAGTAAAACAAACTAATCAATCAATCAATCTCCGTGACATAAAATTTGGGGAAAAGGAGTGGAAGTGAACATATTTAGCACCGGTTCAGTGTGGATAAAATTTTTTATTCTGGTGTTTCACTGTTAAATTTATAATTTTAATAATAATTATTATAAAATAAAAAATAATTATAATATAAATAATTATAGTTATCATTTATCAACAAAAAAATAAATTGAAAAATTATAAAACATAATTTTGAAAAAGTCAACCATAATAATCAATTACTAATTAAAAATTAAAAATCAATATTTTTTAATAATTATAAAATCCTAATTGGATGTGGTGAACCCTAAGAAATAATCATAAAATTAAACTAAGCACAAAAAAAAATTGAAGAAAAAAAAAATACACGAAAAACTCATAGTTTGAAAGTGCAATAGAGATAGGGTGCAATAGGAAATTTCATATGGGTTTTAGTGTGGCTGCAGCTTTGATTAAACATTCTAGAGGCACTTAATTTGCTTTTTCACTTGATTTCCTCTAACAGAAAGGATATAAATGAAATGAAAAGATAGGGACAAATTAAATAGGTTTTTACGGGAGGCAAAAAGGCCGATTTTAAATCATTAGGCGGGGCTGCCCATTATATTCATCATCGATTTTTATTAATTACCACATGCATATCTTTAATTTCTTCGTTGACATCCAATTAATATTATTTCTCTTTTTTTTTTTTTTTTTCTTTTTGGACTTGCAACCCCAACCAACCGACGGTACTATCAACAGTTTAATTATATATATATATATATATATATATATATGCCAAATGCTGCTCATCTCTCTCTCTGCCGTCGGTGATATGAGAGGTAGAAAGAAGAAACAAGGAGGCTAATTTACTTTGTGAAACTAACAAGGAAGATTCCTATGTTGAATTTGGAACCGGGAAATGATGAGCCATTGCTCTTTAAAATCATTTGGTCTTCCCCTAAATGCCCATCTCATCATTAATTCTTCTATACCCTTAATTTCCTCATTTGGTTATACAGTTATACAATTATATATTAAGATTTTTTTTTCATATATGGACGTACTAATCATTTTACATACTAACCTATTCAAACTAAATCTCAATTACCACCCTTCACGCACACATAATATTATAATCAATAAATAATTGCGTAGGATGTGGTGCTAATATATATTATATATATATGGATTAGTTAATTAAAACAATTAATATATATTGCTTCACTGAAAGAAAAGGGAAAAAACAACTAACTTCCACTCATGTATCTAACTCATGAGGATGAAAACTGAAAGGATATATAATCTTGATAACATTGCACATAATTAAAATTGTACAACGTGATATATTCAAACCAACGCACACAACATGTGATTAATTAACTAGGTAGAGATAAGATTGCTTGAATAACAAGAGCCTCATGCAAATTCGTGTTAATTAGCTCAGTTACAACAGTAATCAAATGGAAATGGAGTAAAATTTAATATTATATTATATATATATATATATATTCCATCTTATGTTCCGTTTAATTAATTAAAATGCACAAACCAATATTGGAAATACATAGAAATATATAGCATTAATTTTAGAGTAATGGAAAATATCGTTGGAGTAGAATACATGTGAAAACGCAAGTCGCTGCGTGCTGCATATATAGCAGATGGAAGAAGTAAACTTGCGACTAGAGGTGATTCAAAATTAATTAATGAAAAGTGGATTCCGATATTATTCTATTCATTAAATATTTTTCACAATAATTAACTGTGTATGGATCATTTTGAGCATTGATCGCGACCTGATGTAATTGGGTGAGTATAGTTTACCCTTGATATATGGTTAAGACATTTCAGTAGTTAAAGAGCAAAAAAAGAAACAAAGTTTTCTTGTGACGACCTACATGTTTCTAGATATAATAATAACCACAAGAAAACTGTATATATATGTGTGTGCATATATATACATATGGCTGTCTGCTGAAAGGGATGTATTTGAGATATATATATATATATATATATATATAATTAAAAGTATGTATTAATTAACACGATTAATAAACTAGCTGGGGAAGAGTGGCGATGAAGCTGAGAAGAAGAAAACTTGTTAAATAGAAGCCGCTGAAGCACTCAAACAACAGAGCTAGGTCATGTGAGAGAGTGGCCCTCAAATGAGTGCAGCCTAGCTAGCTAAGTTGAAATATCAAGAATTTAATTATCCCGCTTGTCGCTTGCCTTAAATATTTATTGCATCATAATACATATATATATATATATATTTGTTGTTATACTAAGCTTATACTATTTCGTACACTTCACCAATAGACATGTATTATGTATAGGGGAATTGAAACAGTCTTAATATTTGAAAGAAAGAAAGAAAGAAAAACAAAGAGATCATATATGTATATTAATGAATTATTTATTACAGTATGTTTTAAAGTACGTAGTAGCAGCTAGCTAGCTAGGTATGGATGAGTAAGTAGTATATATGAATATTGGTGAAGAAAGCTAGAAATAAAATTTATAAAGAAAGGAAACAAGTAATTAACAGTAGTATAAATAGATCGCAGTTGGGAATTAAGGAAGGTGGTAGTTAAGTTGGAATATATGTGAATGGGGCACCACTGCTGCAGCAAACAGAAAGTTAAGAGGGGGCTCTGGTCTCCCGAAGAAGACGAAAAGCTTGTCAGACACATCACTACCTACGGCCATGGCTGCTGGAGTTCAGTTCCTAAATTAGCAGGTAATTAATTAGATATATATTAATCTCTCTCTCTCTCTCTCTCTCTCTATATATATATATATATGTATGTATATATTATACATGTACGTAATAATTGATTAATTATATATAATATAGGACTGCAGAGGTGCGGGAAGAGCTGCAGACTGAGATGGATAAATTATCTCCGGCCTGACCTGAAGAGAGGGTCCTTCACGGAGCAAGAGGAAAGAACCATCATCGACGTTCACAGGATTTTAGGCAACAGGTGGGCTCAAATTGCGAAGCACTTGCCCGGCCGCACCGACAACGAAGTTAAGAATTTCTGGAATTCCTGCATCAAGAAGAAGCTCATTGCTCAGGGATTGGATCCCAACACTCATAATCTCCTCTCCAAATCAAAATCCCTCAAATCTTCTTCTTCTTCTTCTAAACTCATCATTAATAATAATAGTAATAGTAATTCCTTCACGGTGGACACGCAGCCTCCGGATCATCATCAATCACTCCTCTCCAATATTATCATCAATCATCACAACTCCAGGGAAACGTCCTCCACTACTACTCCATTAATGCTTTCATCATCTAATTCCTCTGCCTTTCCCATTAATGTTATAAACGATAACAACTGCATTACCTGGGGCGATCACTTGGCGCTCGACCAACAATCTCAACTGCTGCAAAATTCATGTGGAACCCAACTCTACAAAGTTGACACCCATATTAATACTCCCGTGGATCAGCTTATACTGCAGTCATCGTCAGGTCATGATGATCAACATCAGATGGGGAATATTGATACTCCATTAATTGACGACGCCATGGGAAGTAATTGTCACTTCGATTTTGAGTTTCTCGATTCTGCATTCATACCTCCTCAAACTTATAACTGTAGTCTCACTTCTATTGATGATCAGCTTGCTTGGGATATTGTTAATTAATTCATTATATATGTTTTCTTCCATATTCTTTTAATTTACCACATCAATTATCTAGCTACGTACATCTTTTCTTAACATGTATGTAACTATATATATATATATATATATATATATATGTTCCAAATTGGCTGATTAATTCGATCATCCACTAATTAATTATGGAAATTTAGTTAACGAGAAAGCTAGTCGATCTCCTTTTAAAAAAAAAATGTTATAACTTAATCAACGAACTCCCTTAACCATTAATGATACACAGAATTCTAGGTTATGAGTTCATCACAACTAGCTCCAAACTTTGCGAAGCTATATGTATTTGTCTCTCTGTACATATAATATGATCTGCATGATCTTAATTAATCATCATGCAGCTAATTATATATATATAGAGAGAGAAGGTATTCCCTGCATCGGGTTGCTATTTCAGACTATTTCAGAGGGCGCGTGGCTGCACGCGCGCGGTGGAACCCCAAAAAAAACTCCAAAAAACACCAAAACTACCCTAAAAAAACTTGGTCAAAGGGCGGGTTTGACCGCGTTGATCGGATCAAAGTGCGGATTGACCTGACCCGTCTTAAATAACACTATTTACAATAGGGTGTATGGAAGTGTTTACCATATATATATATATATATATATATATATATATATATATATATAGCGCGCTCAATCGATCCCACAATCTTCATATACCTCCGCGATATGATTATAATTACATCACAAGCAAAACAAAGAAAACGTACCTTGAAGCCACATTACAGAAAAAGTGGGAATTAATTAATGTTGGAAAATATATGTTCATTTGAACTTAAAAAATAAGTTATATATAGACCCAACTTTTAGGTAAATAAGTTTATACTCATGACTTGTATATGTTAAATGACTAATATACCCTAGGTTTCTCTTTTGTTCACTCGAGCACTCAAACAAACAAATGGAGATTGAATAGTAAAACTGGACCCTTCTTCAAAGTTTAGTACATTTTGCAGTGTTATAGACCTTGAGCTTAATTATAATCCTAAAATTAGATACACGTGTCATTTGTCAACGAAGAAACAAATATACCAAATTGCATGTTGTAGCGCCCCGAACCCGGAGGCCCAGTGCGCTAACGGGTACACACGCGAAGAAAGAAAAATCCCAATAAAATTTTCGCAAACTACTATAAATCATTTTCCCGAATTATAAAAATTCGGACAGCACTTCGTTTAAAATATTAATAAATTTCACGCTCATAGACGTTTACCATTTAACAACCAATCACATAAGATAAGACTTTTCAACCAACCAATCATTTTAAAATCACACCTTTCGAACCACCAACTAAAACATGTTCAACCTTGACTAGTCAAAAATCCAATATTCAACATTCAAATCATGCCAGCAAGGCCACGACGATCACACACGTCCATAAAATATTTAAATAATCCATAAACATACAGCGGAAGCATATATAATCATATTTGTTGACCATGACTAAACAAATTCAATATTTCAAAAATTAAAATATGGTCAACCATACAAGATGTCCTTATTAGTCCACGTCCGCCATTTGCCGTCATCAATTACCTGAAAACATTTTTAAATAGTGGGGCTGAGTGCCAGAAAACACTTCATGGGAATACTCATACATTCGTCTAATAATTTGCAATAAGAATATCCATAAATCCATATTTGACATGCCATAAATCATACGCTCAATAAACATAGTGGAGACCGACCCTAATGTGATCACATATAAACTATAACATATTCATAACATGAACATATTCATAAGTAATTGCATCGGAGTGCCATATTCGGAATTCCTCATATGAGTCGTGTCAATCCACATTGAGCAACATAAGCATAAATAATTTTTCTTAGCGGACGAAAGTTTAAATATATTTTCGAAAGCATTTTAGTAAGTAAACCCACCTTATAGCTAATTTAGCTGAAGCTTTATTCACGACTTCTTGTCCTAATCCTGTTGTTGCGGATTAGGACCTTATGCTTAAATATAGGAATAACCTTAATCGTCGTCCTAACCGAGTCTCGGATTAGGACCTATACATAAGAACTGTCTTAATAATGTAATAATGTTCTAACATATACTATAACATAAATAAGGTTCTAGGGATCGAGTCCCTAAAGTAAGAGCGTAATCTGACGTCGCTTAAATGTCGAACGGGATCCTAACTTAAAATATATCGGAGTACTCTATCATGCAAATAAATGCCTTAAATACATAAAGGAAAAATATAATATTTAATATATGATTTAAATGATCATTTTAAATCATAGAAGAATATGGAAATATTAATTTAATATACCATATACTTAATTTCGAATTTAATCTAAATTAAGCAAAATAAACTAAATAGAAATAAGGATAAAATATAACATAATTTTGTAGTCAAGAGGGCTTGAACACTTGACCAAAAATATAAGTGAAATAATAAGCACTTAACCACTAGGCTAGAAAAGTCTATTAAATATTAATTAAACTGCTTTAATTAAATAGCTTCATAAATGCATACACAAAATAAGAATTAATTAAAACAGTAATAAGGGGGGTTTGAACCCTGGACCCCTAAAAATAAACAGAACACCTAACCATTAGGCAAAGCCTTGTTTTCAAAATTAATCCTCTATAATTAATTATATATAATCCAGGAAGCTTTTATGATAAAAAGATTAAAAATGAATAAAATTACTTCAATAAGATTTGAACCCTTAACCTCTTAAGTAATAATCTGAACACTAACCACTAAACCATATGCTATTTTCAAAAATTAAAGCATGATTTTAATTAAATAAAGACAGTAATGCATGCATTAATTAAAGTAAAATAAAAGTAAACTGTTTTCAAGGAGATTTGAACCATAGACCTACTAAAATATTAATTTTAAACCTTAACCATTAGGCTAAAGATCATTTTCGAAAATTAACACAGATTTATATATATATAGTGCAGAATCATAATAGAATAAAATCCATAAATAAAATGTTCAAAAGAGGTTTTGAACCTTAAACCTCTTAAACAACAACCTGGACTCCACCAATTTAACTAAATGTCATTTTCCAAATTTATTAGGTGCAATTAATCATACAAGGTTTAAAAATTATCTTAGATAAAAATAAAAACTGTAATTAAGTAGTTTTGAACCCTTAACCTCTTAATAATAAATTTGAAACATATCCATTAGGCTAAGTACTATTTTCGAAATTATCAATATGATTTTAATTAAATAAAGCATAATCTTGCAATGAAATACAATGGATCTTAAAAAGAATAAAATATGTTTATAAAGATATTTGAACCCAAGATCATTCAACAATTAAATTGGAACACAAACCATTACAACAACCTCATTTCCGAAATTAAAACAAGATTTTAATTAAATAAAATCATAATTACATCCATCAATTAATTAAAATATTAAATTATCCCAAGGGGATTTGAACTATAGATCTCCCAAAATAAAATATGTACATCAGTCATTAGGCTAATGTATCATTTTTTTTATATTAAGACCATACTTTTATTTAGATAAATCTAAAATACATGTATTATTTAAAATAATGAACTTCTCCAAGTAGATTTAAACCTTAGCTCTTTCAATACTTAAATAATGACTTCCCCATAAGTTATTATTCATATCTTGAAATATAACATAAGCTCTTTGATTAAATAGGTCCATAATAATAATAATAATAATAATAATAACAAAAAGAAACTCACACACCCACACACAAAAACACGGCAAACACACACAAGCACACACTCATAGATTCAATACACAAATCACCAAAACATCCATTTTCACCCCTTTTTTTTTCATTTTATCAATAATCAATCATCTCCTAAATTGTTTAAGAACACCAAAAATAAAATTAAGAACATACTTTAAAGTAAATAATCCAAAACAGCCCGTAAATTACAATATACATACTAATATCGAAAATAAAGTTGAAAAATAAAGAGGGAAATGAGGTATTAAAAGGTTAGGGTTTAACCCATACTTAGATCTGAAAATCGGATGCCTCAACCTCAAAATCTTGCAAAAATAATTGAAGAAATGGAAAGAGGGAAAAGAGGGGAATCTAAAAATGGTATTGCATGTGAAAAATATCGCCGAAAATTTTTCCCGCGTGGAGGAGCGGCGACGGCGGTTGTGGGTGTTAGTTTTGTATACTGGAAGACTTGTCTTTGTATACTTTTTTGATAATATGATGATATGAAATGAAAGTTATTACAGTCACTGTTTGCATTTAGATTATGTTCTATAATTGTTTTATGCAATGTTCCATATACTTACATTGTAGATGATATGGTGTGGGGAGTCACACGGTAAGATCATATCATTAGAACCTTGTAATGTATTAAAGAGCTTACGGCTTAGATGGTCCTGAACACACCATCGGTACACCGTAGAATAATCTGATAAGTTAGTTTATCTTGACTAACTGATTATTCTAGTACACTCGTTAGTGTATTGAGGAGGATCACGATAGGATACTATTCTCTGTCTCTGACCCAGTTACTGAGAGAATAAAGATCCACAGAGTTCGGGTTCTGAACTCATGTGATATTGGCGAGCATATGTGTGTGTTGTTTATTACTTTGATTTATCAATGGGTGAGATCTTTTCGTAGATTGAATTCGATATCTTGGGTAATAACAATATATACATGATGTCTCGAGCAGTATGCATGAGCACTGTGTCCTGGTGCGCCAGGTTGATGATGTTCTCTTGAGGAAGCACAAGTTCATGTTGAAACCCTGCAGGTGGAATTTATTCCGTACATGAATAAAGCTTGTGTGGTACTACTCAAGGTTTTAGATGTTAATTAATTATAGCTGTCAGAGGCTTACATAATTAATTAATGAACATTATATCTTAAACACGGGGAATGGCTGGACTAAAGGAGAAAGCATATTCATAAATATGTATTAAATTGGTAGGTCAGTTTTACTTCTTTAGTGGAATAAAAGTAAAACTTAATTTATTTAATTATATCCTAGGTTTATTGGATATTGGATATTAAATAAATTAGTGGGCCAATTTAATATTCTTCTAGATCCCTGTTGTAGCCCAATTGAATGATAGTGGACTGGATATTGAACTTGAGATAGAGGCCCAAGCCCAGTAGGGTTGGAACATGAAATTTCGCCCCTCCCTATATATAAGGGGAGGGGGGGCATGAAATTTTCATGAAGTTATTCATAGGAAATCAGCCCCTCTTTGTCTCTCAAAGTTATCCACAGATTTCACAATTCTATCTAGTAGATTTCAGCCCACTCTGAATCTAGATACAGTCCGGGAATACAACAGAAGATCTTGGAGTAGAATCTGTGGTGCTCGATTTTTTGAGGTGTTAGGTGGCGCCATACAGTTCATTCAACAGCAATATTAGATCTTTAATCTTGTCCACAGACCGTCTATCGATTTGTAAGTAGATTCGTTTCTATGTCTTCCGCTTTATTAGATTCAAATCTGCTTTGCATGCTTTTTGATTAGACTGTGATAAACATGCATGTTACATTAAATTATGATTTGCATGAACATGGATTAATGAACAACCAAATGATCCTGCGGTGGTTTAATTCAAAAAAACCCCAACAACTGGTATCAGAGCGGGTTTTGGCACTGTTCTAGGATTAATCCGGGCATAATTTCGAATTGCATGATTAAATTTGATGATAAATTTATGGTGTTTAAATTTTCAGATTTAATTGACCATGTATTTCGATTTTATGGTATTCAAAACTTGGAAGAATTTGAGATGTAAAAATCAAGAATTCTAGTTTTGATGGCACTTGAATTTTCGGTCACTATGGATTAAATTTGGGATGATATTTGATGTTCTTCAAATTTCCAGATTTAATTCTAATAGGGGTCGAAAATTTGGAGATCAAAATTTTTGATTTTTGATGTGTATAAAATTCCCTAATTTGGTGTAGTAATTTTCGGCACTTTTGGAATTAAGTTTGGATGATGTTTTGATCAAGATCAAATTTCCAGATTTATTTCCTAATGTGGTTCGAAAATTATGATGATTAGATTTGGATTTGGTGATTTTTGATGTATATCAAAGATTACCTAATTCTAATCTAGATAGGTTTGAAATTAGAATTTTAAATTTGGTAATTTTTGAAGTGGATCAAAATTTCCAGATTTTTATTCTTGAAAATTTCGAAACCTATAGCTATATTATTTGGAATAGTTTTTGGATTAATGTCAAAATTTCCAAATGTGAAATATAGTGTAATTTTCGATTTTAATAAATTAATTTGGAGAAGATTTTGATGAAAATCAAATTTCCAGATTTATTTATTAATGTTGATCGAAAATTTGGTGCTTGGATTAAGGTTTGATGTTATTTGATGTATATCTTAATTTACCTAATTTTAATCTAGATAGATTTGAAAATAGAATTTTAAATTTGGAAGAATTTGAAGTGGATCAAATTTCCAGATTTATTATTTGGTAATTTTCGAAAATCTATATAATTTAAATTGAATAAGGTGATTTTGGATATAGCTGAATAATTACAAAATCCAATTGTAATAAGGTTTTAAATTTGGATAAGTTTTGGAAGATTTTGGATTGGAATCAAATCTCCAAACTTTATCCTTGAAGATTTAGATTCTTATGGATAATATTTGGATTAGATTTTTGATTTATATCAATATATCCAATTATTATTTAATTAGGGTGGCTAGAAAATATTAAATAAATTTGGTGGATAATTATTAATAATTTCCAGATTTATTTAAGTGATATTTTCGAAAATAACAAGATTAAAATTGGTAGATAATTATTTTAATTTCCAATTTTTATCTTGTGGATAATATCAAATTAATTAATTTAATTAATTGTAAAATTCGACTATTATTTAATATTCATGCATAGATATCATATGTTATTTTATGTGGATCATATAATACATGATTGTTGGTTTTTGTAGACTGTGTTTGTTTGCAGGTTTACTAACTATCATGGCTCATTTATTTTATGTGATGTATGTTTATGTTGAATGGATGTTGGCCGTATGCCGGTTTGGCTACGTGATTTTAATCCATGAGAAAATCCATGGATTAGGTCTAGGTTTTATTTTACGTTGGTTTAATGTAATAGATATAAAGCTGTTAGACCGGGTTTTTTTTTTTTAGTTGTAATTTTTATTCTAGCAATATTAGATTTTTCCTTTCGGAATAGATAGTCTATATTGAATAAAGATCGGAGATCAACTCAAAAGAAGGAAAGTGGTTCAGCACCAAAAGGAAAGGTTCACCGGTTCACGTCCCGAAACCCTAAATGGAGCTAGGATTTTCGGCGAGGCGCGGTGAAGGGGCGGCGGCCATAAGCTGTTTCCGGAGCTGACTTTCTAGTTTTATCTCATCAATCAACATGAGATATAAGCCATGATAGTTGGAATATTACTGTTGCTTATTATGTTGAAGCATGCAATGGTTGTTTATCATTTTATGTGATGTTTGCATGTTCGATAATGGGATAAAATGAAACCTCAAACATAAATAACTAAGTGGGAGAGATTCATACCAAAATATGTAGAAATCTCATACGGTCTCCATTAAAATCTGGTTTAATTGAGAAGTGATGGGCATGCGCGTTGACATCGGTCTTCCTCCATATCGGATGTGTCATATCACAGATTTCTTTAGAAATTAAATCTCCTAAATGGATAGCTGTAGAATACTATTAGGACTAACTGACTCCTCCATCTGGAGCGGTTAAATTCGAGTAGTGATCTTGGTGCGAAGATAATGGTGTGCACACTTAGATGTAATTTATTGATAAACGTCCACACGATCGTGGCTTATCAGTTAGACGATTACATGACCGTGTTAATTATTCAGCTATTAATTTGCTTGTTGTAAGGAAACTCAACTGGAGGCAAATTAAAGGTTTAACCTATTTAAAGATGTTTTTTATAAACGTCCACACTATCGTGGCTTATAAAAGATGTTTTTAAAGTGTCGGTGGAAAAGTATATAATTTTTATGAGGTTTTTGATTATATACTGTTTATCCTAAACGTGTTATGTGATTGTACTGCATGTTTAATTTCAGTTATTTCATATCATCAATGGCACTCTCCAATCTGTCCTCAATCCTCAAAGAAAACAAACTTGTCGGTGAAAACTACAATGACTGGATTCGTAACCTTAACCTAGTTCTAGTTGCTGAGGGACACAAGTTTGTACTTGAAGAGATATGTCCTGACAAGCCAGATGAGGGTTCTGACGAAGCCCAAAGGGCTGTGTATGACAAGTGGGTCAAGTCTGATGAGATAGCGCGCTGCTACATTCTGGCTTCCATGTCGAATGTGTTGCAACATCAGCATCAGACTATGAAG
The DNA here is from genome assembly GCA_026008535.1 of Perilla frutescens. NCBI lineage: Eukaryota > Viridiplantae > Streptophyta > Magnoliopsida > Lamiales > Lamiaceae > Perilla > Perilla frutescens. The sequence continues at coordinate 40,457,235 of BRKX01000007.1, read as the reverse complement.
ACTGCTTATGATGTCATGCTCAACCTTAAGGAGCTCTTCGGTTATCAGAACCGCTCGGCTCGCCACTTAGCAATGAAGAAGAGAGGTACATCTCACACTCTGGTTGTGGAAACATGTTTAGCAACTTGTTCTACCCAGTCGTGGGTAGTAGATACTGGAGCTACTGATCATGTTTGCATGTCTTTACAAGGGTTCCTGCTAAGAAGACAGTTGAGTGAGAATGAGATCACCGTCTACATGGGCAATGCTACGAGAGTGGCGGCTGTTGCAGTGGGAGACGTTGTTTTACCTTTCAGTAGTGATAGAACTTTGGTTTTGAAAGATTGTCTTTATGTGCCTGGTTTTAGGCGAAACTTGGTTTCATTTTCTAAACTGATTATGGATGGATATTCTGTTTCTTTTGATAACAAAGTAGTTATCTTTAGTGGTAAACATTTTATCTGTTCTGGCACATTGGATGGACACTTATACTTTCTTAAACCAACTGAAAACACTACGCAAAGACAACTGTTGAATACATCAATCATAAACCCTAACAAGAGAAAAGAACCTTCGGAATTGAATCAAACCTATCTTTGGCATCTAAGGCTAGGTCATATTAACCTTAAGAGGATACAAAGACTTGTAAACGATGGACCATTGTCTTCTTTGGTACTGGAATCGTTTCCTTTGTGTGAATCCTGTTTGGAAGGTAAAATGACCAAGCGTCCTTTCCAGTCAAAAGGAAATAGATCCGAAGGGCTATTAGATTTGATTCACTCTGACCTATGTGGCCCTATGTTAGTTCAAGCTCGAGAAGGGTTCGAGTATTTCATCACTCTCGTTGATGATTACTCTAGATACGGTTATATCTACCTGTTACGTCGCAAGTCTGAATGCTTTGAGAAATTCAAAGAGTTTAAGGCGGAAGCGGAGAAACGAACAGGCAGAAGTATCAAGTCACTACGTTCTGATCGTGGTGGTGAGTACCTCTCAAGTGAATTTAGGGATTACATGGCAGAGAGTGGGATTACATCCCAGTTAACTGCGCCTGGAACGCCACAGCAGAATGGCGTGGCGGAAAGAAGGAATCGTACATGTTTAGAGATGGTTAGATCGATGATGAGTTATTCTGAGTTGCCTATTTCGTTCTGGGGATATGCCCTAGAAACAGCAGCTTATATTCTTAACTTGGTTCCATCGAAATCAGTTCCTGCTACACCCACAGAACTATGGACTGGACGAAAGCCCAGTTTGAACCATATTCGGATTTGGGGTAGCCCAGCACACGTGTTGGATAAGGAAGCTGATAAGCTGGCTCCTCGTACTGATGTAAGGCTGTTCGTTGGATATCCTAGAGGAACGAAAGGTGGTTTGTTTTATAGTCCTAAGGATCAGAAGATCATTGTTAGCACCAATGCTCGATTCTTAGAGGAAGACTATGTCATAAACCACAAACCAAGGAGTCACATCATCCTTGAGGAGTTAAGGGGTGGATCGAATCCTACACCAGTTGTACAAGAAGAGGAACCACCAAACACTGCACAACGTGTCACAGAAGTACAGAAACTGCCTCGTCGCAGTGGGAGGGTTGTACGCCAACCTGATAGATTCATTGGTCTGGGAGAGGCTTTAGATTTCCCAGAGGGTCTCAATGAATTGGATCCCAGGACCTATGACGAGGCAATTCGAGATAAAGATGCAGATTCTTGAAAAACTGCAATGGAGTCTGAGATTGGATCTATGGATCACAATCAAGTCTGGGAACTTGTAGAACCACTAGATGGGGTAAAACCCATTGGCTGTAAGTGGATCTACAAGCGCAAGAGAGGATCTGATGGGAAGGTTGAAACCTTCAAAGCTAGATTGGCGGCAAAAGGGTATACTCAGAAAGAAGGGATCGATTATGAGAAAACCTTTTCACCGGTAGCCATGCTTAAGTCAATCCGGATTCTCTTGTCTATTACCGCTCATTTGGATTATGAGATCTGGCAGATGGATGTCAAGACAGCTTTCCTAAACGGAAGTCTTGAGGAAAACATTCACATGAAACAACCAGAGGGATTCATTGCTAAAGGCCAAGAGCACTTGGTGTGTAAGCTTAAGAGATCCATTTATGAACTTAAGCAGGCATCGAGGTCTTGGAACATCCGATTTGATGAGGTTATCCAGTCATATGGATTCGTGCAAAGTCCAAATGAGAGCTGTGTGTACAAGAAATGTGACGGAAACGTGGTGGCATTCCTCGTACTTTATGTTGATGACATCTTGCTTATTGGAAACAATAAGAAGGCGTTATCAAACATTAGGGCGTGGTTGTCCGAGCAGTTCGATATGAAGGATCTGGGTGAAGCCGGACATGTCCTTGGCATCAAGATCATTCGTGATCGCCAGAAAATGATGTTATGTTTGTCCCAGGCGACTTATATCGATTCAGTGCTAGCTAGAATTGGCATGCAAGATTCCAAGAAAGGTTTTATACCTTACAGGCATGGAATTCATCTATCCAAGGAAATGTGTCCCCAAACACAGTCTGAGATAGAGGAAATGAAGAAAGTACCATATGCTTCGGCTGTGGGAAGTTTGATGTATGTTATGCTATGCACTAGGCCTGATATATGCTATGCCGTTGGCATGGTAAGCAGATATCAGTCTAACCCTGGACAAGGTCACTAGACTGCGGTAAAAAACATTCTCAAGTACCTTAAATGGACTCGAGACTACATGTTGGTTTTCCGCTCTGATAGTCTAGTACCTAGGCCTGGCAATTCGGGCCGCCCGGCCCGAAATTTCGGGCTTTTTTGAAAATTCGGGCCCGGCCCGGCCCGAAAATTTTCGGGCCAATTTTCAAGAGGCCCGGCCCGGCCCGGGATTGCTGCAGGCCTATTTTTTTAAGGCTCGGCCCGGCCCGAAAAGGCGGGCCGGGCCGGGCCGCTCGCGGGCCTAGTGTTTTTTTAGCCTTTTTGGGCCAAAAAGCCCGGCCCGTCGGGCCTCTCTCATTTTTCGGGTCGGGCCGGCCCGGCCCGGAATTTTTTCGGGCCAAATTTTTTGAAGCCCGGCCCGGTCCGAAATTGTTTCGGGCCTAATTTTTTTAGCCCAGCCCGGCCCGAAAAGCGGGCCGGGCTCAAATTGCCACCTCTACTAGTACCTTTGGGTTACACGGACTCAGATTTTCAATCCGACAAAGATCAGAGTAAGTCTATCTCGGGCTATGTGTTTACATTAGGAGGTGGAGCCATCGCATGGAGGAGCATTAAGCAGAAATGCATTGCGGATTCCACCATGGAAGCTGAGTATGTAGCTGCCTCTGAGGCTGCAAAAGAGGCTGTCTGGCTCCGCGGGTTCCTAGTAGGCTTGGGCGTGGTTCCTGATTTGCCTAAGACTATCACGATATACTGTGATAACTCTGGTGCAGTGGCAAATTCGAAGGAACCCAGAGCCCACAAGGCAAGTAAACACATAGAGAGAAAGTACCATCTTATACGAGAAATCGTTAAGAGAGGAGACGTGGCGGTGGTCAAGATTGCATCTGAGGACAACCTGGCTGATCCATTCATGAAGAGCCTGGCGGTTAAGACCTTTGATGGTCACGTGGAGAAAATGGGAGTGAGATGCAGACCCGGTAGCGCAGTTTGAGTTGATAGTTTTAGATTGAAGAGTTTGCCAGTTAGTTATTATGCTTGAAAGACATGCTTCAAGTATAAGTGGGAGATTGTTAGTTTTGTATACTGGAAGACTTGTCTTTGTATACTTTTCTGATGATATGATGATATGAAATGAAAGTTATTGCAGTCACTGTTTGCATTTAGATTATGTTCTATAATTGTTTTATGCAATGTTCCATATACTTACATTGTAGATGATATGGTGTGGGGAGTCACACGGTAAGATCATATCATTAGAACCTTGTAATGTATTAAAGAGCTTACGGCTTAGATGGTCCTGAACACACCATCGGTACACCGTAGAATAATCTGATAAGTTAGTTTATCTTGACTAACTGATTATTCTAGTACACTCGTTAGTGTATTGAGGAGGATCACGATAGGATACTATTCTCTGTCTCTGACCCAGTTACTTAGAGAATAAAGATGCACAGAGTTCGGGTTCTGAACTCATGTGATATTGGCGAGCATATGTGTGTGTTGTTTATTACTTTGATTTATCAATAGGTGAGATCTTTTCGTAGATCGAATTCGATATCTTGGGTAATAACAATGTATACATGATGTCTCGAGCAGTATGCATGAGCACTGTGTCCTGGTGCGCCAGGTTGATGATGTTCTCTTGAGGAAGCACAAGTTCATGTTGAAACCCTGCAGGTGGAATTTATTCCGTACATGAATAAAGCTTGTGTGGTACTACTCAAGGTTTTAGATGTTAATTAATTATAGCTGTCAGAGGCTTACATAATTAATTAATGAATATTATATCTTAAATACGGGGAATGGCTGGACTAAAGGAGAAAGCTTATTCATAAATATGTATTAAATTGGTAGGTCAGTTTTACTTCTTTAGTGGAATAAAAGTAAAACTTAATTTATTTAATTATATCCTAGGTTTATTGGATATTGGATATTAAATAAATTAGTGGGCCAATTTAATATTCTTCTAGATCCCTGTTGTAGCCCAATTAAATGATAGTGGACTGGATATTGAACTTGAGATAGAGGCCCAAGCCCAGTAGGGTTGGAACATGAAATTTCGCCCTTCCCTATATATAAGGGGAGGGGGGGCACGAAATTTTCATGAAGTTATTCATAGGAAATCAGCCCCTCTTTGTCTCTCAAAGTTATCCACAGATTTCACAATTCTATCTAGTAGATTTCAGCCCACTCTGAATCTAGATACAGTCCGGGAATACAACAGAAGATCTTGGAGTAGAATCTGTGGTGCTCGATTTTTTGAGGTGTTAGGTGGCGCCATACAGTTCATTCAACAGCAAGATTAGATCTTTAATCTTGTCCACAGACCATCTATCGATTTGTAAGTAGATTCGTTTCTATGTCTTCCGCTTTATTAGATTCGAATCTGCTTTGCATGCTTTTTGATTAGACTGTGATAAACATGCATGTTACATAAAATTATGATTTGCATGAACATGGATTAATGAACAACCAAATGATCCTGCGGTGGTTTAATTCGAAAAAACCCCAACAGTGGGGAGGGGGAAAGGGATCGAGAGAGAGAGGGGAGAGAGGGGTGGGGGGCTGTTCCAATTTGAAAGAGGTGAAAATGTACTAAGGAGGCTTAAGTGGTAATGAAGGGGTATTTATATCACTCCATAACTTAACCCTAAAATCCAATTAAATCAATAATTAAATCATAACTTGGTCAATTGAAGTCTAATAAAGATGAAATCGAGTTCTATAGATTCGTATCGACGAGCACTACGTTTAACATATTCGTTAATCTCGATCGGATAATAATTGGGCCGTAAATAATTAAAATCATAATTGGGCTAGCAAGCCCATCACCGATTTAAGAATTCTTAGGGATGAAATAGTCTTAATCAAAATTTTTACAAAGCCCTTACAATAAAATTAAGGGGATATAAAAGCTAATATGAGAACTTGGGGGGACTATTTTGAAAAGGTACTTTACTATTAAAAAATAGAAAAATCCATCTCCTTCTCACTCTCTTTTCCATTGCACTCAACGCGGAAAATCAGATTCACCGAAGAATTAAAACAGAACCATGATCTCATTTTTTTTCTTGTTTCTTCCTCTAACCTCACCGCCCTTAATCACACTCTACAAAAAACCGGGTTTTAGCGATGGAATTTTCCGTCGCTGGAAAGTGAATTTCCGTCACTAGAAGTAGTTAGCGACGGATCACCGATTGATTTGGTCCGTCGATAATTGGCTCGTCGTTACCTCCAACTAGCGACAGAATTTATATCCGCCGTTAACCTAGCAACGGATTACCAATGGAAATATCCGTCGCTAATGGTATCATCGTCGGTCGTCATCCGGAGGTCAGGCGATGAAATCACAGTGGACTAGCGACGGACTCTGTCCGTCGTTAGATTCGAAAAATTCAATCCGTCGCTAATATATTTTTTATTTTTTTGGTTTTTTTATTAAAATTTTAATATTATATATATATATAAATTAATTAAAATCGAATATCATAAATCAAATACTAATAATAAAAATGCAATGTATTAAATCACAAATTCACAAATAAAATATAATTATTCAAATATAAATAACATGTATCAGTCATCAGTGTGCGGGGGTGGGGGCGGGGAGTATGGTGGCTGGCCAAATCTAGCAAACATCTGGGCCCATTGGGCCTCCATCTGGGCCTATAGTTGCTGGATCTCGGTCCTGACCTCGTCCCGGATCTCGGACCTAACCTCATCCCGGTTCTAGGCCCGCATCTCATCAACACGTTGCGTAAAGGCATTCTCCATAAACACGAGTTGCGGGGTTTCGCCTAACCGGATACTGCTACTGCTACTGTCGCCACTGTATAAGTGCGACCGAGATCCAGCACCAAAGACGCATTTTTTCTTGTTCATCCTTCCAAGCGCCTCTAGATAAAGATCAACCATATCCACATGAGACACCTCATAAGTGTTTGGATCTGGCTGGCTCAACTCTGCCGTCCGTTAGTACACCTCCGCCTAAACACAACAAGTCGTAAATTAACTAAATATAACAAATTCATTATACTTAAGATTATTTATAAATTAAATACTTACAGCAAGTCGCTCGCTCTTCTTATTAGTGAAGTGTCCATCCTTATCACGGTAGAGTCTAAAAAATAATTCACATCCAACCTGCTCATTCGGGAGTCCCTGACCCTGCGTCTGCTCAATTACCATAAACGGTTAAACATATTCAAATGAACTGCATAAATTAAAATAACTGGATATATATAAAAATAATTGCCAAATCATCTCCATACTGCACGGCACATTTAGACCTGCCCTTATGTGTGATCATGTCCGTCTCTGGTCCATCAGGCTCAGACCTCCTGTTCTCTGAAGCAATACGAGACTTCTTCTTCGACTTCTCACTCTCCCAGTAGGCCAACCAAATAGGCCACACCTCTAAAGGAACGTACGACGGCCTTTTCCTGTTGTTGCCCTTCTTGATGGTGTAGATCATATCTCTATATCTCTCAGCCACCTTGATGAGCCACAGCTGATGTACAACCTCGTCCAAGGAGGGCTCCCATGTGAACAATTTCTGCATAAGAAACAAACAACATTAGTAATTTCATTGATTATTTGACTAAGTACTGAAATTGGAAAATAAATTATGCCCTGAACTCCTCAAAATACATCTCCTTCGTAGTAGGAGGAACCGGCTTCCAAGAAATGCCAGCTGGATCTATATACTTCTTGAATATCACCGTTGTGACCATCGATACATCGTGAGATGACATCAAAGTCCTAAAAATAACAAAACATCATAAATTATGTACATTTATTTTAATTAAATACAATTAATTATTAAGAAACATACATGCCCTGTACAGTGACCACGGTGAGACCATCATGACGTGCTATCGTTGCTGACTCATCAAATGACGGTTGCTCACTAATGTGTAGGTCTCCTACGGAGGCATTAATGCCTCTGGACGAAGAGGATGATCCACTAGTATCACCTCTAGAAGATGATCCGCTGGCACCACCTCTAGTGCCAGATCCGCTGGCACTACCACGCAGACTACCAAATAATCCACCTCTAGACATCTGCATCTATTAAAAGAAATTAGTAAAATTACATTTAATGTAAGACAAATAAATAATGAAACAAATAATGGCTCACATAATTCACAACTAATCGTCATCTATACTATCACTATCGTCGTCTACATCAGTAAAAATCTCTTCTTCTTCGTCTTCTTCTTCTTTTGCATCCCCTTCGTCTTCAATTTCTATCTCACCTCCATTCAGATGAATGGAAATATAATCATCAATCTCTATAACTGGAGGACAATCATTTTGTAGTTCATCCTCTTGAAAGGCTGGGACTTCTACATTTAAGATTGATATTTCTTGTGGGAGTTCTACATTGGACCTAGCTTTAATCTTACACACGGCCCACCAATCACTTTTTGCCCGAGATAAACTCGGATAGAAATAGTAATAGACTTGTTGTGCTTGTTATCACATTTATGACACGGACACTTAATTTTATCTCCATCCATGAACTCATGCCGACTAGCAGCAAATTCGATGAAGCTTTCAAGTCCATTGAGGAAATCCGAATTTAAACACCATGTTGTGTCCGAATTTGACTCCACACGCGAGACTACTTTGATCCGGACTCCCGCAATAGGACGGGGTCGATTGTAGGGCAGTGAGCTAACTCGGGTCGTGTCTCTCGAGGAAAGCTTCATGTGGGCGATTATCTTTCTATGCCATAATTGTTGTCAAGCACAATAAAATGAAATACATCCTAAACATTCTAAACATGGGAAAGGAAGGTTAAAGTAATCTACCTAATTAAAGCAAGTAACATTAACTAATTACACCAACAAACACAAAGATAGAGGATAGAATTATGAGAAGAGCATTAGGGTGTGATTCTCTCAATGGTTTCATCACTATGCTTTATTCAAGTTGATAATGTTACTCTCACAAATACAATAGACCCTTCCAATTAGTTTAACTTCAATTACTGTCACCATCTATCCGTTAAACCTCTCTTAGCTATATCATACAAGCAAGATTAACATGTTAGGCTTAGGAACCCCATCCACCTAACATCGAAGGAACCAATTTTCGGATTTAGATTCACAATCAAGACTCCTCTAAATCCTATCAATGTTCAAGTAGTGATCAAGTACCTAAACATGAAAAAACACGATTCCAATAACAACAACCAACAAGAACAAGCATAGATCAAAACCAAATCAATTATCCATCCCCTAATGTAGAAATTCGCCCAACACCATGCTCAAAACAACATAAACATCATAAAAGTCATTTATTCAACAACCAAAAGATAAAATCTATACAACTTATACAATATTGTTTGTTGTCTCGAGAGTCTTGGGACAAATCCCCACAAATGGGCTAAAGCTAAAAGGAAAGAAAATACCAAATCGGAGCTCCTTGTCCGAGCTTAGCTTCCGTGGATGGCTCGAAGTCGGATCCCTCTTCTCCGGCCGTCATCAAAGCGGAGTCCCTCCACCAAGCTTAGCTTCCGTGGATGTCTTGGTGTCAGGCTCGTCTTCTCGGGCCTTCCTCTTTGAGCTCTAGCCCTTCTTGCCTCTTCTTCTCCTCCTTTCTCTTTCTTTGGCTCGGTGGTGGTGGTGGTGAAGGTGAAGAAAAGTGGTGGAGGAAGTGGTGAATGGAGAGAAGAAAAATGAAGTGAGTGGTGGGTGTGTGTTTTGTTGGTTGGGTGGAATTGGTGATATCCTCTTTATTTGTTGAGAGAGAGAGAGAGAGAGAATTGAGAATGGGTGAGTGGTGAGGGAAAAATCGGACAAGATCCGCGTGAAAAACTGAACTGGAACGCACCCCGCGCGCCCGCGGGGATCGAAGGCGCTCGTGGAGGCTCTTGGCCGAGAAGAGGGTCGCGCGGTCGCGCACGTCCCGCAGCCGCGCACCCTGACAAATCTGTTTTCGGCAGCTTCCACAGTTTTGGCTCGTTCTCCCTCGTTTCTTGGCCGATTGACCCGATTCAACTTGCCACGCGCTCCTTATTCGATTCTCTATCTTCCCATTAACTTGAATCCCTCAAATTTTATAGTCATTAATCCTCCATTTTCTCAAGACATTGTGCAAATCTACACGACTCACCAAAAGAGCAAAAGTGAAGGAAATAACATAAAAATCACACAAAAACAATGGAGAAACTCCTACAAAAGATACAAAATGCCTATGATAGAATAAGACAAATATACACTAAACACACCCATTAGCCCCATATCGTTTGTACATCCAATCACGATTAATGCTCATTGTTAGACGAGAAGCTGGTCAAAAACTTATCTAATTAATCGAGTTTTGAATAAAATTAAAAAAAAATTAAAATTTCAGCAGCACCTATGTAAAAATCCTAGTGTTCCTTCAATACCAACAACAAAACCAACAACTTGATCTATGTTCCTCTAGTTAATCAATCAATACCAACAACAAAACCAACAAATGTCAACAATTCAATCAATACTTGATTAAAAAAAATTAAAAATTTCGGCAGCACCTATGTGAAAATCCTAGTCCCAAGTTCTCGACTCTACGTTAATTGGTCTATGTTCCTCTACTTAATCAATCAATACTAACAACAAAACCAACAAATGCCAACAATTGAATGAATACTTGATTAAAAAAAATTCAAAATTTCGGCAGCACATATATGAAAATCCTAGTCCCAAGTTCTCGACTCTATGCTAATCGATCTATGTTCCACTACTTACTAAGTAATCAATACCAATAAACACCAACATATATAATCAACAACACCAACAATACATAAAAAGGGATCCAGGGGCCCTCATATATCCCATTAAAATTGAACAATTTATAAAGAGGGATCCAGGGGCCCTCATCCCATTCACAATAGCATAATTTAAATTTGTAGGTAATAAATTGAACAACACACTTATAAATAATTCTAAAAAAACACAATTGGAGAACATGCTTATTATTACTTATAATACAACACACCTATCATAAATTATATGACACATATATTTCATTTAATAAATTTAACAACGTTATAATCTAATTAACATGCTTATAAATAATTCTAAAGACACACATGGCATATATCACATAACACTTAATTAACTTATAAATAATTCTAAAAACACACAATTATATTGGAGAACATGCTTATTAATACTTACAATACAACACACCTATCATAAATTATATGATACATCTATTTCATTTAATAAATTTAACAACATTATATTCTAATTAACATGCTTATAAATAATTCTAAGAACATTAATTTGGTAGATGAACTCACATCTTAAGCAAAATCTCTGTGACAACCTCTTCACAACTACTTCAATTCTCTACACTTGCTCAATTTTCCCTAATCAATAATTAATACCACATTTCAAATACAAATTAAAATTAACCACATTTCAAATACCAAATTAAATCTATATTCAATCTAAATCAAAATTAACCACATTTCAAATACCAAATTAAATCTATATCCAATCTAAATTAAAATTAACCAAATTTAAAATACTAAATTAAACACAACAATTAACAGTTAAAAAAACACACACACACACACACAGCTGCAGAGATGGGGAGAGAGAGTCGAGAGAGAGGGAGGGAGGGCAGAGAGGGGGAGAGAGAGTCGAGAGAGAGGCAGAGAGGGAGAGAGACGGGGCGAGAGAGGGAGGAAGGAGGGCAGAGAGGGGAGGGAGAGAGTGCAGAGAGAGAGAGACGAGAGGGAGAGAGAGCCGAGAGAGGGCGAGAGAAAGTACAGAGAGAGAGACGAGAGGGCATAGAGAGAGAGAGAGAGGGAGAGAACAACGCGAGAGAGAGGAGGGAACCTACCTCGTCCCCGGTGGTGCCTCGCCGCCGCCTATCATCGCCGGTGGATCGCCTCTCGTCGCTGGTGAATCGTCGAGCAAAAAGGGGGTTAGGGTTTTTTGGTAAAAATGAAATGTCTGTGCATTTCCGCGACTGTAATATAAACAGATAATGATGGACTACCGACGGGCATAATCCGTCATTATTATTATTTTTTAATTTATAATTAAAATAATTAACTAACGACGGACTAAATTCGTCGTTACGTATTAAAAAAAAGAAAAAATAAAATAAAAAACTTAATGACGGACACAAATCCGTTGTTAATTAATTAATTTAATTATAAATTAAAAAATAAATATTAATGGCGGAATAAGTCCGTCGTTAACTTTAAGATTTAATTAAAAATTAATTTCAGAAAAAACTTATGACGGACTGTTACTATTAACGGCGGATATTCCGTAGCTAATCCGTCATTAGATTTAAGCGCAAACCAACCCGCCAAATATTTCAACTGAAACTAGTAATGACGGACATTACATTAGTGATCCGTCGTAAATAGCGACGGACAGTAGTCCGTCGCTAAACTCCGCGATTCTTGTAGTAACAACACACCTATTCTCGGTACACGACGACACTTTAGCTCTGGATGCAGCCCCTTCTTTCTTTTTCCCCATCGCCGCTGCGCGCTAGAAGGTTGTTCTCCAGCCCCCTGGATCCGCCACTCTGTGTAGGCATGCATGCATATGAAGAAACGATCTCTCTACATTTGTTAGGCTAAATTAATTTAAAATAATATATTAGATTATAGTTATAATTTATGAATAATGTCAGCATGCACTATAGAACAATGGTGCTCGTGTGACCTATCTATCGATATGGATTATGACTCAAATCTCATATGGTGGTAACTCACAAATGTTGAGGTTGTACTGCATCTAATTTCACCAACTAGCTAGCTATCATAGAAAAGCACCCCCCGGCCGCTTAAAACTAAAAGGTCACAAATTACCCATCAAACTTTCATAAGGCTGATCCAACGGTGTAAGACTATCCACATCAGTGATCTCATTCAACTAGGGGTGTAAGTGAGCTGAGCCTACTCGCGAGCTACTCGAGATCGACTCGGACGAAACTCGGATTCGACTCGAAGTAAGTCAAGTCGAGCTCAAGCTTGAGCTACTCGAATGGGATTCGAGCTCGAGTTCGAGCTTCATGATATGGGACTCGATAGGCTCGCGGGCCTTATTGAGCTTAAGGTAGTTTGACATATTTATCCCTTTTGTTATTTTGTATTTACATTTATACCCTATAGTATAAAAGATTCATTTGGAGCCCTAGATCTAAACCTCTCGCAGTCTCGCCTCTCCACCTTCTCGCCTCTCAACCTCAGCGGCTCAGCCTCCCAAGTGTCAACCTTTCTGATTTCTTATTTCGCATAGCCTCCCACTGCCCCCTCCTTTTCTCCTAGCTCGCATCTCAACCTCTCAACGGCTCAAGTCTCAACCTCTCATCTGTTCTGAATTTTCTGATTTCTAAAGTCGCGTAATCTCCTAGCTCTGACCCTCCGGCGAGGTGACGACGACGTTCATCTCAGGCAATCAGACAGGTGAGGTGAGTATTTTAAAGCATAACTATGTAGAAATAGTTCCCTCATCTTTGCCTGCGACGTGTTTGGCAAATTGTGTGAAAGAGGATTTTGAACTTTTTTTCTCTTGATTTCGTAGAATGTTATTATGATTTTTTCGTATGCAAGATTTTTTTCCATTTTTTTTATGAAAGAGGGGGTTGTACACGAATATTTATTAGATTTTGATACAACTGTGAATAGAATAAAAGAGTTGAGGTCGTTTGGCCTACTTGATGTAGAAACCATACCAGACTAGTGAAGCAATATCCATAAAAAATGTTAGAATGGCCAAGAACTAGGTAGAAACAAGAGCTGTGCTTCATAATCTGACAATATAAGATGTAATTCTGAAATGCCAACAAAACAGTTTCAGTTGCAGACACCAATTTTTAATTTGACTTGGCTTGAATTTAATGAATGTAAAGTCCTAATCACATTTAATAATATGAATGTAAAGTCCTAATATCACATTTGAAATAGTGAAATGAATATATTGGTGTTTGATAGTGTTAATGTTCTAATTATTGATGTTTGATGATTGAAATATTGTGTATATCAGTTGGGAATGTTACACTTGGTGGTGTTTGATGATGCAAAGTGAGAATATGTTTGATGGTGGAAGGCTGTAAGTTGATAATGCTTTACATAGATGTGTGTTTGTTTCATTTTAGTTAAAATCTATTTTTTTAAAATATTGATTGTATTTCGAAAAGAACACATATGCAGACTTGTAGTGCATATTGATTTTATTGTAGTTGACCCTCTTTTTATTTCTTTTGTTGCAGACTTGCAGTCATTCCCATATGTTGGAGTTGGACTTGGACTATTGGAAGAAATGTTGCTGCAAATTTGTTGTTTTTATTATAAGATTACTCTTTTCGAAACTTTGATGATCTACTTTAGTTTATTTATGTAGTTTTTATCTAATTGTAAGTTTGATGCTTTGAAACTTTAATGCTTATTTTCCAGCAATTAATTCAATTAAGTAGGAATTAGAAAAAATGTAAATAATCGAGCTCGAGTTCGAGCCTGAGCTCGAGTTCAAACTCGACTCGAGCTCGAGCTCGAGCTCGACTCGCAAGTATCAATCGAGCTGAGTCGAGTCAAGCTCGAGTTTAACAAGTTCACCATCGAGTTGAGCTCGAGCTCGAAAAAATAGAACTCGACCGAGTCGAGCTCGAGCTCGAGCTTTCCCTTATCTGAGTCGAGTTCGAGTTTGAACAAGCCACTACTCGGCTCGATTCGGCTCGATTACACCCCTACATTCAACCCAACATTCAAATAAAATATTAATTTCTCTCTCCTCCACATTCACAACCTCCAACTTTATATAATTTATACTCACCTCAGTGACCTTCATCCAACCCAACCTTCAAATAAAATATTAATTTTTCCTTTTCTTCCAACCTACATAAAATATTTATCATTTTATTTTTTAATAAGGACATGTTATTAAAATAAACAATCGTATAGGAGTGCAATCCGATAGTATAAGTAGACAGAACAATAGTATAAATATTACATAGACGACATAAAATGAACAATAGTATAGGAGTGCAATCCGATAGTATAATTAGACAGAACAATAGTATAAGAGTGCAATCCGATAGTATAATTAGACAGAAAAATAATTGTGAAATGTAATTAAGAATGGTACATAACTTGAGTTATATACCACCATTGGGGGTGCCCTAATATTTTTTTATGAATTTTGATATAATTTTATTTTTTTTTAATTTTTTATAATTATATAAAATACTTATAATTTAAATTACATTGTATATACATGTGACACCCAATTAGAGGGTGCCACATGGCAAGTAAAGTAATTGATGCCTTAAGTTAGATGGCCGCCTCAAGTCACGCATAATCGTGACTTTTGATTTTTTTTTTATAAAATTTGTCGTTTTGCCATGTCTCTTGTGCAAGAGTCACCGATGGCTCTAGTCTAATAAACGAGATTGGCTTCAGGTCACGAGTGCTTATCATGACTTGATCTCTTTTATAACAAAATTATGAAGTCCCACAAAATATATTTCGGTTAAATTTTCTGATGCATGCATACCACACCAATTTTTCTAGGTTGACGAAAATATGTTCTGTGTTATAGATTAATATTTTTTTTCTGAATCAATATATATATATATATATATTGCAAATTTTAATATATTATGATATTTTTTAAGAGTGTTAAGGGCCACATAACCCCTCGACTATTCAACAAGGTTCACATTGTCCCATCTTTCACTATTTAGTCCATTTAGCCCCTTCAACTATCTAAAATGGCTCACGTTGCTCATTTTATATGGATGGAAAAGTTAACATCGTTAACATACACACACTAACATATTTTCTCACACACTAAGATTTTTTCACACAATTTTACAATTAACTAAAATTGCTACAAATTAATAAATTATGGTTAATAAGTAATAAAATAATAAATACCCACAAATTAATTAACACATAATAATAATAATAATAATAATAATAATAATCTAGTATGCAAAATTAAATATTTATAATATATATATATATTGAGATAATTTATAAAATTATTTTAATCTAAAAATCATCATTCGTGTATTTCAAATTTGCTATTAAGCATTCGACTTCATTTTTAATGGTAAAACGAACTCACAAATCAATTAATATAACTGTTGATATCAGCACGATAAACATAAATAAATCAAATTCAAGAATGCCATTGAAAGATTCGAAGATTGTCGTGTTATTCAAGATTAAAGATTGGAGATCAAGATTTGAAGAAGATCAAGGCATGAAAAACACAAGTGTTTTGAAGAAACGATTGAATGAACAGCCAAGGCATCAAAGATGGATCAAGTTTACGTCCATTAATGATGAGGAAGCTTGTTCGAGAGCTTAGGAAGAAGAACGAGTCAATTTGGACGTGTGCATGAAAAGTTGCATGGAAAACAGTGGATCTCGAATTTTCATGCATGGGGTTATTTTGATCGTGATTGGGGCCGCGAGTTTGGAAGATAATTCAGCCCATGATCGATTATTTTGAGAGTCCAAATTGGAGTTTTGAAGGCCCAAATTAACTGGGTTTATTTTTATCTAGTTTAGATTTTTATTATTTTATTTTTGGTATTTTTTTATTATTTTCATTTTTATTATTAAGGGAATTTCTAGAAGGTCTTATTTGTTAGGTAATTAGAGTTTTAAACATGGAAACTTCTTTCCTAGTTAGAATTCTAGTTTAGATAGGATTCCTAGTTTAATTAAGGCAGATTTCCTAGTTAGATTATGATAGCTTTAATTTTCGATTTCTTTTAGGATTTATCTTAGAATTTTCGTCCATCCCTCTATTATAAATAGGGGATCATTGTTACTTTGATATTTAGACCATATTTGATTAAGAAGAATTTACCTTTCAATATTGTCTCACCCAATAACCTCTTTTGTTTATATTTCAACCGAAAATAAACACTCTTAAGAAGCTTGCAACTTTTTAAGTTTTATTCTTAAATCTCATTCTATTTCACTTGTGGAAATAGGGTTAGATTGCTATCGAGAAGACGACCGATTGTTGTACGTTTCGTGAGGTTATCTTCACAGGGTTTGCAGCTGCGTTATCTACTCATTATACAACACCATTGTCGATCATCATCAACATCACTCATCTATCATATTTCGTCCATTACACCATCATACATCAAGTTCAAACCAAGTTATTCAAGTGTACAAGTTGTTCGAGTCCAGTTTGCTCATACGTACTCAACTCGCCAAGATAAGCATCCATACTGTAAGTTCTTTATTTTCGTGTCCTAACCTATCTACTACAACCCTTCTTCACCACATAACATCATACTACACGCCCATAGTCATACCCTTTCGATTCGAACCAAAACAGCCCCCTTTTTGTTCTATTTAGTTGTGTTTTATTTAGTTGTTGGTCATAGTCTAGTGTCTTAGGTGTCTAGCGTATAATCGAGTCATAATACTTTTGTTTAGTCGTATATTTCACCTAGTTATAGTGTCGGATTGAAGCCCTTCATTCGCCTGACGTGTTTCGATCTATAAGTCTTCCGCTACGTTTTCTCTCGGTGTTGATCATCATACCGGGATCTTATAAACTGTATAATGACTTTTGAATATGAGAATCTAAGCAAATCTGAAATTCATAAATCGCATTTCATTTCCAAAACATTAAATCATCATAAACAAAAACTCAATCTCTATTGTAGAATTCATCATCAAATCATCGAATTTTAAAATTCTAAATAATCTTATAAATTATCTCGATATATATATATATATGTGTGTGTGTGTGTGTGTATTATAAATATTGAAATTTTCATATACTATATTACTATTATTAAGTGTTAATTAAAATTTATGGGTTAAGGGCCAATTTGGCCCCTGAACTATATTGGGGGGGCCAATTGGGCCCTTAAACTATTTTGGGTCTCAATTGGGCCCCTGAATCGTGATTTAAGGCTCGATCAAGCCCCTCCGTCAATCCTCACTTAACGCCCGTTAAGTGATAGCCAAAACGACGTCGTTTTGGCCAAAACGACGTCGTTTTGGCTCTGATCCAAAAAAAATAAATTTAAATGAATGAAAATCCGAACCCGCCCCGCCCACCCATGGAGAATCCGACCCGATCCCTTCTAATTTGGGGATCGATTTCATATACTCCCCCAAAACCAAATTAATCGACACTTTGCAAAAATTAGGGTTCTTCAACCTTCAAGCGATTCAACCGAACACACCAAAAAAATTTGCAGATTTCTTGTAAGTATTGAGAGATTCAACCAAAAAAATTAGGGTTTAGGAGGTTTAGGGCATCCACGTCACCAGGTCTGTTCGCCACGTAGGATTGGAAGAAGCAACGTGGCAGTCCACGTCGCCAGCCACGTCGGATTCTGGGTGCCCACGTCGGCGAGCGCGTAAAGCACACGGAGGTAAGATTTCATTCCAAACTTGGCGCCATTGCAAAAATCTCTGATTTTTTTCTTTTGATCTGCCTCTTCTGTCTCTGATTTGTGTTCCTTTTTTTTGTATATAGCATTTGGTTTGATGGATTGTGAGATAATAAATTTAGTTTATCACAAGGGTGGTAGATGGGTGTTGAAAGATTCACTAGAATATGTAGGGGGCAGGGAGGTAGTTGAGAAGGGGGATATGGATTTTTTGTCATTCACTCATATGATAAAGAAATATAATCAACAATTTCGAATGCCAGAAGTTAAAAAACTTTGTTACATCAAGCCTGGGAAAAACTTAGTTGATGGGGTGTCATTGCTTGAGAATGATGATGGTATCAATGATATTGTTGCTAGTGTCTTGGACTGCAAGGATGATAGTAGTGTTCACATTTATCCATATGATGATATTGTTGTGAGGAAGAATGTTATAGGCACACAGTCTTCTGCAAATGTAGAGTATATCCCAGATGATGTTGTGTTTGATATGATGGATGAGTCTCTAAGTAGGGGGTAGTTGCTGAGCAGAATGTCTCTGAAGACTTAGATGTTAGGAAGGGTAAAGAGTTAATGGATAACAAGGGTAAGGGAATATGCATTGAGGAAGAGTGTGAGCAAGAGTTTGGGAGTGAGTTTGATTTAGAGAGTGGAGAGGAAAACTCTGTAGGTGAGTCTGATTCTAGTGATGAAAGCAGTGGGGATGATAGTGAAGTTGAGTTTAAAATACTCACTCAGAGTTCAAGGCATATTAGATATGAATGTGATGATGGAAATCCTCATTTTTTGTTGGGGATGACATTTGGTAATGCTGAAGAGGCTAGGGCAGCTATAGCTAAATACAGTATAGCAAAGTGTACTCCCTTAAAGTTGAATCCTAATGAAAAACACAGAATTAGAGCAAAGTGCAAGAGTGCAGGGTGTCCTTTTGTCTTGTTCATGTCCAAAACTGGTAAGGATACAGGGCTTGTGATCAAGACTTTTAACAGTGAGCATAGTTGTTTAAAAGATTCTAGAAATCAGTTAGCTTCTGCCAAGTTTCTAGCCAGGGAGTTCAGAGCCTTAATATGTGATCAACCTACTATGACTGTGAAGGAGTTAAGAAGACTTGCTGAGCAGAAAATGCACCTGTATGTGTCTAGCACTATGCTTAAGAGGGCTAAGAGAATTGTGAGGGAAGAGTTAGAAGGTAGTTACATTAAGGAGTTTGGGTATATAGGTGCTTACTTAGGGCTGTTGAAGGTGACAAATGAGCACACAACCACTCAGCTGGATTTAGATGAAATGTTCCATATGTCATCTAGAAGACCACAATGCATCAAGATGTCCACAGAAGGAAAAGGCTAAGGTAAACTTAATATTATACTACTGAATATTCTTTAAGTCTACCATTTACTACTTACTTTTCCTTACAGGAGCAAGATGAGGCTGGAAAGAGTAAGGTTGAGACTGCAAAGGGAAAGGGAAAGGCTAAGGCTGGAAAGGGAGTGTCTAAGGTAAAACACTTGTCATTTACTCACTGTCTAAGGTTGACATTTACTCACTGATTCATCTTACAGGAGCATGGTGAAACCGGAAAGAAGAAGGCTAAGGTAAAACACATTTGAATAGTCTTTTCACACTAAGTTTATCATTTACTAATAATTTCTTCTTGTAGGAACAAGATGAGAAGGGAAAGGGAAAACACACTGTAGATAAGGGTAAAAGGAAGATTGATAGCAGTGCATCAACCAATCCAAAATGCAAAAGGAAAAACAGAAGCATTGTTGGCATGGGGTTATACACTGAGAGAGAGCTACGCAGAGAACGACAAACCTCTGCAAGTGGTAAAAGCAATGCCACTAGGAGGATTGCATTTGCAGCTACTGGGATTCAATCAATCCAAGCTACTAATCTACCATTCAAACCACCCGGGCCAACCTGGAAAGGGAAACCCTGCACAACAAGGAGTGCCCTTGAGAAGAAGCAGAAGGAAATGAGAGACAAAAAGAAGAAGTGACATCCTGGAAACTGCATAATTTTTTGTAAATGTTTGGAGATGAATTCTGATATGGGGCAGACACTTATTTTGTACATGTTGGGATGTTGATGACTGGGATATGTAGTCACTTATTTTGTGGGTGTTGTTTGTGAGCAGTCACTCATTTTTTGCATATGTTAGTGGCTGTTGAAGGGTTGGTTCTGAGCTAAGACTCATTTTTTTGTAAATGTTGGTTGACCATTGAATGCAATGGGGGTTCTTTGTGAGCTATGACTCATCTTTTGTAAATGTTGCTTGATCATTGAATGCATTGGGTTCTAAGTGAGCTATGACTCACTTTTTTGTTAACATTATTTGAGAGCCTTGATGGACTATAATTTATGTTATGTGCAGTTGTTCAAATTTATCCAATCATCACTTTAAAAGAGTTGTAGTAACTGTCATAAAAATCAAGAATTCATATTAATATCAAAACACATAAACTGTGGTAGATACATTGATCTCATAAAAGATGATAGCCTACAGATGATGGACTAACTAATACAGCTTCTGAGATCATACACTACAAATGATTAAAGCTGCATTTTACTTCAAACTTACATAGATTAGCAAGAACCAAGATACAACTAAAGCAAAGTACAATATTTTAAGCCTATTCTTCATCATCTTCACTTCAACATTAGCTTTCATTTGCAGCTCACTGATATTGGCAGAAAGAAGTTCAATCTCCTCAGACCTTCCATCTTCACTGCATTTTTCATTCAATTGCTTATTCTCCTTCAATAGTTGCCTCTTCTCCATCTTCAATGTGTTTATCACCTCCTTTGCCCTATCACTCATAGGCTCAACATCAAACCACCTAAAATGATTACAACCTCGTTTTGAAATCCTCTCATTTGGTGACTGCAATTATCAAATTTTATAAGAGTTTAACAAATTTTCCTAAAAGTGTATCCAAAATCTGACATGAAGTTCTCCAATTCATACTTACATTATAGTTTCGACAACTATAAAATCTTCTTCCCGGGTTTGCATTTGTCCAGGACGTCTTCATCACTTCTGGAATGCCACAATCGCATAACCTGCTGCCTCCACTCAAATTTAAACTTTGGCTCCTTCTATATGAAGTTGAGCTCGATGACGATTGAGCCTCCATGATTGCGTGCGAAGCTTGAAGATTACCTTCACTTTCAGAGATTGGAGGTGAGTTGGGGAGCTTCAAGAGAATTTTGGGGTTTTAGGGTTCTTGAAATGAATTTGGTTTTGGGGGAGTATATGAAATCGATCCCCAAATTAGAAGGGATCGGGTCGGATTCTCCATGGGTGGGCGGGGCGGGTTCGGATTTTCATTCATTTAATTTTTTTTTTTTGGATCAGAGCCAAAACAACGTCGTTTTGGCCAAAACGACGTCGTTTTGGCTATCACTTAACGGGCGTTAAGTGAGGATTGACGAAGGGGCTTGATTGAGCCTTAAATCACGATTCAGGGGCCCAATTGAGACCCAAAATAGTTTAAGGGCCCAATTGGCCCCCCCAATATAGTTCAGGGGCCAAATTGGCCCTTAACCCTTAATTTATTAATAAATTTTTTCGTATTTATTATTTTATTAATTATTAATCATAATTTATTAATCTGTAGCAATTTTGATTAATTGTAAAATTATGTGTAAAAATATGTGAAGATCTTAGTATATGAGAAAAACTAGCATAACACCTGTGCGATGCACGGGGTCATATTTTATGATTTTATAAAATTGAAAAATTCAATATGAGAATAATGATAACAAAATGAGACAATATACAAATTGTAAACTATACATGTTTGTACGGGTTTGAATCTCCTCAATACCACCAAGTTGGTTGTGTGAGTTAAAATAATAATAATAATTTGTATGTGATATTTTTCATAAATCACAATTGAAATCATCATTATCATTTGATAGTTATAGAACCATTTACAATGAACTATATCAATAGTTCAAAAGTAAAATCAACAAAATTATTAGTTATAGTCAAATTTATGTAGATATGAATTTCAATTTATATGCAAGAGCGCTTATATTGTGGATCCAAAAATATGACACACAATTGAAGTAGTAATTTTTTTTTAGTAAATTAAAATATGTTAAAATGGAGAATTGTATGAGTGTAATAGTAGTTGACCACTAAATGGTGGAAGATGGTCCTCTTTTGCACTTTGGCACAACATATAAAATTGTGCACTCAAACGCCAACGCTTTGTCTGATTTTCCTTTATTCTACTATTTTTAATTTCAATTTTTTTTTGTTTCTCGTTTATATTTAATAATTTTTAATATATTTAGTATTAGTTTTTAGTTAATCTTTTTTATTAGCGTTGATTTTTTTATATTTATGGTTATTTTTTTTACTAATAATTTCATTTAGGATTTATAATTAATTCAAACTTCTAAATAGAGTTTCTATCTTAGTTATTGTATTTTATAGTGTCTTTTGGTGTTTCAAAAATAATGAAAAATGAAAAAAAAAAAAAAACTACACCAAAAAGGCACAATTTATGGCTCAAACATGCATAAGGTTTTTTTTTAAATATATTATAGTTTGTTGGATATTAATTAATTCGTTGAAAATTATTGATTTAGATATACACATTAATTGAGTAAAATTATGGTCAATTTATTACTTAAGTCAATATAATATAATGTGGCAAATTTGTTGTTTTTACTCAATTACACGTTAAATAATATATTGCCAATTTGCTCATCTTCTCTAATAAAAATGAAATTGATAATTAATGGATATATATGTATACATATAATTTAAAATTTAATCTTATAAATAATTACATTGTAAAAATTCATATTGTGATAAAATCTAAACTTTAGTTACATTATAATTTAAAAGGAATTGTATATTAACCAAGAAAAAAATAAAATTCCAATTCTAAATTAATAGGAAATTGTGAATGAAAATCTAACATTGTATTTTGCTTACAACAATTAAAATGGTATTTCTAAAAGATACAAAAATTAAATGATATACTAATGACAAAAATTGTAATTGTATTTAAAATTATTTAATAATTTTAAATTTTTAGACTAATCTTGTACGTCTATCTAAAGTATAAAAAATGTCATCATTTTAAAATAAGTACTCTATTCATTTAACAAATATGTAAATATTTTATAAAAAAATTATAGATCTATTTATTATTTTGAATGGTAATAGATAAAAATGCCGAGACTCTCGACATTATTATTTAAAGTAGAGAAGAAGAACACTATTTAATATTTCATTCTCCTAAAATCAAATTTATATCATATTCTTCTATTTTTATGATAATATACCACTCAAATTTATATCATATTCTTATATATATATATATATATATATATATATATATATATGGGAGTGGTATAGTGACATTAACTTACGTATCATTTGCTTTCAATTTTTGTAGCTAATTGACATTGTTCTAAAAAAACTTGTGAGAATTATAGGATAATGAAAAATAAAACAGCGAGAGTGAAGAAACTACTCACGTGATAGTTAATCACTTCGATAATTTTTAATTTAATTTCTTTTACCCTTGCAAAACTTTTTATAGTTGAAAAAAATCAATATAAGTTAAAAAAAAATGCACAACAAATATTTTTCCTCAAGAACCACAAAGAGTTCTGGGTTGACATTTCATATGTAAGCGGGATAAAAAAAGTCAAATTAAACAAATATATATAATAATGACTAATTCAAACTTCTTAACAAAAAGAAAAGATAAAAGTACCTGATATATATGTAGTGGATTTTCAGTTCATTTCCTGTGATGTCTAAGATTGTACTAAATTATGTAAGGTTTCGTATAGTGGATATCATTTTTTATTTTATTTTCTTATATTTAATTAAGTTTGAAGAAAGATAATCAAAGCAATACAAATTTATAATGAATTGAAATGCAAACCAGTAAATATCATGTTTAACTAAATCACATCAAACACAACTTGCAAAGCCCCACTAATTTCTTTGTGAGAGATTGTTTCTTGATGAAACAATAATGGACCCATGGCTATTTTAACTCAATCTAGATATATCATACATACAAATTAGAAATACAAAATATCAAATTTGAGTAAATAGGAACACATATACTTACTTTCAAAACCTTGTAAAAACATAGCATTGTTGTGCAATGAGAACCAATAAATAAGAGAAACAAATAATTAGATAATTATGCGATCTATAATCTATAATTATATTATAATATATATAATTACCGTAATCATTGCTATTATATACGATAATTGTATTATTATATAATTACTATTATGTTATTATATATATAAACTGTTTAAATTGATTAATAAATTTGGCGAATAGTACGTAATAGAGTAATTATATGTTCCAAAAGTCAAGCATACTAAATAAGGTAATTATATATGATATGTTTTGATTATAATTTTATAAATGGATTGATTTAATGATAGGAGGATATTATTATAAAATACAAATTGTAGAATAAAAAATTTGGTATATAAAGTAGCAGAGAATAGTAATAATACATCTAATAAAATATGTAATTTATATACTATATAGTATATAAAAAATATGTATTAAATATATTTACCTTAAATAATTGATTAGAAAATATTTTCAGCAAAACATACATATAAGTAAATTTAAATGTATCCGGATAGTGGTGCAACTAATTAAGGAAATTGCAGCTAATACTTATGAAATTGTGGATTACAATTAAAAGAATATTAATATTTAATCATTCATATGAAAAATAACTAATCTTGTTATATAAAATAATAACTTTTCATTTTCGGAAAGTGCAAATAGGCGGAAAAACTATCTTTTTTCTATTTTCGGATGCGATCTTGTTATTATATATTATATAGATGTGTGTTAGTGTGTGCTTGTTAATGGTGTTAACTTTTTCATTCATAGAAAGAGCATTGTGAACTATTTTAAATAGTTGAGAGGGCTAAATGGACCAAATAGTTAAAGAAGATGGGACATGAACTTGTAAAATAGTTGGGGGTCATGTCCTTAACCCTTTTTTAAGAAACCTCACTATATAAGTTGAAAAATGATATTTATAGAAAATAAATTAGGGCGGGTGTAGGCGGCGCCCCATGAAATTGAAAGGGTAAATTAGGCCAAGAGACAAATTCCGGTGTAGCGTTGTAGAACGACAGAGATTTCGATTGTTTTTTGTCCCCCCTGTCTCTATTGATTTCCATTGTCGTGCCCCTCTCACTCTCTCTCTCTCTCTCTCTCTCTCGCGACGCACCGACTTCGGTAGCACTGGCACACCTTCAGTTCAATTATTATGCCGAAAGGTTCTCTCTCTCTCTCTCTCTCTCTCTCTCTCTCTCTCTCTCTCTCTCTCTTCCTAATTGCTTCTATCATCAACTGTTTTTTATTTTGGGTTGCAGAGCTTCCGGGATTTTACTTTGACGCGGAGAAGAATAGGTATTTTCCTTACAAAGGGCCTATTCCGGGTTCCTCCACAAAACCTCCTCCTTCAAGGCCACTGCCCTCCCACCCACCGCAGGTACCTACCTACCTTTGATTGTTGGTGAAGGGGGCTTTTCCGCTTCCCCTTCTCGATTCATACCACCTTCGCCTCTTTAGCTGAATACTCAACTTCACCGTCCACCACTATTATGATCGTTGTTACTTTTAATTTCTATGCTTTCATGGCTTTTTTGTCATATTAATTCACTGTACCAAACTTTACTATCTCGCATTGTGTCTTATTAGAATATCTCTTCGCCGTTAATGTCTAACTGTTTCACTACGACTTCTTAGGAATCTCTAATATAAGTGCTTTAAAACCCAATACTTTTTGGGTTTCTTTGCTTCTCCACCCCTCCTTCTAACCAAAAAAAAAAAAAAAGTAACAGAAAAACAATCCAAAATGCAATCAACTTCCAGATTTTGAATATTTTAGAGGAAGTGTTCAGTTAGTCCATACTGCTGCTGGATTTGCTGGTTTCATTTGCGCACCTTGCTTCAGACAGTTATTTTCCACATTAAAATTTCAGGCAGACAGCTTATGCCAAAGCATAAAAGTGAGACAAAAGTTGCTCCAGGCCAGGGAGTTATGGGGTAATGTAATCTTTTCCCGCAATGAGAAGTTTAATTTCCAATCCGTATATCAAAAGTGCCATGCATCGCAACCAACGGTTAGAGTTACTTTCTCATATTATGTTGTGAATCTTGAAATTTCTATCCAGCTCTTTTTTTAATTCTATACGTTCAGTCATATATAGCCCGTCGTTCTTTCCTGTGAGCATTCTCCTAGCAATCTATCCATGCATATTTGTTCATCCAAATCTCTGCTGTCATTAGTCTATCATTTCCTTTTGGGGGTAGACACCTACATTCACTTATCATCAAAGAATTTTGTGAAGTCTGTAGTCATAAAAATGAGATTCATTGTGAAATGGGAATCATTCTTTTTGTGCTTTCTCATTCCCACTTAGATAGACAATTTTACCTTTGTCTTTCTTTCTAATTTAAGACCAACATCAACAATTGATGTTTTGTTAATATTATAGATAGATGCACCTTTTGGGATTTGATACGAGCCCTTCTTCATTTTAAAATCTCTGAATTTCTTTCTAACCATACGAAACAAAGGTTTGATTTTTTACAATTTTATGAGTTCTATTGTCTAGGAAAGCATTCAGCTTGAACAAACAGCCCGTCCTTAGAGCGATGCCAGTTCTGAAGAGCTTGCTTTATGTTCTGTCCCTGTGTATTTTGCACTCCATTGAGCATCTGGCCATCGGCCAAGGCCTCTCTTGCTTTCATTAATTTAATTGTATGCTATTCAGGACTTCACTTTTTGTGCTCATTTGTAAGCAAAATTGTAGATATGGAAATATAGAGAGACTAAGAAGATCGCAAATATTGCATTGGGACATGTGGTTGCTGATGTTTCTACTGATCACGGTCTCATGGAGAGAGATATACTGGTCAGTGTTGGTGCGAATGGCTTACTCAGGTGAGTTTTATTTCTAAGCCTTATTTCAAAGGTTGATAATGCAATTAAAATAAGGAAGAACACTCTCACCATTGGAATTTTTATTTTGCTTTAATTAGTTGTTAATTCTTTTGATTTATGAAGCAGCAAGTGAGCCTATTTTCTTTGCTCTACTCTGCCCCTGATAATTGAAGTTTCTTACGTTTTTTGTTTTGTTGCTTGGGAAGATTATTATTGTTTTTTTCTTTATGGGACAACTATTTGTATTTTTCAATACTTCTTCATCATGTCGTGGAGCAAGATTGTGATCACAAACATTTTGAGTTACATGGGTTAAATATTTATGTAAGTTTACCATATGCCAAGTTATATGCTGAGGAATCTGGCTGCTGCACGAACTATTTAACTAATATGCTCCAGGTGACCTGGAAACACCAAAATCAACACAATTTTTGTTTATTGGGGGGTAGAGAAAGAAGCTGGAAGCTTTAGCCCGTTAGTCTTATTTTCTTTATCTGTTGGTGGCTCATTATCATGCAGCTTCATCTTCAATATTTTATGTCTTATCTTTTTCTGATGGTCATGGATTCTTTTTAATTCTGGACTCTGGTGTACCATAGCCTTTTTCTAGTTGGAAAGGCTGAACAGGAAATAGATCCAATGGAAACCCACAAGGTTGATCTTGTATGGCCTCTCAATTCAGATCAACTACCCAGGCGCAAAGAGCTAATCAGCCAGCTTGGAAGCTTGTATGGATCTGCGACATATTTGACATCTGATGTGTCTTGTATGAAGTTGTTGAGGAAGAGTTCTCTACCAGATGACATTTTATCAAAACACTTTCTGTATCCTTTGGAAGATCTTGTTGTTATGAATATTTATGCTGGTTCCTTCCAAAAAAATGCAGGTTTTGCTTATACTTGAATTTCAACTTGAAGATTTTTTTTAACTGAAATTATAGTTCATAGAATACGATTAAACATTTCCCAAATGGGCTTTGGTTGGTGCATCTTAAGATGCATACAAACTGTAAAGAATCAAGCCCATACTTGGTTATTTGATGTCATTGAGAGGATGATATTGTAAAGAGGTTGAGTCCCATCTGATTGCTGCTCTCTTATTTAGCTTACAGATGCTGATATTATGCTTAGTTGCCCAAATTTTCATTCATTATTGTTTACTTAAGTACTTAACAATAGAACAGGATTACAACACTGGGGTCCGAAAGTGCTTCTGGATCTGTCTACCTACTAGATCTAAGTAAACCTCTAAATTTTGGGGCTAATGTTCCTGTACAAGGATTTTATGAGCTTGCTTCATTTGAGCAGACACTTTGGGCTGCTGACTGTGACCCTGAAGGAAGATGTGCTGTAATTGGTAAGTACTTTTGACCTTATGGTGCATCATGTTATTACATGACAATAATGCCCTCCTTGGTTGTCTTACTTTCATGTGCTGCAATTGCTAAGGAATATTGCGTCCTTCATATACTTTTGATGTTTTTGTATTTGGTTTTTTAGAAATACCATTTCAAGTTCGTGCCATGATGAGTATTAGGGGTTTCCATTTGACCTGATAGCTATGCTGAAATAAGTCGCCATCTTTGTTCAATGTTTTTATTTGATGTCTTTTCTTTTTTTCCTGCATTTTGGACCATTCCTAACTGTTTTCCCCCATAGAAGAGGTAATTTTATTCTTTGGGTATGCCAAGATGTGTTATAGTGCACTTTATTGTTAATGACAAGCCCATTTTTTTATAGGAACCAACAGAGGAGTAATGCTGCTAAATATGGAAACTAGAACATCATCATGGGTGTTTCGTTGTAAGAGTGATGTATTGTCCTTGCAGCTCGAACAATCTGTAAGTTGAATGAAAATAACTAATATATTGAGATGTAATTGTAGTTATTGAAGTAGTAGTTCTTGCATCTGAAGAGCTCTGCTGACTTCTTCTAGCATTGATAAATCAAAGAAGAAATGTAAGTTAAGTTGACTCCATGTACCCCGTCTTTGTGTTATAGTTGGGAAACATTAGATTGAATGTTTTCCAGGTACACTTCATATGCTAGATTGCTATCAAGATGCTTGTTTAGGTAGTGATATTACTTTTTATTTGCTCCAATGCAATATGATGTTTTTGGTCTTTTAGCAACAATTTGGGCTTCATCATAGGTGAAACAGTATCATAGGATAACCATGAAGTTTCTTTAGGTTTCCTTTTCTTTTCATCTATTGGTTCATTTTGTCATTTAGTCTTGCATTAAACAGTGGATCTCTGTCTTTGTAGTTTACTGAGGTTCTTCCTCTCCTATTTCAGGGGAAAGTCATTCTTTGTGGGTTGAGAAATGGAGCAATAATGACTGTTGACACTCGTGAAAAACAAGTGAGAATTCATCCTTAAGTCTACTTGTGAGTGTGAAAATTAAGCATGACAACACTGACTTGGGCAGGTACTTGGTTGAACAACTGAACTAATGAACCAGTGTGTGCACTCACTCCCTGCTTGCAGATCATATCTATAAAATGAATATTAGATTGTACTGCTGCTAGTTAAATTAAAAATGCTCAAATGACTTTTTTTAAGTCATTTGCCGTTATATTAATCATATGTTGCATTATATAATTTATATCACAACATTATATTTTCACATGTAAGTAATGTCCCTTTTTATCAATTTACTATAAATATTAAGTTCAATATGTGATGAAGTAATATAAATCTTCCACACCCAAGTCTAAATTAGATGAGGATTAATGAGCAGAAATCAGTAGAAAGTTGCTTGTTGGTAGTGGGCATTGTTCATGTACTGAAAGCGTGGTCTATTTTCTGATCTTGTCTGGTTTTGTCTCTTTGAAGCCATATCTGACCACAGTATCTGGTTTATTATTGGACTACTAGCTTATCTAATTTGATGTTCAATTTAATTGCTGAGAAAAATGCTAGAGGTCTTCTAATCTTTTGTATGAGATAATTAATGATTATGGTTCAAGTTATTCTGATATCTGTGAGATGTATTTTGTGGTAACCAAAATTTTAGGTGATAAGAATCAGACCTAATTATGAAAGCAAACAATATGTTTAAAGGATTTTATGTTTCACCATTCATTTCATATAAATCTAAAATTATATATGCAGATTAAAAGGAGGGCAGATAGATCACTGGCAACATCGATGCCTTCATCTGTTTGTTGGTTAGTAGCTTACTCAGTAATTTTGCTTCACTATCTGTTATTCAATTTCTCTATTTGTTTAGTGCTAAGTTGGGCTTTCCCTTATGTTGTAGCTTGACATCGCTCGATCTTTGGGATCAATACTTCTTAGCCAGTTCCATGGATGGATCGGTTAGTTTCCAACAATTTTATGGTTTGGCTACATTTATGACGTTATTTCCTTTGTGCATTATTGGGATATTTGAATGACATGACCATGGGATATATGCATCCACCTCCCAACGTCTTTACAACCCATATCACCCTAAGTTTGAATTTCCAACAAGTATTACCTATGTTGCTATTCTTTCATGTCTATTTCTAAAAGTATACTGTTGCAAGACCAAAATATGTTCTTATAGGGAAAAAGAAATGCATGCTTTGACAAATTAATTGGTGCATTATTCATAATGCATGCTATTGTCCTAGAAGAAAACTATTTCAAGACAAAATATGTTCTTATAAGAAATGCATGCTTTGACAAATTAATCGGTGCATTATTCATAATGCATGTTATTGTCCTAGAAGAAAACTATTCCAAGACAAAATATGTTCTTATAAGGAATAATAAAGACACCGTATCAAATTAATTGGTGCATTATTCATAATGCATATTGTTGTCCTAAAGTGGGGGGAGGGGGGGTTAAAAATTCCATGTCAGCTTGAGGTGTTTGCACAAAGTTACAACCTCAAGGAAAGTAATTGTAGGTAATTTGGGTAAATGCATAAAATTATGAAAATGTAGTTATAAAGGGTAGTTTGAAGGGTGCTGCTTTGGCTGCACAGGTCTGAAAGTAGTGAAAAGTCAGTTGTGGTCTGTGGAGCTGGTGGTTCTGATTTATTTGGGTGTTGGTGTTTAAGCTCTGCAAACTATTTTTTCGGAATGTTATGTGACCATTTATGTTGCTTGGGTGCAGAAAATTGGTGAAGGTGTATAGGTGGGGTATATGTGCATTACTGCTCGTTCTTATCCACTGGAAATTAACTCTAGCCTACCCTGCTTCTCCAGATCAAGCTCTATGATCATCGTCTGATCCAGAAAGGCCCAGTTCAATCATATGAAGGCAATGTAAATTCTCATACGCGTATAGAACTAGGAGTTGACCCATCAGAGAAAGTTGTCATGTCAGGTGAAAATGATTTTGATGCATGCCGGTTTCTTTATTCTGAATGAAATCTGGTTCTGAATATCTCCAGTTGTCAGGTGGAGAAGACAGCTACATCCGCCTCTGGGATATCAAGTCTGGTGAATTGCTCTTCAGAGAGAGATTTATGAATTCGATTCCATCAGCAGTCTGTTGGCCAAGAAGAGGCGTTGCTTTTAGAGGTACAATTCTTTTTCGTGTGTATTCATGTACATCCTTGAAGTAGCAGCTAGAAGTTAGAACTCATATACAATGGTGGTGCAATGGACAGCAGATGGGCAAGACTACAGAAATTACTGGCAGGATCATAGCTTGGGTGCATGGCTTGGATCATACGAGGGAATCTTTTACATGGACTGGCTGTGATTGAGAAATGCGTAAAGTAGGTGATGTTTGAAGAGAACAACTTAAGCTATGTACCAGAAGTGGAGGAATTAAGGAGTTGGGGTTTGATACGGGATTAGACATGCATGATTTTTTAGAGTTAAACAAAGTAGGAATATATGTAGTATGTCAATTAACTGTCTTTAGTCCAGCATGAAGAAGCTCTGTTGATATAACTAATAAAATTACATGGGAATTAGTAGAAATTTGTTTTATGTTGTATCTGTAATCTTCTTGAGATGAGAAAGAAACATAAACACTAGTTGACCTTATGATTTTGCATGAAATGTTAAATCATTATTATATTTAACGCGTTGACCATATGAGTCAGTCTTGTCCTCTCTCTCTCTCTCTCTCTCTCTCTCTCTCTCTCTCTCTCTCTCTCTCTCTCTCTCTCTCTCCCCGCCATGACCAATTGATGTTAATTCTCACATTGACAATGAATCTCTAGTAAGTCGTTTAAATTGTTTTTTCCCTTTGGATTGACGCACTGGAAAATGAGGAGTTGGAATAATATTTACGTTTCGAAGTAAACGTGTTACTTTATTTAGTGAGTCTGATCAATATTTATTTTTGCCTTTTCATGCTAGTATTAGTTATACAGCTGAAAGAAGTGAAAGTTTCATGGTCATCTTGAACTGGCACTTGTCAGCATATACTGATTATTAAATATTAATGCCACACGCATTATTGTTGGTTCTGTACTTTTAATCATCTTACGTGCATTATTGCAATTCTCATCATATATAAATGTGACCTATTTATAGGATTAGGATTAATAACATTACTAGGAGTTGTTTCTATGTATATTTAAATTATATAGTCGATTTCTGTCCAGATGAGTGTGTAGTTTTATTTGAGAGAGAGAGAGAGAGAGATCTTGAACTGCAAGTATACTGTCTATTATTGTAATAAAGGTTAAGGAACCCAAATTGACATTATTTAATGTATTAATACGACTATATATTAAGCTAAATGGTTGATTATTTTGAGGGATGTGAAATGTTTGGAAACATAAAATGAGAGCGGATATGAAAAGGCCAGGGGTATGAAAGAGACAATGGATCTTGTGAAGGGAAGCCCGTGACAGCATCATATATGAACAAAAAAAATATACCAGATAAGGATAAAGATATGATATACCATTGATTATTGTCGCTCCAACTCGATCAATCAATTCCATACACTTGATTAATTGGATTTCGTCGTTCATATATATGTCAAACATATATTCACACATACTTAAATACCTTATAATGATCATCTTCTATTAGTTTGATTAACAATCCAAGTACTCACCGATCCTCAGCCAGCTAGGTAGTAGAGTATAAAGACAAGACAAGACAAAATTCAGATATATTCGAGATTTACCAGATTCAAATAGTAATTACAAGTTTCCCTTGTACCAAAAAATAAAAAATAAAAATAGTGGCAGCAATTTAGCACAACTGCAGTAGAAGACAGATACATGTTGTGCAGTTTGGCTTTTTGAGAGAGAGAATATATATACAGACTACGTTGATATATATATATATATACATTTTATTTGACCCATGCAATGTTATTATTAGTACGTTACACGTTTAATTAATAATTAGAAGGGGAATTAAGCAACATCAACATTTATATAACATGTAATGAGCTTATGAGCAGCATAATTATGACCACATTAATTGCAAGAAGTTTGTTCAACTAATAGGTCCAAAACTAGGGGCATAAATTCTTGTCCGGAATAATAATTCTTATTAGTTATAAAATATATACACGTAGCGCCAAAATTAAGAATAATAATTAAATGAAGGAACCAAATTGAAGGGCGCCGTGTTGCATGTAATTTGTGGAGCCCTCCCCCTCTGGGTTTGCATAATATTAACTTGGTAGCTAATAATTACAATATAATATGGCAACTTTAGGAGTAGATGTACATAGGTGTGTATGTGTGTGGAGTAGAGCAAAGAAATTTGAAAATTGAGTAAATGATATTGGTTCAACTCAACCATATTATTATCCATCAAAGCAAGAAAACTAAAGCAGCAAACAGACAGCAGGAGTTGGTAGCTCAATCCATTAACAGTCAAAATTATGCATCTACTAATAATCGATTTTTTTATTTTTTATTTTTTTGTAAAAGCTATTAATAAAAAAATTTGAAGTGCAGTAGCATGTATGCATGTATAATGTATTGTATGTATGTGTAGGGGATTTGGTTGTAAGGTTTTGTGATGATGAGATATGCATAATATCTTAAAAAGGAATTATTAGGTGGTATTTGAACAAGACTTAGATGTGGTAATTAAAAGGAAAGGCAACCGCTCACTTTCGGAATGAGGATTAAGTCGTGTGGCATAAGCAGCAAATTAAGTTTGGATTATTCCGACTCCAACTCCAACTCCAACCAACAACCCCAATAATCAATATGAATATGAATATGAATATCAGAGTATGCTTTCATATGCAGTGCAGTTAGATTATTATTTGGCTTAACTCTGTAATTAATTAGTAATAATACAGTAATTAATTGAATTTTTGCATTATTACTAGTTGAGTAAAATGAATCGATCCCTTCTTCTTCCTTCATTTAATGCCTAGTTGCAGTTGATCATATCCCAATATCCCTCTCTCCTCTCTCCCTCTCTAAGTGGTTCACTAAATCGGTGGTCATTAAAACTCATCTGACACTCTCTCGTTCGCTCCCTGCTCATAATTCAATTTAGTTTTACTTGTGACTTTTGTCTCTGATGAATACTGGTTTCAACTTTCATTTCTCAGAAATACTACATAATTTATTCAAACTCCCAACACCATTAATGTAATGTGTTATCTCTCAACTACCTCCTCCATGCACTGCTGCTGCTGCTGCTACTCAATACTCATCTACAAATTGCATTTGCATGCTTCTTCTTTCTACATGATCGATGCATGGTCATCTAAGATCGATATATAATTTAATTAGAGATGGCATCATCATCATCATTCCTGCTACTGCTGCTGCTTCTGGTGATTCTCCAATTGACGGATGCAGCAGCATCAGCTTCTTCTTCGTCATCTTCATCGTCCACCCTCAATATCCTCTTGGAGGTCAGAAAATCTTTCCTTGAAGACCCTCTCAATGTGCTGCACGACTGGTCCTCCCACAACCCCAATTTCTGTGCATGGAGGGGAGTTTCCTGTTCGGACGACGTCTCCGTCTCCCTCTCTGTCTCTGCTATCGATCTCTCCAATTCTTCCCTGCGTGGCTCTATCTCACCGGCTCTCGCCCTTTTCCCAAACCTACTCCACCTCGATCTTTCTTCTAATCTCCTCTCCGGCCCCATTCCACCTGCTCTCTCCAACCTATCTTCTTTGGAATCTTTGCTTCTCTTCTCCAACCAACTCTCCGGCCCCATTCCCCCACAACTCGGTTCTCTCCTCAACCTCCGATTCCTCAGAATCGGCGACAATGACCTCACCGGCCCTATTCCGGCTTCCTTGGCCCAACTTCAGAATCTGCTCACTCTCGGTCTGGCCTCCTGCAGCCTCACCGGCCCCATCCCGCCGCAGCTAGGAATGCTGCCCCACCTTCAGAACTTGGTCTTGCAGCAAAACCAGCTCGAGGGCCCCATTCCCCCCGAGCTCGCCAACTGCTCCACCCTCGTCGTCTTCACGGCGGCGCTCAATCGCCTAAACGGCTCTATCCCGGAGGAGCTCGGCAGTCTTGGCAATCTCCAGATACTGAATCTCGCCAACAATACTCTGTCCGGTGAGATTCCTGGCCGCCTCGGCGATATGGCCCAACTCCAGTATCTAAATCTCCTCGGCAATCAGCTTGGAGGTCCCATTCCTAAATCCCTCACCAATCTCATTAATCTTCAGAATTTAGACTTATCCGGCAACATGCTCACCGGTGATATTCCGCGAGAGCTGGGGAACATGGCCAGCCTAGTTTACTTGGTGCTCTCCAGCAACAATCTCACGGGCACCGTCCCCACCGCCATATGTTCCAACGCCACCAGTTTGGAACACTTGATGCTGGCCCAGAATCAGCTCAACGGTCCGATTCCGCCGCAATTGAGAGACTGCAGGTCGCTCACGCAGCTTGATTTGTCCAATAACACACTCGACGGCGTCATTCCTCTGGAGCTCTACCAGATGACTAACCTCACCGACCTCATGCTCAACAACAACACTCTTTCCGGTTCCCTCTCTCCCTTCATCGCCAACCTCACCAATCTGCAGACGCTCGCCCTCTACCAGAATAATCTGCGGGGCGATCTTCCTAAAGAGATAGGCATGCTCACCGACCTTCAGATTCTGTTCCTCTACGACAACCAGATGTCCGGAGAGATTCCGGTGGAGATCGGCAACTGCACCAGCCTGCAAATGCTTGATTTCTTCGGGAACCAATTCAGCGGGGGGATCCCCGTCACAATGGGGCGGCTGAAGCAGCTCAATTTCCTTCATCTCAGGCAGAATGGTCTGTCCGGAGAGATTCCCGCCAGTTTGGGGAACTGCCGTGAGCTGACTATACTCGATTTGGCAGACAACCAACTGTCCGGCAGCATTCCGGCGACATTCGGGCATCTCCGAGCCCTGCAGCAGCTCATGCTCTACAACAATTCTCTCCAAGGCAACCTACCCGATGAGCTCACCACTCTTGCCAACTTGACGAGGATCAATCTGTCGCATAACAAACTCAACGGCAGCATTGCTCCACTCTGCACTTCGCCTAACTATCTCTCCTTTGATGTCACTAGCAACGCCTTCGATCATGACATTCCTCATCAAATTGGGAACTCGCCTGCTCTTGAAAGATTGAGGCTGGGCGGCAATCGATTTACAGGAAAAATCCCTTGGACCCTCGGATTACTCCAGCAACTATCTCT
This sequence comes from Perilla frutescens, assembly GCA_026008535.1. Classification (NCBI taxonomy): domain Eukaryota; kingdom Viridiplantae; phylum Streptophyta; class Magnoliopsida; order Lamiales; family Lamiaceae; genus Perilla; species Perilla frutescens. Next base: position 40,420,657 of record BRKX01000007.1, on the reverse strand, counting down.
GTTAGATCTCTCCAGCAATCTACTGACGGGCCAGATACCGGTGCAGCTTTCTCTGTGCAAGAGCTTGACTCATCTTGATCTTGATCATAATCTTCTGTCTGGGCCACTCCCATTTTGGATCGGGCGCCTCCCTCTATTAGGTGAGATCAAGCTCGCTGCCAATCAGCTCTCCGGTTCTCTCCCTCCGGGGTTATTCAATTGTTCCAATCTGCTGCTCTTGTCTCTCAGCAACAACTCCCTTAATGGAACACTCCCTCCCCAAGTCGGGCAGCTCAAGTCTCTCAACGTTCTTGATCTCGATAACAATCAGCTTTCCGGTTCCATTCCTCCCACCATTGGTCAGCTCAACAAACTATACCAACTGCGGCTTTCGCGCAACAGCTTCAATGGAGAGATCCCCGTGGAGATTGGCCAGCTTCAGAATTTGCAAAGCGCCCTCGATATCAGCTACAATAACCTCACTGGAGGCATCCCATCGTCTATTGGTGCCCTGGCCAAGCTTGAAGAACTCGATCTATCTCACAATGAGTTAGCCGGAGAAGTCCCTCCGCAGGTTGCTGAAATGAGCAGCTTACAAAGATTGAATCTCTCTTTCAACAGTCTTAGAGGAAAATTAGACAAGCGGTATGCACGGTGGCCAGCGACTGCCTTGGATGGGAATTCGAATCTTTGCGGGGGTCCTCTTCAGAGTTGCACATCATCATCATCTTCTAATGGTGATCAGTCCGGCCTCAGTAAATCGTCTGTGGTGATAATCTCAGCAATATCAACCACATGTGCAGTTGTTCTGTTGCTACTCGGAGGTGCCCTCTTCTTCAAGCACAGGCGAGAAGCCTACAGAAGGGCGGGCGAGGAGGATTCGGCCTATTCTTCTGGTTCTTCACAACAAAGGCGAGGGTTGTTTGACAATGCTGGTGGCACTGCTGGCAGATATGATATCAGATGGATGGACCTGATGGAAGCCACGAATAATCTGAGTGAGGAGTTCATAATAGGTCGCGGGGGATCAGGAACCATCTACAGAGCTGAATTATTTAGTGGAGAGACGGTGGCGATCAAGAGAATAGCGAGGAAGGATGATCTCATGTTGGATAGAAGCTTTGCGAGGGAAATCAAAACCCTAGGCAGAATAAGACACAGGCATCTGGTCAGACTGTTAGGGTACTGTTGCAACGCAAGGGCCGGCTCCAATTTATTGATCTACGACTACATGGAGAACGGAAGCTTGTGGGATTGGCTATATAAGCAGCAGCAGCAGCAGCCATTCAATGAAAAGGCGACGAAGAAGAAGCAGCATCATATACTGGACTGGGACGCGAGATTGAGGATAGCTGTGGGATTGGCCCAGGGGATGGAGTATCTTCATCATGATTGTGTGCCCAAGATACTTCACAGGGATGTCAAGTCCAGCAACGTGTTGTTGGATGCCAACATGGAGGCTCATTTGGGAGATTTTGGACTGGCCAAACCTCTCACCACAGATAATCATGATTCCCTAAATACAGAGTCCAATTCGTGGTTTGCAGGTTCCTACGGTTATATTGCTCCAGGTATGAATTGAAAACTCATGCATAACTCGTTATTGTGCTAAGAAATGAATGATATAACTAACTGTGGTGCTGCTGCTGCTGCTGCAGAGTACGCCTACTCCATGAAGGCCACGGAGAAAAGCGATGTTTACAGCATGGGCATTGTGCTCATGGAGCTGGTGACTGGAAGAATGCCTACAGATGAGAGATTTGGCGTGGATATGGACATGGTGCGATGGGTAGAAACACGTATGGAGACGCAAGGATCTGCTGCTACTGAGGAGCTAGTAGATCCAATGCTAAAACCACTCTTACCCAATGAGGAAAGTGCTGTGCTGCAACTGCTTGAAATTGCTCTGCGCTGCACAAAAACTGCACCTTCTGAAAGACCATCGTCCCGTCAGGCATGCCATCACCTGGTGCACCTATTCAATGATACTGTAGTTCCATCCCACAAAATTAGTCCATGTATAGCTGATGCTTATTCTAGCTAAACAATTCGATGGAGTCTTCACAATACCTTCCTCGAGTTGTGATTTGGAACGCAAGAGAGAACAATTTTATTCCATCCTCATTAGTAATCAAATGAAAATTTGCAGTTCAACTTCATTCCTAGAAATGAGTAGCTGGAAATCCTTTTCAATTTGTGTATCTTTTTGTTTGAGAGACCGAGTCTAACTACCATTCCCCAGATCGAGCTGGGGATGCTCCAAAAGTTGTTAACCTTTTACCAATATTCTGATGAACAAATAACCATTTTTCACATTTTTGTGTTTGCCTTCCACAAACTTCTTGAGCAATATACTACACAAACTTTGTTCATGATGAATGTAAAAATGCAAAACATAACGTGTCATGGATAAGTTGCAAACAAACATTCAGCAACCAAGATTTTTATTCTCAAAAAAACACTTGGAGCAAGCCCATGCAGGCAGATCTCCTGAGCCACGCAAACATGGTACAAATTAGGCTAACAATTGTTTGCAGAAAAGTAACTCCAATGCAAAAAGAGCTTTGATTCCCAACATCATTTATTCTTCATCATCATCTGCAAACACAATATCCAAATAAAATTACCTAAAGCATCTGAATGAAAGGAGGTATGACAAAAGTGTAAATTAGAGGAAATAGAAGCAATGAGAGATGAAAGTACATAACCATGGCAAGTGAAGATTGCCGAGCAAAATGAAGTGAAATCAAACATAAAAGTTATGGAGTGGTGGTCAACTCATAATTCCATTAAACAGCAGGGGCCAAAATACTATCAGTTTAGATGATTTAGGCATTCAGTTTTGCCCTCATTCTTTTGCTATCCATCTTATCATACTTCAAGGCCTCAATACTATCAAAGATACCTCACTTTTGTTACATACTATTAGTTATTGCCGCCCAAAATGGAATTAAATTTCAAGATATTGGTAGCTCTATTCATTCATATGCAATCAAATTGTAGAAAGTGGAGGATGGAAGTAGGAACTTTGAAACTGAAATTGGTAAAAGGTAACCACACAGGCTATGCCTAACCAAAATCCCAAAAGCATAATAGTGCCCAAAAAAAAGATCCTTTGAGACTATTTTGGACTTTGGCTAATTCTTTTAATTTATCAATTTAGCCATAATTTGGTTGGTTGAGCAAAATTATAGCCAATTTAAATACCAGACAAAACTAACTTATGCCTGCAAACACGTGTATTTAATTAAATTATACATTAACACAACGTTTGCAGTTTGCAATTCATATCACAACCTTTAATATTTTTGCAATTGTAACATCCCCAATATTAATCCGGCAAATCTATCCTACGTGTCCGATTTGTAATCCAAGTTTACTGATATTTATGGCTACCTAAACGACGTCGTTATATGGATTCACTATATATAGCAAGATTCTCCATCGGTTTCATCTCCATAAAATGTCATTTTATGTCGGATTAATATTGGAGATGTTACAATTGCAAAAATATTAAAGGTTATGACAAATTTTTAAACATTGTGCGAAAATTGCAAAATGGTGCAAACTTTGTGTTAAATTCTGAATTAACCCTAAAAAAAAGGTAAAAGCAATTTCCTGTCTGTAAAGAAATTGCCTAACTCATCTAATCCTCAAGCCACTGCCACCATCACTACCCCTAATCTCCATTTTTCACATCTCCGCCACCACTAATCTGTCTTCAAATGTTGTAGTATGCTCTCTCTAGCTAGCCTTCATCTATAGCATCACAAACACCACTAATCATGCCTTAAAATGCCCCCTATCTCTCCCGACAGGGAAAAAACTCTAGCATTAGGTCCGCAATGGCAGTTCATTCAATTAGTCTTTTCTTCTACTTCACTTTTTCAATTATTTGGAGATGGACGATCATGGCTGTGGAACGGGGAATGTGGAGGTGATTTGTACAAAGTTTGTCCCCCCAACCCAAAAAAAAAAGATTTTTTTTGACTCATTTTTTGATTCAGTTTGATAATGTGTGCCTTTTATTAATTACATGTGGCATCCGTGTAAGCTAATCTTAAGTTGTAACTCAACATATCAAACTAGCCATGATTTGGTTTACATGATCAAATTATGGCTAAACTGCCAAATTTAAAATAAGTGACCTAAATACAAAATATCGTAAAGGATTGGATTTATTTAGCACGAATTCCAGAAATTACTCTACAAAGTAATATTGGATGAAATTGATCACAGACCTGCTAGATAAAAATAGCCTTCCTGATTATAAAATCTCGATCTTGTTGTATATGAATATGCATCATGTTTTCAGATTAAATAGCAATTATCATCACTGTGATGCAACAAACCTTATAATGGCATGCCTTGAATCACTTCCAAATTTACATGTTACACCTTGTCTACAACTGTTTGATAAATTCATACAACCTTTAGGATTGGTGTAAAGATCATGATCCAGGATAATATGTTCTCTATTTCTCTTAAAATCTTGATTCATGTATGTACAAAATGTAATCTACCTATTTGGTTAATTTAGAAGCAACCCCAATCCACTAAAGATAATATTATCTGTGGCTTCAAGTTGCTATATGCCTAGAACCTGGGTTCTCAATCCTCAACAGACTTCAAAACTGATACCACAACTTGCATTCACAAGTAAGCAATATATAAGAGGAGCTGTTTAGAAAAGTTTTCTTAGGCTACAAACAGTTTACATGTCAAACAAGGATAGGGCATGAAACTAAAGCCATTCACATTTCACAGAGATTAAGAGGAAAGGAATGGCAGCGAGCACGAATTCATATACTTGATATGCATCACAGCATCGAGAATGATTGGGTACAATAGACCTTTTGCAATCATAAATTTGATTGTGGTTTGCAAAAAAGAATAATTAGCAATCCGAAAAAGAAAGGTGCAGAACGGAACCCTAGAATATGAAGGATACTGAATGTTAAGAGTAAAATACCAAAGTAGCGGCGTTCATTGGCTTGTTTGGCCTTGATCAGCAATTTGTCTAGATCGTCCTGGGCCTTGGCGTCGAACTTGATCAATTGGTTAACGAACAGCGCCCCCAAACCCATCCCCAACACATGCTCCCACGGATCTGCAATTCACCACTCACAATTCTTCAATTCAACAAATTTATAAAACAATTATTAATAGAAAATGAGGAAAGAGCGGCGGCCTACGGCGCATGTACGGGAGCTTGCGGAGGGCGTTTGAGTACATCTGGGTTCCCACTCCCAGCAGGGCTCCGAACAGAGTCGCGCTGATCGCCATATCCTCTCTCTCTCTCTTCCCCCAACCACGCACCAGTCACCACTCCCAACCTGCGACGCCTGGCTAGGGACGATATAAAATACGACTTTTATGTAAAAGCGTGGTTAGGGTAGGGGGTTATTGCATCATCACATTCACAGTTACATGGCAAGTGTGCCACGTTTAACAATTAAATAGGTGTGAATATATGTTTCTACCCACATCCAACTTGTAAATTTTTTTTCTAACCAAACATTACATACTATTCTTTTCTAACCAAACAAATTTTCGGTACCCATCTTATTCTTATTAAATTGTGGGCCCGATACCAAAAAATCTAAAATATTACACGGCTTTGCTCCCAAACAAATTTTTACATGACCCTGTACCATTTCCTCATAATTCAAATAACTACACAGTTGGGAGAATTTATAAGAATTCTACACGGCTGGGAGAATTCACATAACTACACGGCCTCTTTCGAATATGTGAAAAAGACATTCCCAAAATTCTACACGGCCTTTGCTCCCAAAATTCTACACGGCCTCTTTCGAATTTGTTCAACCTCCGCTCCCAAAATTCTACACGGCCACTTCACAGATCCGCGCTCAACCTCCGCCGCTTTCAACCTCCGCCGGATCCCCGACACTGTGAAGATCCGCCGGCGACAGTGGCCTGCGCCCAAGTTCCGCCGCCGCCGCCGCTGTGCAGGTCCGCCTCCGCCGCCGCCGAGCTCGGGAAAATGGATGAAGAGGTAGGTTTTAAATTCTCTATTTTCTTGTTAATTAGTACAATTTGTTCAATTAATTAGTTAAATCATGTATGGGTATTTGTATTTGGATTGTGAATTGGATTGATTTTGCCTGTATCAGTTGGATTATTGCTGAAGTATTCATGTTGAAAAAAATCTGGGTAGAGCGCCGTGTAGTACACGGTTATTGACCATGTACTACACGGTCCACCGTGCACTACATGGTGCTCCATTCTTTTGTTTTTTATTTGTTATGTCGTATTTGTAATTTTATTGGTTTTGTGTATGGTGAATTCTATTCAAATCTTCTTCGTTCATGAGTTATATGAATCAATTTATACAATTTATGAAAATTGTAAATGTAATTTTTTTTGGAGTAAAAACGCAATAACAATAAAAAATTTATTCCATTTAACATCAATGTGTAGATAGCTGAATTATTCATTTCTAGTTACAAAGTGAGAATATTTCAATTCTGAAAATAATACGTTCAAAATTGTAATTGTTTCGACGTCCATGATTTAGCCCGTGAACAACCAATTTAAGAAATAAATCTTCACCAATTTAAGAGAATTTAAAAATTTAATGAAATGTTTTAGCTCAACCTCTCACACGCTAAGCTTAAATAAAAAACCTAATCGAAGAAAAACTAATTAAATCATATTTTATTCATATTTTCTATATTCGAATAAAATCAAAAATAATTTATAGAAAAACACAACATGAATGACTATGTTATGAATTTAAATAATTGTGTTTGAAAATCAACATGTAAGACGTTGCAATTGTATTTCTATATTCACAATTAATAAAATCGTGATTAAAGAACATTGTAAATTTCCAAATTAATTAATTCATAATTAGTGAAGGACACATTTGTTGTCCTTAGTATATAAAAAAATAATCTTGACAGTCCTAATTAAATTTTACAAAAATCAGAAAATGAATTTTAATTAAAGAAATTAAAAATAGTTAAACAATTTGGTATAAAATTAGTATAGATTTAATTAACTTGTGTTTATATATTAATTAATTTGGTTTTTTAGTTATTATAATTAATTTAGGTAATTAAGTTAATGAATTACTTTTATTTATTTATTATTTATTAAATGTTCGTTTGCAAATATTAGCGTCATTGGGTGTGGAAGAGAGAGGCTATGCAGGACGTATCATGCTCGATTAATTTATACTGGAAGAATTACGCGTCTATCATTGTTGACATACTACAGACTGTAGCGCATACTGGCGTTGATATGGTTCAAGAGTTTAGGGATGGACCTTTTGGTCTACTAATGAACTTTGTTGGAGAAACTAGTTGCAATATAGCGTTACACACAGTCATGGCATGAGAGATTACACTAGATGGTGCTGTAGAGCACGAGGTTTGGTTCCATATTGGAGGAACCAACCTTAGATTTTCCCCCGTTGAGTATGCACTAGTTACGGGGTTGATGTTCGGTGGATCTGAATTTGATCCATATGTAGAGCACCGCATTCCTGGAGACAACTTTTATAGTCGGGTATTGAGTTGTGTACCTATCTCGATACATGATTTGCATCATAGGTTTACACACTACATGCTGGGAGACGATGCTTTTGATTATTTGAAGGTGGCCAATGTATTGTTCTTGTATGGTATGGTGCTCGGATATGACCCGCCGCGCTTCATAGATGATTGAGTATGGGTTTTGGTGGAGGATACACAGCGATGGAAGTTTTTTCCATGGGGTTCCTATTCATTCGGTGCCTTATTGCATTATATTAGTCTCATTCCAGTTGAATTGATGGCGAAGAGGAAGACTTACCATTTCTACGGGCCTGTCTGGGCCTTGCAGGTACTGTCTCAATTGTGCTTCTAAATTAAACTTTCTAAGTATTTCATACTGAACTAACAAACATGATATTTTATAGATATGGGCTTATGAGGCTATACCTCATGTGGGACGGCATTATGCCATTCTGGTGTCTGATATTGCAATACCGAGGTGTTTGAAGTGGAGGTTCAAAGATAAAGCGGTTCATCTAGGCGCATTATTCACTGAGGGAGAGGTATGTATGATTATTTAATTCAACTTGAAATCAAATATTTTTTTTTTAGTACTAACTAACCCTATAATATTTTGGCAGCTTCTTTGTCATACATTTTTACAGTCAACCGAGAATGAGGATGATTTGCCCTATTTTAGAAGCACGCAGCTTGAGAATTCCGTGGGCGTTCCTTATGTGGTGAAATTACAGGTGCCAAAGTGAGCACGTAAGGCTACACAGTCTAGAGCAGTGACTCCTTCTAGAGCGCTCAGCCCTCCTAGAGCAGTGACTCCTCCTAGAGGGGTCAACCCGTCTAGAGCAGTGACACCTCCCAGAGCGCCTATCCCTCCTACAGGACCGACTCCTGCTACATCCGCTGCTCGGTCTACATCAAGGAGATCCGCAGGTTGCTTACCCCGTACTTGTGGAGAGACTGGTGCAGTGGATACTGCCACGGGCCCTACTAGTGGCCGACATTGTGGAAAACGGGTAAGGGCATCCACATCATCATCTAGTACGAGTGAGAGACATGTTTGTTGTCGCCACGTGGATAGGTATCGAGAGATAGCTCAGGAGGTAGCACAAGAGACTGCACGCGAGTCATGAGAGATAGCTCGGGAGGCAACACAGGAGGCAGCTCGGGAGACGTCCAGTCGCTTCATGGTTGAGCTAGAAAAGAGAATAGCCAAGTCGAATGAACGCGATGACACACTGTTCAATAAATTTAAAGACTTCATGATAGGGATGATCGAAAAGTTTGATGTGATGTCTAGGCGACATAATCGGAGGAATCGCAGCCACAGTCGCAGCCGTAGATCGGAGTTGAGCCCCAAGCAGATGGTGTGTATCTTTAATTGTTAGTTTATTAATTTCAAAATGTTTTGTGTCATTGGCTGAGTGAATTTATCATAGGTTGAGAAGAGTCACAGCCGATCTCACGAGATAGAGTTAGCTCCTGAGCAGATTGAGATGAGACAGACTAGTCGTGGCCAGGAGGATGTCATTCCGCATCTTGTGAGTCTTTTGTTTTTTAAATTATGTTGAATGCTTTGAAACATCATATATCATATACTAACTAACTTTAATGCAGGTTGAGGAGGTAGGGATAACCTCTGCACCTGTGGAAGAAATGGTGGAACCAGATGCGGATGATGAAAACCAGTGGAATTCTGCTAGTTGGGACCTGGAATCACAGAATAGTTCAGCTCGGCCTAGCATTTCTTCTCGGCCTAGCATTTCTTCTAGGCCTACACCTAGGTTAAGACTATCCAGAGATGGCACCTTGAGTATCTTCAAGCGTATAGAACTAGCTTATAAAGCCTTTCGAGCCAAGGGTCCTAATGCAAAGACAAAAGTTGGAGGGGGTCAGGGTTTGCAATTGGATATTGCATGGTTCGACCATATAGAGAACATTGAATACCAGCTCGAGATGGCTGATATCGATTTGTTACTGTGGACACTCCAGCGCAAATTATGGAAAGGGCGTCATCTGAGGGCTGGAAGAAATGATGAGAATACAGTCATTGTACAGTCAACCTTCTGGGTAAGTGTTTCTGCTAGTATTCCTAAATTGTCTCAAGGTGTTTATCATTTTTAAAAACTAATCTGTGTGATTGTAGTATCGATTGGTGGCTGAGTGGAAGAAATGTCATCCAGAAGGCCTAAATGGAAATAAAGACTACTATCATGTATACTACTACCAAGACTAGAAGTGGAATGAGGATTTGATACATGAAATACAAGGGACTTTGCCATTTTCTCGTCCGTGGTGGAATGCTGATCGCGTAAGTCGCTTCAGTGCTTATTTGAATACCCGAGTAAACGTATGACATTTGAGTGATGCTTTAATTTTTCACACCACTTATGTTTTCCCTTTTTAGGTCATCACGTGTTGTCTCATAAGTGGGCATTGGGTTACTGCACATATTGATATCCGCCGCTGGAAGGTCTGGCTACATGACTCACTGTACCACACGATGAATGATCTGAACGATGATGTCACGTATCACTACCGTGCCCGTCAGCTGTGGCCATTGATGAACATGCTCCTGCCACTGTTGCAGGCCAGTGGCTACTGGGGGCATTAGCGTCGACACATGATAGACCAGAAGTTGTGGTACGAGCGTGCTGACCTGCGGTATCAGTACAGACAGACTGATGGTGTCAGTTGTGGTCCTTTTGCGCTCATGCAGGTTGATCGCCTTATCTCCGCCAAGCCGCCGCCATTGTATTCGTCTATGGAGTTTGTGCAAGCATACCGACATCATTGTGCTGTTAGACTTTATCGGTTCTGTCATGATATGTCATAGTTTACTTATTTTGGGAATCTAAGACGTAATCGTTTGGAATATTATATGGAGCTAGATTGAATATTATTTAGAATTGTGTTGGTAGTTAACTTCAATTAAAATAGATAAAATGAGAAATACAAACATAATCCGAATAACATCGAACATAAACTAAATAAAGCACAACAATCCAAGCAGTGCGGAATAACGAATACAAACTTACATTACAAGAAATTCAAATTAACTTTCATTAGCTCTCAAAGGGCAAGTTCTTCTGGAGTGGCCAATTTCACCATAAATCCCGCATCTTCTGGGTTGACGCTGCCCTTGGGTTGCATTTGCCTCCGAGGATTCAATAGCATGTGGGGCTGTACACTTGGACTTGTTATGTCCGGTACCTCCACATCTTGAACATACTTGCTGTCTTCTGGTCCTGGAGCTTGAACCTTCCATTGATGAATGGTACCGCCCCTCTTTTGGTCGTCCCGCTTGGCGAACCGCTATAGGAGGGAGGAGTGTGAAGGAGGCTTGCTGGAATGGAACAGTCCATTCATCATCGTTTGGTACGGAATAGACACGTTCATGATATGTAAGACACATGTTGACCTGTTTGTAATAGTACTCAACATAATCATACATGTTATGTCCAGCACTTCTGCAAGCATATAGTTAAAAGATATTAGTAATAACCATAGATAATATAAATACAAACGACACATTTAAGAATGTATTTATAGAGGTACTGTATATCAGCTGTTGCATGGGAGCAAGGCATCTGATCCAGCTGGAATTCTCCACAGTCACACGTACGATGTTGAAGATCAACCACAAAACTCCTCTCAGCATCCGCCACTGTATAAGTATATGCAGTGGTTTGACGAGACATAAAGTGACGTCCCTTCTCGACTTGTTTGGACAGTTTTTGGAACGCCCCTTCTGTGATCACGTGATCCCTAGACACTGCCAGTTCCCATCTCTTATCGAACCATCCCTCGGTCACGCTCCTGACGACCTCAATCAGTGAGCATATGGGCAACCTCCTAGCCCACAGCAAGCGTGCATTGAAAGATTCAGCCACATTAGATGTTATGAAAGCGTAACGACGCTTGGGAGATTGAGAACGGGCCCAATGATGAATACCTATACTCATTAGGCTCGTGTATGCAGCTTCATTCCTCGCAATCATTGACATATACTTGAAAAAACTCTCTTGTCTGTATGCATATGCAGCTTTCTTGAACGCAGCAATGAGATGCTTCCCGTGTCTCGCGTGATTCTTTGCTATGTGGTAATAGCAAAATCCGTGGTGGGCCTCTGGGTACACTCTGGCAACAGCATTCTTGATGCTTTGATATTGGTCTGAAATAATCACCAAATCATCTCGAGTTCCAAATCCCATTCTGAAACGCTGCAAAAACCATGTCCATGACTCGTCATTCTCAATAGGACCCACACCAATAGCTAGTGGGAAACACCTCTCGTTACCGTCCTTTATGACAGTGACAAACAGAACACCCTTGCTCTTCCCTTTCAGGTGCGTACCATCAACAACAACAACTGGCCGCATATACTGTCTGAATGTCGATATGCAAACTCCAAGTGCAACAAACATGAACTTGAAACGATGATCGCTCGTCCTGTGGATATCATACACGGTACCAGGATTGTTTGCCCTCAACGTGTATAGATATGCAGGAAGCATCTCAAAAGACTTGTCATGGCCGCCGTAAACCATCTCTACAGCAAGATTCCTGGCACGTAGAGCGACACCGTACTCAACCTCAATACCATACTCTCTCAACAACTCGGCAATCATTGCTCTAGGCTTCAACACAGCACCCTCGTACCGTATCTTCTTCGAAAAATAGTCAGCCATCACCTTCGAAGACATTTTTCTCGGCGCATTACGTGTCAAGTCAAGCTGACGCGCATGATTATCCTTAAATTTTTTCACTCTCCATAATCTGTCCTTTTCTTTTGCATATAATCTAAAGTCACATATATCTTTTCTCTTACAGGTGAATTCCAGTCGGCTCTTAGTCGAACGTGAAACATAATACTCCACTTGCCGCTGCATGTGCCAGTTTCCCACAGCAATTAGCACATCATCCTTCTTCAAGAATGTATTCCCAACCGCAAGGTCCTCACCGGCCAACTCATCCTGATCATCGTCAATGATTGGGCTGTCGTCATCAGTGTGGCCCACAGGGATCATCCAACGAGTGACAGACAGACCCTCTACAGTGGGACCTTCTTCATCAGGAGCAACAGTTTGAGAAGACATGTTGTAAGGACCGCCCTGCTCCAGGATGGACACAAACTCATCAAGATTCCCCATCTCACGAATCCATTCACAGAACTCAGAAATTTGAGTGCGCCGTAATTCACTCTCATAGCTATCATCATCATCTTCATCCTCTTCAGCGGACGACTCATCCATCTCGTGATTCGGATCATGTGTATATACAAATAGAGGCACTTCACTTGTTGTTGGAATTTCTTGAATACTCTTCTGTGTAACATATACCGTAGGCTCATCTTGCTCTTGGACTAAGCGAATTAAATCAACATCTGTCTTAATTAGCCCCTTCAATTTTCTTCCATCACCTGCCCTAGTCAAATAATTCAACGTATACGAAGTAGTGCTTGGAGATGTCTCCATAAAGTCATGAATCTCCTGTATCAAACTATCGCGAGATAAAGAATTGAATGGAAGGTGCACCACTTGATCTTCACCATCTAAGTACTCTAATCTCTCCCATCTACCACTGTGTTGTACAACTACACGTTGCCAAGCCATCTGCAGATCAAGAAGTATGATTCTAGTTAAAAAAAATATAAATGTTTCTAAGTCATGATTAAGTTCTTTCGACTTATTATAAGCTGCATCGAAAGAAACGAATTTCAAAAACTTATTATTAACCATTAATCTAGCTAGGATACAAGGAAAGTAGATCAGCTCGTTGTCAATTCTATTTTAAATTTTTTAGAGAATACCGTTATAACTTGTAAGAATTAATTTAGTTGTCGATGAGTTTATAGACGAATGTACAAATATATCTCTCCCTTTTATCATATGTATACTAATAAACTCAATTTATAATTTTTGTCCTTTTTATCTCATATTTTATAAGGCTGAGTAGAAATTTGATTAAATAAAAAACAACTGAATTAAAGTATTTGGTTTAATATCACGATTGGTAGTCTTTGTTGTGATAAAAGTATTTATTTATATATAGTGCATAGATGAATTAATTCGTCAACTTAAGTTTATAGTTTCAATTACAAATGGATCGTGACTTTGATTTTACAATAGGTTTAGAATTTTGAAGACATGGTTCTTTCTTTTAATTTTAAAATTTATTAGCTCAAGTCGTGTCTGTTTTGTTATGTGTATTTAGTTTAAGAGTCGAAGGATTATGCTTTATGTTTGAGAATTAATTTGTTAAAATTGGATTGCTTGTGTTAGTATATTTATAACTAAATAAATAATATCATCTATCATACAAATAAGGATAAAGTATTAAGATTAGCAAGTTTATTTAATTAATCATAGATTAGTATAAAGGAATTTTAGTGACCCTACCTAAGTGGTTGAATTAATAATAATTAAAAGGGATTAAATCTTGGAATGAACAACTTATCCATAAAATACAATCGTGCACAACCGTGTAGTAAACGGCTGACCATGATAATTTTTTTTTTTAAATTTCACTATTTTAATTTTTTTCCTAATGGCAATAGGTATGGATGTTCATATATAGTTGCTAATCTATTTTTAACATCTTAAAATTAAATTAAAAAGTAACAAAATGTATTTCATAGCCTAATCATTTAAGAGATAAAACTCTTTTCTAATACGAAATATAATGTTGCGGATTATCACATTTCAACCGGATGATTATGATTTTTACAATGTTTTACCCATAAATGATAAAATCTAAACAATTTAAACCATAAAAACACAAAAAATTTTTGAACATACCTTGAAATGTTTTTGCCTTTTTCAAGTTTCTCGTTCCCAACCTTTCAACCAAAATCGTCCCAAACTTTTCGACAAAAGAGTATAATGGATTTGAAGTGCTAATTTTTCCTTAGTTAACAACTATTATGCTCATTTGGTGTGTGTTATTTAATACCGCTCATTTAAAATCCAACTACAAACCACTGTGAGCATTGAATGTGAGCTTTGAACGTATTTACAAAATTTACATTTTGATTGAAATCCAACTACCCAAGACTGTGAGCTTTGAAATTAATTAATTTATTGCATCTCATTTATTACATTCTAATTGGCCGTGTACAAAAATTTAATTTTGGTCGTGTACGAATTTTTTGGCCGTGTACAAAAAAATTTCGGCCCTATACAAATATTTTGGTGGCCGTGTACAAACATTTTTTTGGCCGTGTACAAAGAAAATGTTGGCCGTGTATAAATTTTTTGGGCCGTGCACAATTTTTTTGGGCAAAAAATTTGGGCCGTCTACTTAAAAATAAAATAAATTTGCCCATCTTTCATTTTTACCGTGTACAAATTTTTTTGACCGTGTATAAATTTTTAGACCGTGTATAAATTTTGCTCGACCGTGTATACATTTTCACCGTGTATACATTTTGATCGTGTATATTTTTTTTCCTCAATATCGTGTACCTTCTTTATTTTTGGACCCACCGCATGACATCTTTGACTTTCAAACATTTAGAAAGGGCAAATTAGACTTTTACGCATTTGTTTGGTTAGAAAAGAAGACTTCAAAATTCTAGGTTAGAAAAGAATATCACAACTTCATTTTGGTTACTTTAAAATTTCTCCCATTAAATAGTAATACAAACTTCTTCAACGTCAACCCTGTATACTGAGTTTAATTCTCAACATTATTCAGTATTCCACTGGTTAATTTATGAGTAATATTTATTTTACGTTTTTTTTTCAACTGGAGATTGGATTTTGATATTGATCTCTGATCATTTACCTATGCGAATAGGAGGAATGAAACTAAACTTACCAATAAGATTGTTAATATACTCATGAACAAGTTTTTTAAAATTTATTTATTAATTTACACAAATTCTCTTGTACATAAGTATCAGAACAAAAAAAAATCATCAAAACAGATGATACTTTTTAGCGTTACGGTTCATACTGGTTTTCACAGTTTTCTTCCTTATATTTTTTTTTCTTATATTTTCTTTTTTTTTCTTTATATTTTCTTTTGAGTGATACTTTTAGTGTTACGATTGATACTAATTTTATCGGATTTTTTTATCAAAGCATTAACTGTCTGATGTTCACCTAGCGCACACAAGACCTTTATCGGATTTTTTTGTCAAAGCATTAACTGTCTGATGTTTATCTAGTGCAATTTTTGTAGTATTTTTTAAATATTTATTTATTTAAATATTAAATAAATATAACGATAATGTCATTTTTTTATTCACACACCCGACCAGTGGTATTGAGGAGATTCGAACCCGTAACCTTTGAACTCCAAACAATCTCACTCCACCACTAGTCCATCCCCACCAGGACTAATGATAATGTCATTGTTGTGAATAGCAGCACATCAGATGGTGTCTTAGATGAGTTCGAGCTGAAGAAGGATGATAAGCAAGGTTGGTAAGAATCTGCATGCTTATCACACAAGAAATCATGCATCATAAAAGATTGGTGCATGGAGTATTGTTGCAGCTGATATTATCCTAGCTTCGCAGTTGGAGAGTGGCAGTTATCAACTAGATTCTATAGTTAGTTGATAACAGTTATTGTTGTTGTGCAGTTATTCTCTATCTGTTAGGGTTAGGGTTTGTTGCTTATATATATATATCAGTTGTAGTGCTTCTTCTAGCAAGAGAAATTGTAATTGTACAGATACTATAGTGTAGTCTAGCTATAGAAAAGCAATTGTAATCTATAATCATCAAGTGAGAGCAGTGAATACAGTCAAGAAAACACCAAAAGTGGATGTAGATCGGTTATGATCAAACCACTATAAACCTCTTGTTCATTTTCTATTTTTCTGCACAGTTCATTTTTTCTTGAAATCATTCATCTTGTTTCTGCGATTATTGAGGGATAAATCTTAACAATTGGCGCCGTCTGTGGGAAAGAGAAAGTTATAAGATGAGTGCTACTCGATTTGATGTGGAGAAGTTCACCGATAAATCAGATTTTGGCTTATGGAAGGTGAAGATGAAAGCCCTCCTGATCCAGCAAGGGTTAGGAGAAGCTCTCAAGCAGACATCAGTGAGTTCTTCAGCAAAGGAGAAAGAAAAGTCTGAAGATTACGCCAAGATTCTGGAGAAAGCTCATAGCATGATCATCCTCTCCTTGGGTGACAAAACCTTGAGGGAAGTAGCCAAAGAAACTACATCTTTGGGTGTGTGGAACAAGCTTGAAAGCTTGTACATGGTGAAGACATTAGCCAATCAGCTGTACATGAAGCAGAAGCTGTATTCCTTCAAGATGACAGATGATAAACCCATCCTAAATCAAATGGATGAGTTCAACAAAATTCTTGACGATCTTGAGAATATAGAAGTCAAGCTTGTTGATGAAGACAAGGCTCTCATTCTACTGTCTACCCTCCCAAAATCCTTTGAAATTTTCAAGGATACCTTGCTGTTTGGGAGTAAAGACACCATAAAACTCAATGATGTTCAAATGGCTCTCAAGTCAAAGGAGCTGCAGAAAAGTAATGAGTCATTGAGCACTTCTACTGCAGGAGAGGGATTGAGTATTAAGAAACAATACTCCAACAATTCCAAGAAGCAACAGAAGAAGGAGGCAAACAAGAAGCCTCAAAAGAAGGCTACATAAGCATCAAATGACCAAGAAATCAGGAAGTGTTTACATTAACATGAGCCCGGTCATTACAAGAAGAACTGCATCAAGTGGAAAGCTTTGAAAGGTAAATGAACCGATCAATCTCATGAGGGCCAGAAGAACCAAATGAATCAAACAATCCAAGGATCCAACTCTAAAGGTTCTAAGTATTCAGAAGCTCTTGCCATTTCTTCTTCAGATATTGGATCAGAATGGGTTTTTGATTCAGGTTATAACTTCCATATGACTCCAATCAAGGAGTGGTTTTGTGATCTCAAGTATCAAGATGGTGGAACTGTGCTCCTCGGAAATGATCAAAGTTGCAGAATCAAAGGAGTTGGATCTGTCAAAATAAAAATGTTTGATGGAATCATCAGAACACTCACTGAGGTCAGGTATGTTCCTGAACTGAGAAGAAAGTTGATATCCCTTGGTGTTCTTGATAAGATGGGCTATAAATTTCAATTTGAACATGGTACAATGATTGTAACACCCCAATTCCAGAAAATCAAGATGCTAACAAAAGGTTAAAATAAATTTCCTAATTTTACAAAAATTATGTATTTAGAGAAAATATTTATACAATAAATATTCCCTAATTTTAAAAACCAACCAATCACGAATTGAGAAGACTATTCAAACAACCAATCACATGCAAATTCAATTCACGACTAGTAAACGTTGACATCCTACTATTTTCAAAGTCCAAAACAGCAGTGGAATAAAATAAGATTTTAAGATACTTTAAAATAATTCAAAATAGTAGCGGAAGCATAACATGTTCTAATATTGACCATAGTCAATATTCAAAATCCAAAGTACATATTATTGACACAGTCCAAAATAAACAAAAACCATGTGTCCACGTCAGCAGCCTCCATCACTTCTTACCTGAAAAATATTTTAGAAACGTGGGCTGAGTGCCAGAAAACACTCAGTGGGCATGCTTATCTTGTTCGTCCAAACACATATAAACATTTTTCATCTCATATGGCCAAACAATTTATCATTCATTTGAGATCAATGCACTCAATTAATCATGCGTAGAGATAGACCATATGTGATCACATAACCATATTTTAATAGAATTGACAATGCCTGAATTCATCATGTAGGTCAAATCACATCCACGAAAAGCGAAAAATATTATATTCATGTTGAGTAAAATCTCAATTCATTTAGCATGGACGAAAGCATTTAAAACATGTTCATAAAGGTTTTGGTAGCAAAACCCACCTTGTAGCTAATGTATAGTTGAAGCTTTAACCGACTGTCTTGCTGATCCTCCTATGCTTGAGGTCTCGGGTTTGGGCCTACAAAATGTTAAATCCTATTAGCACCATGCTAGGCCTTAATTTATTACATAAAATAAGTTTGGGCCTAGGGAACAAGCTTTCGAAACTTTTAGGCCGGAACAACATACTTGAATTATTGAGTGGATTCAAAATAATCCAATATATAGGTTCAATTGTTGTTTGAATTGATCATAGAATATCTTAATAATAGTCCCTTAAAAAGAATTAGTAATAGTTACCCAATGATTAAATAAAGAGTAATTGCAACTATTTTGATATAAGTTTATAATTTATTCTTATAATATTTACTTATCCTTACTAATTGAGTAAGTTTAGAAATATGAAATAAAATAAAATTAAAATAAAGTGGCATCCCCGTACAAATTACAGAAGAAGGCGTACATACCTTATTCAAAATAAATATACCACCTTTTATGAAACTTTATATGAATACCTATGTGTATAGATGCACAAATAATTCTACTTTAGCCAATTTACTCTCTCTCTCTCTCTCTCTCTCTCTTCACCGGGGTTTTCGATACTAGACATATGTCCATTGCACACCCACCTCCAGATTTGGCCACGTGTAAACTTGTGGTTTGAAAAGTCAAGAATTTCTGCGTGAGTCGGTCTAGAGTAGCCATTCCGGTTCGGTTTACAATTAAGGGGTTCATACGAAATCGGTGACGGACGTTTGTCTCTCCGTCCCTCATCTGGTCAAAAAATACAGCAAGGCAAGTGAATTTTATTAATTGTTGGGCCCCATCTTCGCTACCGGAATCCCTTTTTTTCTTAAGTAGAATATTGTCTATTGTCTGTTTTGACCTGGGAAAATTATTGTATCGGTAAACAGTGCTATTTCTTTTTTAGATCTGCACCTCTCCATCCCTGGGAAGATTTCTCACATCTTTGAAATTATCATTACCTCTTCACATTTTTGTATATTTATTAGTAATTAATCTCCGTATTCACCATCCGAAATATCAGTGATTGGTTTTATCGTGGGGGTCGCGTAGAGGTTGAACGCCGTCCGTCAAAATTGGTTTGGTTTAGGCGGGTTCAAGTCTCGGAGTTCTCCATTCTTGTTGTTCCAGTGTTTAATACATGTAAGAGTCAGACTTTTCTATTTTAGAGGAGGGACTATGCGGCGGAAGAGTTGCGGATGTTCCAGGCGTGGTAGATACCAGTCACATCTGTGTGTATGTGTTTCTTTATTTATTGTTCTGAAATGTGGTTTTAATTTATTTGAATCCTGGTCTGGGTACCTATGAGATTGCGGTGTTTGATTTTTGAAATGTATGTGAATCCTCGTCTGGGTTGCTATTAGTTTGCGGTTGCTTTTTTTTTGTGAAAACTTTTTTTCAGATCTTTCGAAGCCATTGTCGTATCATTTAATTTAGTTATCTGGATTTATTGGTTTTATTTGTTCGGATTATGTGTAAGTATGTTGCCTGGTCCCCTTTACAAATTCTTGTTTCATGTGTTTGTGCTGAAGGATTATTTTTTGATAGTTGTACTAGAAATATAATAGTATGTGCGGTTGTCAATATACGTGGTCTGGTTAGTGTATTTGTCACGCACTTCAGTTGATGGCTGGTTGAATTAAATGATGAATTGAGTCTGAAAGTTTGAAATCTTACTTGTTTAAGTTGTAGCTTGAGCAATGGCATACGATCGGGTTTTAGACTGTGCAGAGTCTTTCTGATTTCTGTAATGCTATGAAACTGCATTCCTGTACTTAATTTCATGGTTAAGTTGGTATTATTGCACGATGAACTGAATGTTTTAGGTGCTTTGGTTTCATGTCATGGCCACCTATCTTGGTTGGATAACATCCGGAATAATCTTGGGAAGAAAAACCACCATCGTCTACAGCAATCCTGTTTTGGTCAATTTCTTGCATTTCCGGAGATTTAATTTCAAGGGTAATTGTACAACGTCCTTATCAGAAAACTTGATAAGAGGTCACAGGGCAAGTTATGTTTGTCTTTCTATATAAATAACTGCGCGGCTGTGTTTGGATCGGCAAAATTTTCCCTTATCACTGGGCTGAAGTTTAAAGAATGGAGTGAGCCACCTACTTATTCAAATTTCCATGAGATTGTCTTTGACGGATCTGAAGATCTGGTATTCCATGATATTCATAAAGCCTTCATGAAGGAATGCAAAGCCACCGCAGGGGAGTCAGATAACTCACTGAAACTGGCCCTACTATATATTGTATACGGAATTTTGCTCATTCGTGATCGTAAATGGAAGAGACTTGATTTGAGATACATGCATTTGGTTGATGACTTGAGTAGGTTCAATGAATTTCCTTGGGGTCTGGTTGCCTTTGAATTTCTTGTGAGGTCAACTCATCGTGCTCGTGATGTAGTTGAAAATATGCTGGCTGAAAATAAGAATTTGTCATTTGAAGCGAATGGCTTCAGCATTGCCCTACTGATTTGGGTGTACGAGGTGGTGCCTAATATAGGCTGTGAATGTGCGAAGTTTGCGCCTAGCTCAGCCGATCTTATTCCTAGGATGATCAGGTGGTCTGCTTTGAAGTACCTACAGTTTGATAAGATTCATACATTGTTCATGAAATCCCACACTGACAAAGCACCGGTACGTGTAAATCTGTTTGGTACTAAAAATGTTTACTTATCGCTATGTTCTTTTGTTGTAATTTATTTCAGTGATTGTAACAGGTGTTAATGGAACTATCCAAGGAGGAGAAATTGTTATTGGATCAGCTAGGGGTGCATACGGTGATTGAATGTCCTACTGCGTTAGTTAATGATGGTGGCCACAAACCGAAGAAGAGGAGGTTGGGTTTGAAACAAACCTCCATTGATACTCAATTCAATGAAGAGAGTTGTCAGTTGATATGTGTTCGGTATTTATTTTCACCTAAACTGCAAGTGTACAACAAGGCTTATAGGATAGCGGTGAACAAGGTTGTATCCACAGAGATTTAATAATTAAACTGCTAGTTATTCAATTTAACCTCTCACAGTTATCTAGACTACAAAACATGATTGGATTGAACTAAATAAAAACTGACAATAATAAATAAACTAAATTACCACGGCAGAAATTAACACAGATAAATCAAACAGTGAATAAAAGACGTATTCTAGGATTGCTTAATCATCAACTAATCCATTCATTTAATCCTTTCATTCTTATGCCTATATTGAGACTTAAATTGTGCTAGAGAAACCACTAATTCATCCTAAACCTTCTCTCGAAGTGCCTAGGTTATAGATTACAAAACTAGTACTAACGTCTCCATTCAATACCTAGCATGCAACTCCTAAAGGCTCCCAGGGTCTATTGCTCTCTCAATTAATCTCAACTCTCTCGAATGTTATTGATTAACAAGTTACTTATTCTAGATCACGTGTTAAAACTCCTCTCTCGATTTATAAATTAACACATCAAATTGTACTATTTATTGATCAGGTAAATAATACAGATAAAAACGAGAATAAGCAAAACACAACAAAATGATAGACATAAGAAATCAATGGATTAAATGAACTTCATAGTTTGAATCATAAACAACCCTAGAATACTAGGGTTTTAGCTATCCATAATAATATAAATAATAAAAATCATCCACAAATAAACACATGAACAATTCTAAGAACAAAGAAAATAAAACCCGGAAGGTTTAATTTGTCTCTAATCTTGAATGCTCTTGAATCCCTTGGTTTTGTTCTTCGCGTCTATTTTTCTCTGCAACAACTCTCTAGTGGCAACTTTTAGGTAGGTGGAATTGTGTCTAATTTTCGTGTATCAAACCCTTAAATACCAAGTTAAGAAAAGTCCAAAAATAGGTCAAAAATTGGACAGGCCCGCTGTGTTCGTGACCACATTCGCGACCAGGATGCCCGCGACTCGGGTTGCAAATCCACGTGGCATGATGTGGCGCTGACGTGGCAGAAAATTCATGACCAGTGCAAAATTCGCGAGTGGGGTCACGACTAATACAAAGGAGAACACCCTCTCTATCGCGACCATGCAGAAAAAGTGAAAATTGGTGATTCGCGACCCGGGTCGCGAATACCCTGGTCGCGGGTAATTTTCAGCTCCGGTAGCCTCTCACTATTTTACTTCGTTCTCACTCGTTTCTCATCCGATTGACCCAGTTCTTTTTATACCACATTCCTAACTTGATTTCCCATCTTTCTAAGGTGTTCCCACACTCATTTGAGGTCCACGAAAAAAATGGCATTAATTCCCTTCATAATGAACAAACACGTGACATTGCGCAAAACATAAAAAACTATGCAAAACTTATCACTTTATGCATGCAATGCCCATCAAATACCACTTAAATATACCTCAAAATACATGTAAAATATGATGTTATCAATATGTGAATGCAGTGATACACAATTTGATATGAATGGTATAGACTGTACCGTGATTGAAGGCTTGATAAGTGACGGGCTCTCATCTCCTATGTCGAAAGAATCTGTGAGTATGTAATGATTGCGGGGTTTATATATGTGTGATTACAATTTTGTGGTCCGTGCTTCTATCCTCTTGTTTATCTGACCAATGATTATGGAACACATGCAACATCTATCCTGGTGGAGAAGTTGTTGACAAGAGTGGCATCACTTGAGAGCAGTCTTCTCCAACTAAGGGGTTTGAGTAATGGGGTTGTTCATGGGGTTGGCACTCGGCTTGCATTGCAGCATCCGATGAGTGTGGATTCGAGTAAAAACCATGCAATGGACGGGCCTTGTGAATGCGACCTCTGTGGGCCACCTGTAGTTGAAGAAAACCACGTGAACAATGCAGATCCATTGATCGGTATGACACAACAACATCACGATTCCTGTGAGCTTGCATTGGATCACAGAAGACTGCGTGTGTATGAACTGTGGTATAAGAATCTGAAGCTGCAGCAGTCGTATGTTTGTATATTCATTTGCAATTGTTTCCAAAAATGGTACTCCGACTAATAATCATGGTTTACACTGTTCCCTAGCGCAGTCCAGTGAAAGTAATGCTGCCGGGGTACGTAGTTGCAAATGGTGAATGTTTTGACGACCTCTGGGCACGTGACTTCTACCTCCATGATCATGTACGTTTCTGTAGGAGTATCCTCGCTACTCACGTTGTGGTATATATGAAAATATGTGGTTGCAAATTTTTATTTCATTGAGTGTTGTTCCTTGTGCAGCACATGGACGCACTTATGAACATGTTGTTTATTTACCCTAACTACCGGTCATCGCATTGGGCTCTCCTTCTTTTGTTTTGTTGGGTACATACTTTTTCGATCTATAAATCTGATTATTTTTGGTTTGAATGAGTGGTGACCTTTGGCCGATTCAACGTGCAGACTCACCTTCTGAACAATAGAGATTTTAGTCGTGTGGCCAGGAAGATGATACCATACGTTCATGGGGAGTATCCGCACCAGACGGGAAGGCCTTGGCACATGGTGAGTTATCTATACAGAGTTGGCTACTTTGCCGGACATTGGATAGCGTACGAGGTATCACTGGGTGAGCGGCGAATAACCGTATACGATTCCATATGCCACATAAGTATGTGTGATGAGTTTGCTAGGTGCTTCCAGATTATGGGCCGTAATATCGAAACATTGATTGCATTAGATGATGTTTGTTATAGTGCATATGTTCCCGACTTGGTGAATCCATTTTAGGATGTTGTGTGATGTCTCGGTGCTCTACAGGTCTGAAAATCATATGATTCCGGGATTATAACGATAAAGTATGTAGAGTGTCTAATCAAAGGAGCGAGTGTGTCGCCTTGGATGCGGAGAGGTGTGGTATATACAAGAGAAGTTACTGTGGGAGGCTTGACATGCCCGTATTTTAGTCATAATCCGAGCATTATTTCTTATGTTTCTTTCATATTTTAGTATGTTTAATCGTTGTTTAGGGTAATATTAGTTTCTTTTTATAATAAGTGTTGCTAACACAGTTAATTTAGAAAACAGGCCGCGATCCGTGGCCCGGTGTCCGCGGCTGTTTTTCAGACGCCTGCGGCGCGGCGCGACCCAGGGCTGGAGCCACCCGGGTCGTGCCTTCTCTCACCCGGCGCGAGCCACGGAACGCGACCGGCCCTGTGTCGCGCTCCTGTGTCACATTTTTCAGGATTTCTGGATTTTGCTTTATTTTTTACCCCAATTTTCCCCACTTTGTATAAATACCAACCTTAGTTCGAAATTGAGGCACTCCACTTGATTTTTTCCCATTTTTAGAGAGAGAAATGGTGTTTATGCTTGGGAGCTTTGGATATTGAAGAACAAGAAGTTTCTTGAAGAATTTTAATACAAGTTTTTGGGTTTTTTCTCATCCTCTTTTATGTTTTTCTTTTATTTGATTTATTTCTCTATTTTGGTTATGGATAACTAAATTTCTAGGCATCTAGGGTTTTGAGATTTGGTGTTGGATATGTGAATCAAATAGGGGTTTGTGCTTGATTTTCCAATTTTCTATCATAAATCAATGTTATGCTTGAATTTATGCTTGGATTGGCCATCCTAGGATAGAAATTTGTGTATGATTAGGTTTGAGAAAACTAATTGTGCATGGGTATTTGATACATGATCCCAATTTGGCATGAGATTGAGAAATTAGTGTTAAATTGGTGTTTGTCAACTTGATTGAGCTTAATTTAGATTAAATTGTAATTGAGCCCTAGAGATAGGGGAGTTGTGTTTAATTTAAAATGTCTTGGTTGCTTGAGAAAGGACTTGGGCTATATTTGTGATCAAGTGTTGTTTAATTGGGAAATTTATGCATGATTCCCCTATTTGATGATTGTATCCTTGCCAAAGATCAATTCCCTAGAGCCAATTTCTTTTAAGTGAATTTTACTTGAGTTTAATTCTCATCTATCTCTTGTGTGTTGCTAATTTTGTTTAATCTTTGCGAAATTCCATCATTCTAGTTAAAAATCCAATCCAAATTTCGAACGGTTTGACTAGTGAAAATGTTCGATGTGATGGTACTTGTATTCTCATTTGTGCAATTAGTTCCCCGTATTCGACCCGGTCTCCTCTGCTCTGTATGTTCACTTGCATAATTGAGATTTGGTTAATTAAAGCTTGTGTTGATATTGCAAAAACTCAAATAAACTAATTTGTTTATTTGAGTTTTTGCATATCATTTCAAGAATTGCTTTGCTAGATTAAACGTGTAATTTTCTTTTAAGTTCCAAACTTACCTTGTGCTTTTGTTAGGTGTTGTATGCGAACAAGGTCGCGTGGAGAGCCTTTGTTTGAAGTCGACCCCGAAATAGAAGCTACAAGTTGTCATCCTAACGCGGCTAGGCGACGAAGGACGATGGGGGATAACAACAACCAAATTCCCAATCCCCCAATTCAACCTCCTAATCTCCCAATTCAAGACCCCTTAATCCTTGAAATGCAAGCACAAATGGAAGAGTTGAGGGCACAATTGAGGGCTCAAGAGGAAGCAAGGGCTCAAGATGAAGCTCCAATCCAGAATTTGTTTCAACCCGTTATCAACGAAGGAGCAAGGAATGGACCGGCTATTCATGCTAATAATTTTGAGCTCAAGCCGGGATTGATAACAATGGTTTTCCAAAATCAATTTGGGGGGTTCCGCAATTGAAGATCCTCATGAGCACGTCAACCAATTCCTTGAGATATGCCGGACGGTGAAAATGAATGGAGTACCGGAGGACGCCGTGAGACATAGGCTATTCTATTTTTCCCTCCATGACAGAGCTAAGGCATGGTGGTCGAACCAACCCCTATCGATGTTTGAGTCTTGGAACACCATGATCTCCAAGTTTTTACAAAAGTTCTTTCCGCCGGGAAAGACACTCAAGCTCAAGGGGGAGATCACCAAATTTAGGCAGAGGGAAGATGAGTATATGTATGAAGCTTGGGAACGATTTCGTGAGATGTTGAGGAAGTGCCCGGGCCATGGCTTTGGCACAGACCATCAAGTATGCCTTTTCTACTCCGGATCAACACCCGAGGTGAGGAGAATCTTAGATGCCGCCGCCAGTGCATCTCTACTTGGAAGAGGACCGGAAGAAGCATTGGCTATCATTGATAAGATGACTTCAAACACCTACCAATGGCCGAGTGAAAGGGATGAAATTTAAATTTTGAATATGGTGGACTCTAATGCAACCACAGAGTCAATAGCACTCCTAGCCACCCAAATATCGACTTTGAATTCCAAGATTGAAGCTATGGCGATGCAAAGGACCGAGGCTTCTACTCTACCTCATCTTGAGGAAGCCAATTATGTGAACCAAAGTGGTTATGGGAACCACCAAAGGCCATACAACCAAGGGTTCAAACCACACTTCCAAGGTAAACACGGTGGACCGGGGAACTATTATCAACACCGACCACTATACCCAAATCTATCCTATGGGAACCCGAACACCGCTCTTCAACTACCACTGGGTTTCTCGGTTACAAATGGGGTCATTGATGATGAAAAGAAACCAAAAATGGAAGAACTCCTCATGACTCTATTGAACAAGACCGATAAGTATATGGGTGAATCCCAAACAAGATTTGAGAAGCTTGAGACCAACCAAGTAGCGGTAAACACCCAATTGAAAATGCTTGAGAAACAAATGGGGCAACTAGCTACTGCCGTGGGAGGTCAACATCAACTGGGACACTTTCCCTCCAATATAACGGTAAACCTAAAGGATTGCAAAGCCATTACCTTATGGAGTGGGATCGCATACAAAGGCCACGAAATGCCAAAACAAGATGATGAGGCAACCATCGAAGAAGGGAAAGATGAAGAAGTGGTAGAAGATAAAGTGAATGCCAAGGAAGATGAACCAATTGAAGATAAGACAAGACCTCAACCAAAGAAGGTAGATGAACCACATGTGAAGGTGCCTTACCCTCAAAGGCTTCAAAAATCCAAGAATGAGGAGTAATTTTCCAAATTCCTTGATATATTTCAAAGGATTCAAATCAACCTCCCTCTTGTGGAGGCCCTTCAACAAATGCCAAGCTACGCTAAATTTCTTAAAGACGTAGTGACAAGAAAGAGGAAATTGGGCAACTTTGAGACCGTGAGTCTAACAGAGAATTGTAGTGCCTTGATTCAAAAGAAGCTTCCCGCCAAGATGAAGGATTCGGAGAGTTTCAACATTACCGTCACTATTGGAGATTACCATGAGAAGAAAGCCCTTTGTGATTTGGGAGCAAGTATAAACCTCATGCCATTGTCGTTCTTCTTGAGGCTTAATATTGGAGAAATCAAGCCGACAACAATTTGCTTGCAAATGGCGGATAGGTCTACAAAAGGAGTTGTGGAAGATGTTCTTGTGAAGGTGAATGACTTCATTTTTCCCATGGATTTTGTTGTCCTAGATATGGAGGAGGACAAGAACGTGCCACTCATCTTGGGAATGCCGTTCTTGGCAACGGGTAAGACACTCATTGATGTGTCAAAAGGGGAGCTTACACTCCATTTGAATGATGAAAGTAGTACATTTTCAATATATAATGCAATAAAGTTTCATGATAATAACAAGGAGTCCATGAGAGTGGAGGATTGTAAAGTGATCAAGATTGTAGAAGAATGTGTTGAAGAAACAATGATGGAGCACTACACCTCTCAAGATCCCTTGGAAACCATCTTGTTTACATCTCTTTACTCTTCTTCTTCTTTTGATGATTTTGATGATAACACCGATATTGTGGATTGTGTGTTTGCTCTTGATTCCCCACAGAAAATCCCAAGAAGAGGAAATCATTTTTTGCCATTAAGGGATGAAAAAGAGGAAGCATTGAAGAAAGAAGGAGGTGAGGAGGGAGACAAGAAGGAAGAATTGAAGCCCCTTCCAGAATATTTGAGGTATGCATACTTGGGTGCAAATGAAACATATCCCGTAATTGTGTCGGCCTATTTATCTTCTTGTGAGCTTGATAAGTTACTAAGGGTGTTGAGGAAGCATAAATCTACGTTAGGTTGGTCCATTGGGGATTTGAAGGGGATTAGCCCCACAGTTTACATGCATAGGATCTTGTTAGAAGACGATTACAAACCTTGTGTCCAACCCCAACGTAGATTGAATCCCATAATGCAAGAAGTCGTTAGGAAGAAAGTTCTTAAATGGCTTGATACGAGTATAGTTTATACTATTTCCGATAGTGAGTGGGTGAGTCCCACCCAAGTAGTAGCCAAAAATGGAGGAACGACTGTAGTGAAGGATGAAAGTAATGAATTGATAGCTACTAGGATTGTGAATGGTTAGTGAGTGTGTATTGATTACCGTGCATTAAATGCGGCCACTAGAAAGGATCACTTTCCATTACCTTTCATTGACCAAATGCTTGATAGGTTAGCCGTGTATGAGTTCTATTATTTTCTAGATGGTTATTTCGGGTATAACCAAATCTTGATTGCACCCGAGGACCAACATAAATCCGCTTTTACTTGCCCTTATGGAATCTTTGCTTTTAGAAGAATGTCCTTTGGTTTGTGTAATGCTCCGGCTACTTTCCAAAGATGTATGATGTCAATTTTTCATGATTTGATTGAAAAGATAATGGAGATCTTTATGGATGATTTCTCAGTTTTTGGAAACTCTTTTGATAATTGCTTGGATAACCTAACTCGAGTTTTGCAGCATTGTGAGGAGACTAACCTTGTTTTGAATTGGGAAAAATGCCATTTTATGGTAAGAGACGGAGTAGTCCTTGGCCACAAAGTGTCCGCTGTGGGCTTGGAGGTGGATCGAGCCAAGATAGTAGCCATCCAGAAGCTTCCACCCCCCACAAATGAAAAGAGAGTCCGAAGTTTCCTTGGCCATGCCGGATTCTATCGGCATTTCATTAAGGATTTTTCAAAGATTTCTAAACCTTTGTGTAAATTGTTTGAAAAATCTAATGACTTTATTTTTGATGATGAATGTACGCAGACGTTTGAGACCCTGAAGAAGGCCCTTATGACGGCCCCAGTCCTCATTGCCCCGGATTGGAGCGAGCCATTTGAACTCATGTGTGATGCAAGCGAGGTAGCTGTGGGGGCTGCATTAGGGCAAAGGAGAGAAAAGTTGTTCCGGGTGATCTACTATGGAAGCAAAACTCTAGACCCAGCACAAGAAAACTACACAACCACAGAGAGAGAGTTGTTGGTGGTCGTATACGCCTTTGACAAATTCCGGCCCTACCTTATTGGGGTTGGAACGATTATCCACACGGATCATGCCGCCTCAAGGCATCTGTTTGCCAAGAAGGATGCTAAGCCCCGACTCATATGATGGATCCTTCTTCTATAAGAATTTGATGTGGAAATTAGAGACCGAAGAGGGTGTGAGAATGCGGTGCCATGGTTTGCGGATATAGTAAATTATTTGGTGGCGGGAGTCGCACCTAAAGAGTTAGAAGGGTATCAAAAGAAGAAATTCTTCCATGACTTGAGATTCTTTGTGTGGGATGAACCATTTTTGTTTAGAAGATGTGCAGATCTAATTTTGAGGAGGTGTGTGCCCGAAGTGGAATGGGGACACATTCTAGAAGCATGTCATGCGGGATTAAGTGGAGGACATTTTGGAGCCAATCGGACCGTTAGAAAGATTTACCAAAGTGGATTTTATTGGCCAAGCATTTTCAAGGACACAAGAGAGTTTGGCAAGAGTTGTGATAAGTGTCAACGTATGGGATCTATCTCTAAGAAGGATGAAATGCCATGAAGAATACCATTGAAGTTGAGCTTTTCGATGTGTGGGGTATAGACTTCATGGGACCATTTGTTGCATCGGAAGGGAACATGTACATTTTGCTAGCCGTAGACTATGTGTCAAGGCGGGTTGAAGCTACTCCAACAAAGACAAGTGATGCAAAAGTTGTTCTCAAATTTCTCAAAAAGAATATCTTGACAAGGTTTGGGGCCCCTAGAGCCATTGTGAGCGATGGTGGCTCACATTTTTGCAACAAATGGATGGGAGCGTTGCTTGCTAGACATGGAGTCAAGCATAAGGTAACTACACCCTATCATCCTCAAGCAAACGGACAAGCTGAGTTGGCAAATCGGGAAGTAAAGAAAATCCTTCAAAAGGTAGTCCAAACAAATGGAAAGGATTGGTCTTCACTTTTGGATGAAGCACTATGGGCTTATCGCACGACTTACAAGACCCTGCTAGGAATGTCTCCCTATCAATTCGTGTTTGGAAAATCTTGTCATTTGCCCGTTGAGCTTTTGCATAAAGCGTTCTGGGCTACCAAGAAGTTGAACCTTGATCCCGTGTTATCTGTGGGAGAACGAATCTTCAAATTGAATGAGTTAGAGGAATTTCGGATGGAGGCTTTTGAAAATTCGGCTATTTACAAGATGAGAGCCAAAGTCTACCATGACAAGCTCTTGAGATAAAAAGATCTCACACCGGGAGATGAAGTTCTTTTGTTCAATTCAAGATTCAAGCTATTTCCCGGAAAACTTAAAACCAAATGGAGTGGTCCGTTTACCATAGCCCGGATTTTTGATGGAGGGGCAATTGAGCTCAAAGGCAAGGATGGAACCTTGTTTGTGGTAAATGGGCACCGAGTCAAAAAGTTCTACAAGCCTGCGGAAAAAGAAGTGATGTTCGTTTGCTACCTTGATGATGCCTAAATATAATGGTACTCCATCGAGCTAGCGACGTTAAACTTAGCGCTTGTTGGGAGGCAACCCAATATTTTACTTTCATTTCGTTTTTCTTAGTTATTATGAGTGTTTTGCTTGTTTTTCTTTTGTTAAGTTTTTGGTTTCGTGTGTTTTCTTGTAGTTTTATTTTCTTAGTTTTGTTGTTATGAAACAGGGGATGTCCGTCATTGGCTAAGAAGGGAGCATAGGAGCGGCGGCTGGGTGCGGCCCGGGTCGCGCCATCGGGCTGAACGGGTTTTTAACCCTTCTTCACTCCTTTCACTCCATTTCATACCACTTTCACTTACCACTCCATATTCACTCACTTGTACACCTTTCATAGTGTTTCTCCACTCCATTTCAAGCTCCAATCTCTTCAAGGTATGAATCTACATCTCATTTTCTTCTTCTTCTTCTTCTTCTTCTTCTTCTTCTTCTTCTTCTTCTTCATGGCACCAAGTTCATAGCTTCTTAAGCTTCCAAATAGGGGTATTCATGGTGAAATCATTTTGTATGGATTATTTTCATTTTTCTTGCTTCCATTATACACTTCTTACCTTATGAACCTTGGGTGTGCTTTCAATTTGTATATCTATGAAGGATTTGTTGAGATTTCTTATTTTTGTCTAGATCTAGGGTTCTTTGGTCAAAATTTAGGGAAAATCTTGTAGATGAGGAATTCTTGCTTTATCATCTTCGATCTATGCAATTCCATGCCCCTTAAAAGTGTTTATGTGGTTCATTTGGAAGAATGGGTATGTTATGGGATTTGTGTAATAATTTTGGAGACATTTTCTTTACTTAGGTAAAAATTTCTTGTTTCATTTTCCTTGATATAGCATACTATGCTTGAATGGGAGTTGTATGACAATAATGAACAAGGTTGAGCTTTGTCATGGGGATTTTGTTATGCTTCTTTTTGTGTTTTTTACATCAATCATGAATATGCTTGTTTTATTGCCCCATTCATGGATATTTATCTAGTATAAGCCAACCCTTATTTTGCAATAGTGTTCCCATAGGCATTACATGAGATCTTATAAGAAATCTTGTTTACGTTGTCTTTGTCCAATGGTATGTTTGCATAGGACTTGAAATTTGAACATTGTTCCCTAATTTGGTTGAAATATCCTTACAAAACACTACCGTTTATCTCTTGCTTTTGTTATGAAATTTTGATGCCCCTTTTATTTTGCAAGGTACTTAATCCGAAACTCCTCCCACAACAATGGTGCAAACTAGACAAGGAAGACAAACGGGAGGAGCCCGAAGACGGCTCATTGATGAAGAAGAATTTCAAGAAGAGGAGGTGCTAGATCTATCGGAAGATGAAGAACAAGAGGAGGAACAAGAGGATGACGAAGAACAAGAAGATGAGGAGGAAGAAGACCAAGAAGATGAGGAGCCAAACAACAATCATGCACTCTTGCCTCCTCTCAACCTGGGGGCCAATGACCCCGCAATGGTGAACATTTACTTGGAGGACTATGAGCATAAGAAGAAGTGGTTGAAGCTAGCCAAAAGCTTCCAAATTGTGGCTACTCAGTTCATGGATGTCAATATAATAAGAAAATTGGGCATTCATGAGAGTGTGACGAGACTCCTACGAAGCATTGGGTGGACACATGTCTTAGGAGGGAATGATTGGAAGACTTACCCCTTGCTAGTTCATGAGTTCCTTGCCACTTTGAAAGTGAAGTCCACTCCATCAAAGGAACCTATTTCTTGCACATTCCGACTTGGAAACCATGATTGGAGGTTCAATGTGGATTGTCTCAATGAAATGTTTCAAACTCCGACTAATAGAACCTACCATTCTCATCCGTCCTTCCACTTCAATGCCTTCTATGATCGTATTGTGGAGGCAAATCCAAATATGCTACAGTATGACTCCAGCAAGAGCAAGGCCTCTCATTTGCCTAACCCTGTCTTCTGGTACATGCAAAAGCTCCTCTTTTCCACTGTTCTAGCACATCATGAAAACAGTGGCCTTAGGACACATGAGCTTTACATGATGTGGTGCATGTTAAATGCTATCCCGGTGAACTTTGCTGCTCACTTTTTTCTTCAGTGTCAGAGGCAAACAGTTTCCCGAACGGGCACTATTTGCGTTGGGGGCTTGATCACCCCAATTGCCGCAATGTTGGACATCGACTTATCCAACCATCAATGCATACCCGGCCCTCGATCTCTCAATATGGAGCATCTCCGGAATGCAAATTTTTTCAACTCCGCCTCTGCACCATTCGACTTCATAATGACAAACAAGCGTCAATTCCCTTTTCCAAATCCGACTTTGACTAATGTGTCTAGTTTCGATGAGAATAAGAATTGGTTGATGGATACCCCAGCCCATCTTGCCCTGATAACCACGTCTGAAGGCACACCACGGAGAGCACCTATGGCGAATGATGCTGGGGGCTCCACATCACAAGCTCAGCCGAGAGGAAGTCGGACCAGACATACGAGAGAGCACGAAGACCGAGTCGAAGCTGGGATGCCGGGCACGGCCTGCAATGCGGCGCGACTGGCGCCACAGGCCGCGACCCACGGCCCGGTGTCCGCGGCTGTTTTTCGGGTGCCTGCGGCGCGGCGCAACCCAGGGCCGGAGCCACCAGGGTCGCACCTCCTCTCACCCGGTGTGAGCCACGGGGCGTGACCGGCCCCGTGTCGCGCCCCTGTGTTACCTTTTCGGGATTTCCGAATTTTACTTTATTTTTCACCCCAATTTTCCCCACTTTGTATAAATACCAGCCTTAGTTCGAAATTGAGGCATTTCACTTAATTTTTTCCCATTTTTAGAGAGAGAAATGGTGTTTATGCTTGGGAGCTTTGGATATGGAAGAACAAGAAGTTTCTTGAAGAATTTTAATACAAGTTTTTGGGTTTTTTCTCCTCCTCTCTTATGTTTTTCTTTTATGTGATTTATTTCTCTATTTTGGTTATGGATAGCTAAATTTCTAGGCATCTAGGGTTTTGAGATTTGGTGTTGGATATGTGAATCAAATAGGGGTTTATGCTTCATTTTCCAATTTTCTATCATAAATCAATATTATGCTTGAATCTATGCTTGGAATGGCCATCTTAGGATAGAAATTTGTGTATGATTAGGTTTGAGAAAACTAATTGTGCATGGGTATTTGATTTATGATCCCAATTTGGCATGAGATTGAGAAATTAGTGTTAAATTGGTGTTTGTCAACTTGATTGAGCTTAATTTAGATTAAATTGCAATTGAGCCCTAGAGATAGGGGAGTTGTGTTTAATTTAAAATGTCTTGGTTGTTTAATTGGAAAATTTATGCATAATACCCCTATTTGATGATTGTATCCTTGCCAAAGATCAATTCCCTAGAGCCAATTTCTTTTAAGTGAATTTACTTGAGTTTAATTCCCATCTATTTCTTGTGTGTTGCTAATTTTGTTTAATCTTTGCGAAATTCCATCATTCTAGTTAAAAATCCAACCCAAATTTCGAATGGTTTGACTAGTGAAAATGTTCGACGTGATGGTACTTGTATTCTCATTTGTGCAATTAGTTCCCCGTGTTCGACCCGGTCTCCTATGCTCCGTATGTTCACTTGCATAATTGAGATTTGGTTAATTAAAGCTTGTGTTGATTAAATTGTTGTGAAAGAAAAATCTCATCAAGGCTACACAAAGTTAGCCTTGTTATGCAATCTTCGGCAGTATTTCCTCGTCTAGGCAAGTCATAATTTGGTACTTCCATTGAGGAAGTTGTACCTCAGCGTGATACGTGTGAGAGATGAGATGTTTGATATTAAAGTGTTGTATTAGTATGGCTATACTGTTATTGTTTGAATAATTGAATTTAGGTTATAGACAAAGTATTTGGATGTTTAACACGGGAAGGAAGCATGTAGAGCATAAATAACCTGTTCCATCGCGTTTAATTCCTGGAATGGAAATATTGTTGGTTTTTTGCATTTTCTGTTGTTTTTG
This sequence comes from Perilla frutescens, assembly GCA_026008535.1. NCBI lineage: Eukaryota > Viridiplantae > Streptophyta > Magnoliopsida > Lamiales > Lamiaceae > Perilla > Perilla frutescens. The sequence continues at coordinate 40,385,652 of BRKX01000007.1, read as the reverse complement.
AATTTTTAAGATTGTTAGGGGCACCCTGAGAATTGATTGTAGACTTTAATCATAGAGTTTCAGCTCCGCTTAGTATGGAATGCAAGCTGCCTCTCAATTAACCAGACATGATGAATAAATAATTAATGTTTTAGTTTGAATGAACGCATTCCTGGGAGCACCATTGCTGATGTTTATTTGACATTGAAGCTACAAATGTTCTCAGGGGATGATTCTAGCTATATCATTGGATCAGACCAAAGTATTTGCTATAAGTTTTGTGATAATGAGAGTGAGGTCGGCCCAACAGTGAAATTAAATATCGAACTATAGTTACCGGCCCATATGCTTTAAAAGATAAGCACATACCTAAAACATCTCATTTTAACCACCATTTCACCGCTGCCCCTATCTCCTCGAATGAGAGAGCTACCAAGCATTTTCTCAGTGTTCTCTGTATTCGCAACAAAATCGTGCACTGTAAAATTGAATTGGGTAGGGTTGAAATAAATAGAAACGTTGAACACAAAATAGCGTCCGGCATGAACTTATAAGTACAATTAACTAATATGACTTCCTTGGTACATCATATTGACCAAAAATGTGAATCTCCCCAAGATCACAGCATGTGCACCTCATAATTAACAAAGCTGATATACTCGTCAAATTTCTTCTGACTGGTCTGTTGAGGTGCTGTCATATGCTTTCGGTGGCTGATCAAATACTTCGCTGGTGAAGCTGTTATGGCCATCTGCCACTCCGAGTGAGTGACTCACCTATGGTGATGCCATTGAGATTTGTATTGTCGGTGCGCGCATGTGGACGGTAGTTGAGGATGATGAAACATCGACAAATTCTTCATGTAAGATCTTTAGACTTTCCCATTCTTCCTCTCCTGCCTTCTTATACACCAAATAGTTTGGTTTGTCTACAATTAATGAATTTTCGGTCTTATACAAGTAACGGCCGTGTGTCTTGTTATTAATAATATTGCAGGGGTTTACCTTTGCAATATTGTTCTATGTCTGCGCAGATGTCTCCACCGTATTCCTCATTTTGTCATAGCAAACATTGGGTCGGTTGATGAGGTCGTTGAACTCTTCATATCTCCTCTCCCACTAAAGAACTTTCCATTCGTACGCCGCCTCAGACATGTCAATACAGAATTCCTGATTCATAATATGTCTCAATAACTGAATAGATGCCCTGTTGGCATCGTGCGTTCGAGGTCGCCAAGTTCCATTCCATCGCATTCTTTTCAATTTCCCCAATACGATCCGCTCAACATTGCGGGTCCATCTGCCCGAATAAAACGCTACATCCTGCGACATAACACCGTGAAAAGTCATCAATTAAAAACGGGAGTACATATTTTTTCTTGGTTTAAGACTGCAGTGCCGGTTAATCTCCCTGAGAATAGGTGAATGTTGAATTTGTGGCATCAAGCATGTAGATCTGCATTAAGCGGCGGAAGTATTTGTGGTTCAGTGAATGAAAGATCACATTCGTGAATATTTATAGACGTTTCTGTAATTGGGCCTGATCAGTTGGAGGCCCAACAATCCTAGTAGTCAATTCTAAGGAGTGGTTCTATTGACAGCCATCCCTTTTTCCATTAAAACCCCGTTTTAAAGTCATTTGTAACTAGCATTTCCCCTACGATGAACGATGAGAGATGTATACATATTTTTAATAATAAATAATATTTACACCTTAATTAAGAAATTAAATTAAAATTAAATAATTAAAAGAACGAATCAGAAAATGTATATATAACGTGTGATTCTATTCTGTTCACTATTTCCGTGGTAGAAAATAAAATTAGTTTAAAATGTGGTATTAAATTTGTTTAAAATGTTCAAAAATTAAAGACTTATTTGATTAAAATATATTTTAGATTTTTAAAATTACAAAATTATATATATTTAATTTGAAGACTTTAAATATATTTATTCCAATTTTGTTTTTTATTTTGTTAATAAAATTTAATTTGATCATTTTTAAAAAAAATTATTTGTTGTGGTTTTTGAATTTGGGACTACTTTAGTTTGAGGGATTAAATTTTATGGTAGTAAATTGTTTTTAATATATTGCGTATAATTGAAAATGCAAATATAAAAACATTTACATTTTTAAAATTAAAAATATTTTAAATTTTATTATATTCAATTGACTTATAGAATTAAAATCCTTAAATTAAGATAGAGTTAATATTATACAAATTAAATTGGATAATTAAATTTAATATCTTTATGGAGATTGTAAGATGTGCGAAAATTCATTGCTGAGCCTCACAAGTTATAGTTTGTTTATGCATAATAATTCTTGTTTTTAATTGATACCAGATACATGAAGTCTTAAAAATCAAAATACATGAGGTTTAATAGATTAGAATATATTTAAAATTAGTTTGCTAAACATATTTAAACTTTCAAATTTAACTAAATTTATTTGATTTTGAATATTTCTTTAATTAAGAATGTAAATAATTTTGTTTGTTCATGTAAAATAATATTTGCTTGTATTAAGGATAAAACATAATATTCTCTCATATCTTCTATTTCTTTGTGTTTATCTTTTCCTTGTATAGTTTGTTGAGATCCTTTCCTTACGGATCCTACTTTATGTTGTAATCTGTACTATATATATGTGGCAATATACATCACACAATTCAAGGGGAGAAATTCTTTCTTTCACACATTCTTTCATGGTATCAGCCTAAAACACCACAAACCCTAATTTTTTTTTCTCATGGCTGGTGTCGCCCCTTCTTCCTCCTCCTTTGACTCTCTTCCCATAGCTACCATGATTCACATGGTTTCTATCAAGTTATCTTCCACTAATTACCTTCTCTGGAAACGGCAAGTCATCCTTATGCTCACTAGTTTTGATTTGCTAGGGTTTGTTAATGGCAAACATTTCGCTCCTTCGCCCACAACTCTCTCGCATACTGGTGCATCTTCTCCGAACCCTGAATACACCAAATGGGTTTCTACCGATCAGCGTATTCTTGCTGTTCTCTTTTCCACGCTCTCCGAAGAAGCCACGGCAGAGGTCGTCGAGTGCACCACCTCTCGCGATGCCTGGGTCGCGCTCGAGGCCGCTTTCTCTCACTCATCTGCTTCTCGCATCCATGAACTTCGTGAGGAACTTATTTCTCTCCGTCGTGGATCTCTTTCGGTCAAGGATTATGGCACTCGTTTCAAAGGACTCTGTGACCAACTCTCCGCTATTGGCAAACCGATCGACAAGTCGGACAAGAGTCACTGGTTTCTTCGTGGCCTTGGTCTTGAGTTTGCTAATTTCGCTGACGCTCGTATGTCTATGCACCCAGTTCCTTCATTCTCGGATTTGCTCCATCAGGCCATTCAATTTGATCTCATGACGAAAGCCATGGAGTCTTCTGGTTCTCCTTCTCCGGTTGCCTTTACGGCCTCTCATTCTCAATCTTCTGCTCGCTCTGACCAATCTCAATCTCGGCAGCCCCGCAATTCTTCTTCTAGAAATCGTGGGGGTCGTTCCTCCCATTCTTGTGGAGGTCGCCACGGTGGTGGTCGTGGCCAGAATCGTAAACCTCTCTGTCAACTCTGCCGTGGTGAACACTATGCCGATCGTTGTCCGATGTATCTTGCTCGTGCTTCTTCTTCTCCGGCCAATCTTGCCGAGGCTTTCACGTCGTCTTGCAACATCTCGGCTCCCTCTTCAGATTGGTACATTGACTCGGGCGCCTCCGCGTACATGACCTCTGATCCAACCTCTCTCGACAACGTTCAGCCAAAAGGTTTGACGAAACATATTTTTCCTTTGCAGCATCGGGCAATGCTGCTCCCTGTGATCAACTCGATGTCACCTCTTTCTTCGAGAATTCTCGTGCCCCGGCTGCATCTCCTGTTAATCATCAACCATCCTCACAATGCTCTTCTTGCTTGCCCGATTTGGACTCGTAAGTTTTTCCTGCTCCCACCTTGCCCGCTGTTTCTTCCGAAGCGCCACCCACAGTAAATGACACCTCTCCATAGCCCTCTTCAAATTCGAATCCTCCACCGCCAATGCACCATATGATCACTCGATCGAAGGCTGGCATTTTCAAGCCTCGCTACCCTGTCGACCTCGCTACTACTCCTCTTCTATCGGCAATGCTTGCCACCACCGCTGCCACCGAACCCAAAGGCTTCAAGTTAGCTGATAAATATTCTCATTGGCTTTCGGCCATGTAAGAAGAAATGGATGCTATTCGCACCAATAATACTTGGGATCTCGTGCCTCCTCCATCCGGTGCAAATATTGTTGGGTCAAAATGGGTCTTCCGAACAAAATACAAAGCTGATGGCTCCATCAATCGCTACAAGGCTCGTCTCGTAGCTCAAGGTTTCACTCAAGTTCCAGGCTCGGAATTTCATCATACCTTCAGTCCGGTGGTCAAGGCTTCCACTGTTCGGGTAATTTTGGCCCTATCGGTTCATTTTCGATGGTCTCTGCATCAATTAGATATTAAAAATGCTTTCTTGAATGGTTTTCTCTCAAAACCTGTATGCATGGCCCAACCTTCGGGTTTCATTGATCCACAATACCCACATCATGGGTGTCGTCTCAAGAAAGCCCTCTATGGCCTTCGTCAAGCTCCACTTGCATGGTTTCAACGCTTTAGCAATTTCTTGTTCGGCCTTGGTTTTCGTCAAAGTCGCTGTGACACGTCCCTTTTCTTTCTTCATCATGGCTCCTCGATCATCTTCCTTCTATTATACGTGGATGATATTATCTTAACCGGCAATGATCCACCTCTACTTCACCAGTTCATCTCACGCACTAGTCGTGAATTTTGTCTTACTGACTTGGGCACCCCTACTTATTTTCTTGGTCTCGAAATCTCCTCCACCCCTGATGGCCTCTTCATTGGCCAAGTCAAGTATGCCCATGATATTCTCTCTCGTGCACATCTCCTTGACTCGAAGCCTATTGCTATGTCTTTGGCTGCCGGTACCTCTCTCACCCAACATGGTACTCCGTTCAACGATCCTACTTTATATCATTTGTTGGTTAGCGCTTTATAGTACCTCACGATCACACGGCCTGATCTTTCCTACGCCACGAATCATGTTAGCCAGTTCATACACTCTCCCACAAATGATCACTTTGATGTTGTAAAGCGCATTCTCCGTTATGTTAAAGGCACACTTCATCTCGAGCTTTCTTTCACTCGTCAATCTGGCTTGTCAATTCTTGGTTACTCGGATGCTGATTGGGCTCGTTGTCTTGATACTCGTCGGTCCACCTACGGCTATTTCATCTTCTTGGGTGGCAATCTTATTTCTTGGAGTGCAAAGAAACAACCGACGGTTTCACGTTCAAGTTGTGAGTCTGAATATCGAGCTCTCGCGAATACAGCTGCTGAAGTCGTCTGTCTCACTCATTTGCTTCGTAAACTTCGTGTTCCCTTTGCTTCTCCACCTACTCTTCTGTGTGATAATCTTAACGCTGTTTTTCTCAGCCAAAATCCTGTTTCACACAAACGAGCAAAGCATATTGATATTGATTATCATTTCATTCGTGACTTAGTTTCGACAAGGAAACTCTCTACTCAGTTCATTCCATCACATTTGCAGCTGGCCGATATCTTCACCAAAAGCTTACCTCGCCCAGCTTTTGAGTTCCTGCGTTCCAGGCTCTGCGTGCGTCTTCACCCCACGCAATCCTTGAGGGGGGATATTAAGGATAAAACATAATATTCTCTCATATCTTCTATTTCTTTGTGTTTATCCTTTCCTTGTATAGTTTGTTGAGATTCTTTCCTTACGGATCCTACTTTATGTTGTAATCTGTACTATATGTATGTGGCAATATACATCACACAATTCAAGGGGAGAAATTCTTTCTTTCACACATTCTTTCAGCTTGGTGCGGCCAACGTGCGGCTATTTTGTTTCATTATATATAATAATTATTATATTGCTATTTCACTAATCTCAACTGTTAAATTACGGAGTTCTTATTTTACACGGAAATTGTAACATTTTATCGGAAAACTTTCATTTCCAACTTGTAATGTTGTGCGCGGTTATTTCTGTAATTTTATTTAATAGTTATTATATCATCACTACTCCACTCACCTCAACTACTGACCTATAAGTATATATTTTAAACCTAATCGGTGATATTTAATTGAGAAATTGTGTAAGATGATTGACCGTACTTAATTGTGGCTTCCCTAGTGGTACAATGGTTATATACGACCCAGTTATTTGTTGCAAATTGGGCTGCCATGTTCGAATGACGAGTTGCTTCACTGTGTCCAGACTTAAGCAGTACATACTTGTTCTATGAATCCATTTTAACGTAATTTTCGATAATAAATGAAACTAACATTACAAAATCTTATCATAATTGTCTGGACTATACGCATCGTTTGCAATATCACAATCGGATATATATATAGATGTATCTAAATATCTATACGTTAAACATTTAAACTTTTAAACAAACTATCTTCCCAACATTTAAATGAAAGTGAGGAAGAGTTCAAATACCTATAGTCATGCAAGAGTTCAAAATTACATTATTCAATCCAGAAGAAATGCTTTCACAATGTGTCTCAAATTATGTAGGCACTGAAGATGATGTGGTTGTCGACTTCTCCCTAGCTGGCAACGAAAGAATAGTTAACGACATCTTACATGTGATACACTTTGTTTGGAACAAACCCTATAACAATAACAAATAACACTTTATCTCATTCCCTTCCCGGTCTATTGTTGAATCCAACTTCAGAGTGAAATGTCTGCGTACCCTCCCCTGTGTGGCTGACATTGCACCCTGCGGCAAAACATGAGGGATGACAAAGTGATGACTCACTAGGTTTAGAATATTCTCATTCGAATTGAAATTTTCTTATTACCTGGCTGTGGTCTCCTCATTCGCCCTCTACTTACCCTTGTGGATCTGTTCCTCCTAACCTGCTGCCGGGTTGTCCTTGTTCATGGGTTTCAAACACCGATCCCACCCAGCTCCCGTGGGCACGTGTCCTCCTCTCTTGTATCATGTCTCTCATCACCGTTCGATACACCGCATACTTCATTATACAACAGTTCAATGCGTTCCTTCATAATCAACCTGAGCGCCGCAGTGTCCTTGCACTCTTGAGCAATAGCGTGACAAAGTCTCATCATGTCATTGAGAAAGAGTATATCTTGTCCCATATCACCAGCCGTCGGTGTCACAATATGATTCTGTATCCGGTTCCACGCAGACTTTCTCCATCTTTTTAATATGTAATGTTCTGGTACTCGTGGCATATTCAAATGGTAGAAAACCTTCAATATGTGCCTGCATAAGATGCCATCGGTCTCCCACTTTCGGCAACTGTATGATACATTCTGAAGAAACTGTATGTATTTTACGACTCTGACCCTTGGAGGGGCACTATGGCAGGACACTTGGAACACTAACTCATTAGCTTCGTAGTCATGAGGTTGCTGTAAAATGTTCACATTCATCGAGTGTGCAGCCTCTGATTTAAAAACACGGTAAACAGTTCATGTGTATAAACCTGCAGCATGTTTTAACAGTAGATTATCCTCGAGGAATTGGCCCGGAATCCCAAGGCAACATGCGTCCTCTGCTTGCTCACGCACCCTCTATTCCTTCTGTATGGAATCGTATTGTGTTATGGCTTCGTGCAGCGAGCTAGTACCCTTGCAGAGTGCTTTCAACACCTTGTTGATGGACTCACTCCGGGATGTGGCATGCATACCTGCACTAAATCTATCGTTAGTGAAAACCGAAGCCCATCTTTTCCGAAGATTATACATATTTGAGAACCATGATTTCTCCCCGAGCTCGTACTTCTGGATCATGGTGGCCCAGGTTCCTTCAAATTTCTCTTCCGTTTCACAGCCATTCATGCAGTATGACCACATCCGCTTGAACTCTCGATCTCCATTTAGGCTACCAAAGTGTGATGGTGCATTCTGATTAACATACCACTGACAGAGTCGGTGGGCTGCAGTTCGAAAGCAGTAATCAATTCCATTCATTAATGTCTGGCATTGGTCAGAAAATATAACTTGAGGCTCTTTCCCCTCCATTGCCTCAAGAAAGGAAGCGAACAACCATTCGAACGAAGGAGTTGTCTCATCGGACATGAAGGCAATGCCGTATATCACATTGTTCCGATGATGGTTCACACCAACGAATGGTGCACATATTAAATTGTATCTATTTGTCTTGAATGTTGTGTCCACTGTCAATACATCACCGAAGCATTCGTAATCCAGCTTAGATCGACTATCCCGTATAAAGAAATTCATTATTCGGCTGTCATCATCCATCATGACATTCCAATAAAAATCCGGCTCCTTTGAAGAGAGGCTGTCCACAGTGGCACCGGTTTCAAGTTTAGCCTCTAACTCTTCAATTGATGTTGCCGCACTATCACTAGGATCCTCGGCGGTGTCAGAATCCCCATTCAGGTCTTGGTCCGTCAGAATTGGGTTATTCAAATTAAATTCCATTCGATTCGCCGTGGATGGGTGGCGGCTGCATATGTAATTAAGAGGCAACGTTGTCATATGACTACGAAGTGCATTAATATAAACAAGAAATGTAGGACGCCGACTACCTGTGTCAGTGTGCTGCGATGGATCGAATTCCCCAATTTTCTCATCGCCGAAACACAACAATCGATTATGCAGATTCCTTAGCTGAATACTGCAACTTAGCCGTCAGAATAGTGTGTTCACGGTGGTTCCTATTTAGGGTAGAAAATAGAGGAGTTGGGCATCAAAATTAATGAAAAAGTAGTCTGCCGTGTCCAGCACTCTAGTTAAACCAATATTTCAAATGCGAAGCGGAAAATCCTCCCCTCGTCCTCCACCGACGTACGTGTGCAATAAAATACAACATAATAAATTATAAAGAATATTATACGTATGTAGATATTTCTTGATTTGCACATAATCTATATTATAAATTCTGAAATTAAAACTAAAATAACAATTACAATTATGATATATGTGAGGAGCACGTATAATCAAGAATATGAACAATATGTATAATGATATTAATGAAGTTAATTAATAGTCTTTATTACTATACAACATAAATATTTAGATATTCCTCAATTAAGTCATGGTATTGCGTTACAAAGATGTCAAAAAAACAAAACATGTTAAATCTGAAATTCCCTCATTTCTGTGTTTAAAAATTATGTTTAAATTGTGTTGGGAATAATAATAATAATAATAATAATAATAATAATAACAATAAAAAAAATTCAATAATAATAAAACTTTATGGCAATTGCCGCTAGTAATTATCGTACCCTTGGCAACATGTTGATATATTTTAATAACTATTAGGTCATATTGTAAATCGGTAAAATTAATGGGTTAGTGTTCATAAGTGCATTAAAAGTAATAGATTTTCAGATCATTTAGTACATTAATTAATTAATACATACTAGTGAATATTTAAATGTAAAAAATTATTAAAAAAAACAATTGGAATAGTTTCAATTTACCTTTAATTTTCTGTTTTTTCCTTTAATTTTTCTTTTATTTTATTTTCTGTTCTTGATTTGTTCTTTGTCCAAAATTCAGCATCTAGCCATGTTTTGGGTTTGATTCCAAAAATCTTTTGTGATTACACATCAGATTCTTTAAAACAATAAAATTAAATTAAATTCATATTGAACATATATATCAAAACTATAATATGGGAAACAAAACATAAACATACACTAATAACGAAACTTATACATACATCTTTAAATGTCAACAACAACAACAACAACCACTGAATATTTAGGCTGAATAACAGTTACAAAAAATCATGGCCATGAAACTTAAAGTATTAAAAAAAAAGTAAATATAAAACATGAAACAATATAAAGATTGCAAAACAAATTGAAATATATGCAATTGAGTAAATTATCATCCTTTTAGAAGCACAACACCTTGATTAACACATTAGAATGAGGTTATGATCCATCTATGAAATGCTCCTACAAATAATATATAATAATTATAATCATGTAAGACTCAATTACAAATTACTGTATATAATTAACAAACTGAATTAACAGATAGTGTGTTTAAATCAATAAATTAATGAAGAATTGTGAAGATCTAAATCACATGTTGCGTACAATTACCATCTCCAAAAATCTGAACTGCAACAATCTTCGTATAGATAACCATGTATTTATCATCTTCAAAAATGATATTTAAGAGATAAATTACTACAAATAATTTATACAATATATGCTACACAACAAATGGTAAAAAAAATAAAAAAAAGCGTAAAAAAATAATAATAAACAACATGTACGTTCTTGAATTGATCACTGAATTGTTATCATACCATACCAAGAGAGTACATTTTGTGAGGAGTGAACCACTATATATAATGTCCATCCTTTTGTGGTCGTAAATTAATTTATTTAATGGTGTGCTACCTTGATTTATTTGGGATTTAGGATGCTAATTATGTAGATTTTAATAAATACACGATTTGGGTATGCTAATTAGGCTTCCCAATGAGTAAAGCATGCACACATATATAATATATTTATGTATATAATTTATAAGTACATTAGTTAGTTTTCAAAAAGATTTTACTGACGTATTTTCATAATTATCTATAATTATATTACATTGGTAAATTTGACTTTCATTATATATATATATATATATATATATATATATAATTATATATTGAAAGAAAAAAAATCAATTAAATATTATTAGATGTATATATGTATATATAAATTGTGATTATATATAAGTGACAAAGGAAGATACACACACGTATTCACAAAAATTAATTAATTTTTTTTATGCATTACCTTAATTGTATGAATCGATTCATATAATATTTCATAGATTCATCCCTACTACAGATAGATATGGTACATATATTTAAATTTAACACCAATAGATAATTAAATTAAATATGGTACATATTAATCATATACTAAGCCTCGATCCTCAAAGAATATTATGTGTATATATGCAATATATTCATTCCTAATATAAACAAATATAGTATATATTGTCATATTTAAATAGGGTAATTTACGTATGTTATTGTAGCTTTGTAGTATGATTAATTAATTTTATAGTTTTTATTATTTAATTGTATAATTATTTAATTATATTTTATCGTGTTATCATCCCCTTTTCAGAGTGATTCCGAGGATGCTGATGAGGTAATGTCTACGATGGTTCGAAGAACTCTTGCACAATTACACACATGAAAAATGTACTGCTAATCCAGACTATCGGCTCTACGTTCTAGCTCCGTTTCGTTTGATTAATGGGATAAGTAAGATAGTCCAAATAAAGTCGGAGTGCAAAAAAATTTGCTTAAGAATCATTTGTTTGGATTGATTGATTGTGCTATCCTCTTGTTTGGTATAAAATGTCAATATTATGTTTGGATTGATTGATTAGGTTTAAAATGTAGGAGAATACCTAAATTGCGCTTCCTATAAGTATTTCATAAATAATTTCGAAGTGTTAATTATTTTTCACTTTATTTAATAAAATTCGAAAATATTTATTAAGATTTTTCATTTTCTTTTTTCCATTTTCTTTTTATTTAGTTTTCTTCTACGTTGTTCAGTTTGTGAGAATTTAAATCCTTGTCTTGATATATAAATTTATTCATTTTTAATGCTTAAAAAATTATATTATTTCAGACCTTTTAGATTTTTTTTAATCTTGAATCTTTTTTAAGAAAGGAAACTTTAACGGACAAACTTATACGTATCGCATAATGATAAATTAAGCACCTTCACAAACAGTTCCCGTAATGTAGTATTCAATTTCTGATATGATCTTACTTTAACAATTTACTTATAAAAATGCTATTACGATTTCAAAGGGAGCATATTTGGCAAATAATATAATCTGCCTTCGTCTAATCTAGATTTTTGCTATATTAGCACAAGCATTAAACGAATTCTTCAAACAAAAATGAAATAGAAATAGAAATTAAAAGATATGGATTACATATGAAGGTGGAGACAAGTGTGTCATAAGGGTATTTAAGATTTTTACACACCAAATTTTCATTATATAGTTGTAACAAATGATTTATATATTTTTCTACTAAATACACGATTTCATTGTCTATGGAAGAAGAAAATAATAGAATATTACGTAGTAGAAGTCATAAAATTGTTACCTCTATTAATTATATGAATCGATTAAGTTTAAATAGCATCGATTAATTATATTAATTCCAACACTCGAGGCTGCGGTTTTAATAGTCTCAATTACTTTTAACTAGTAATTGATGCTTCTTATGAAATCTTCGAGAACAGTTTTGTAAATTGATCGAGACATTTCAATTGATACACTTTTTAAAAAATAATCGAGGCTGAACTTATAAAATTAATCGAGGCTAAGAATTAATCGAGTCTTGTAATTTCAATCGAGACAAATTTCAATAACTAATCACGGCTAAAAATTAATCGAGACTTACTAAATATAATCGAGGCATTTAGAATTGTTAGGGGTTCATTTTTAGAATTAGGGTTTCGGGTGTTAGAGTGCATTTAATGCCTCACAAAAGTACAATGTGCTAATCATTGGGTATGGGGACTCCAAAATAATTGTCCCGACAATTATGATTGGGATAGAATTGATTAATTAATGCAAAAAGCTAGATTATAGGAAAGTAAAGATTTAATAAGATACAAAGAAATTATAATGACAAGTCTGACCTTTTTCATAAATTAAATATAAATTATAAATGAAATAAATATTAATCATAACCATACATTTAATAAAATCTAGTATGATCAATTCTTAATTTACATGCTAGGACAATATTTATATTTAATCTCTCCTCTATATATATATTATGTAGACATATATATAACATATATATCTATATATACATATTACTTCCCTCACTATCTAACAAGCATCCTCGTAGAAAGAGAGAATGGATTCACCCGCCGGCTCTTACTCCGAGTCAACGTCGGAGACGAGCGCGTCAGGTCCCTCAGACCAGATTACCGTATGTGGTGAACATTTGACTGGCCATTGGTTCGTCTCGAAGTCACTCTCTAATCCATTTCGGAGGTTCATCCGTTACACGGAAACAGAGGTATGTGTTTCAATTACTATCTTTCCAGACTGTGATTAGTCACCGCCATTTCATTCCTCACCGCTAACTTGGCACCTCTTACGGATATGCTCATTCAAACGTTGGATGGACGGTGATATGCCCCCGTACCAACGGAACCGTGTTCGAAAACTGATGCTGGAGAGGGATGAGTTGGAGTTGCGACTGCAAACTCAAGATGTATTGGTTAAGTTGATGCAAGAGATGATAAGGTCTCAGAAGGCTGAAGTGGAACGGATGATAAGTTCGCACGGAGCCGAAATGGAACGGTTGCGTCGGACACGCAGCACTGAAGAAGTTATATTTTGGGCATTCGTCCTTTGGGTCATCTTGTGGATGTTGAATCAGTTGTTCAATTCCTATCTTGTCGAGCCCTAATCACAGCCTGCTTGTATGTGTGATCGTGTTATCTAGAGAGAGGGTTAGATGTTTAATTTTCTGTTTGTGCTTGTTTCTGAGTGAGGACCTAACCAAATTGTAGCTCTTTTAAGTTGACTATGTTTAACCTGTCTATTTAGCAGATATCCAGAAATAAAATTTTTAAATCTTTCTCTGTCATATTTGGATTAACCAACATCATGCTCAATATACTTAATATGCGGAACATAATCACGATTAATATGCGGAACATAATCACGATTAATTTGCGTATGCCGAACAGTCCACACCGCCGCAGTGGGTTGCATATTCGTGCGGCTCTAGTCGCACACGGCTTCCGGCCATCCCTATCGGAAAGATACAACGAACCTAATAACGAGCTTTATTAAATCACTGTGGTTGCCTTTTGCAGAGCAGATGTATATCTGGACGAGCGTTAAAGTAAATTTCGAATGAGAATTAACCCAGTATGAAAATTATACGTAATTAGTGATTTTTTGTTCCACAACCCTGCCAATATTTAATAAAATAAAGCGTGTGAACGAATGTGAGGATGGCTCCCATACACGTTTAGGTGGGAAGAATTAATCTACATATGGATACACTAAATATGCAAAATATAGAGTCATGAGAGTAATTATTCCAAATATCCACAAAATCTATAAAATGACCGTCTCCTTTAATACCACTGCGGCAATCTTGAGTTAGAGGCAGCCGTGGTGGCTACGAAATACAGATTTGGCTTCTCGATGACAGGACTAAAGAATAATTTAAAGCAAAAATTAAAAAGACTGAAAACTTATTAAATTCACTCACCCACCACGAAGAAAAATTGTGTACGGATACATTGTAAAGGAAATTACATTCAAAACCTCGATGTCATATGTTAATACAAAGACACAAAATTAGAACTAAAGAAAAAAACCCTCCAACTAGTACGTCACTCGAGGTGTTGTGCGGTGCCTAACGATCAGTATAACGTTATTTAATTCGTGCTTACTGTCACATTCAGTATCGAGAATTTTAATTATAATTATTTATTTTATATATCATATTTCTTTCATTGTATTACAAAATTTTCATAAACTAAATTAGATGCGGGGATCGTGTGAATTATTTCTAATTAATAACACAAATCAAACATTAAGCCTTGAAAAAAATCACAACAATTAGGGAATCAAAAATAAAATTACACACTCCGCCAATTATATGATTTTTGTTGCTATTTTTAGCCATCCCATTTTCGTAGTATTCATTTTCATATTAATGTATAATTACAACGTTATATACTCTTCAAAATTGTACAAAAAAACCACTTATATTATTTCAAGTTATAAATCTTAGATAAGGCAATGTTGAATGTTAACCTTTAATATCTTATTCGCATAAATAATTTGAATCTAAAATGAACTGGATACGTAAGGCTATTGAACTAATTACAACGTTATATACTCTTCAAAATTGTACAAAAAAACCACTTATATTATTTCAAGTTATAAATCTTAGATAAGGCAATATTGAATGTTAACCTTTAATATCTTATTCGCATAAATAATTTGAATCTAAAATGAACTGGATACGTAAGGCTATTGAACAAATAATAAAGTTAATAGTTTCATGAAGATGAACAAAAAATGTAATTTATATATATATATATATATATATGTATATTTTTTTTTTTCACGTTGTACACTTATATATGAAAACTTTCAATAGAAAAGCTACACATCATATAACAATTAGGCCCCGTTTGGTTGACACGGAATCTGACTTGGGAAAGTAATCTGATTCTCTATTTTAACATTACTGTGTTTGGTTCATTTTTTTATGTAATATGGAAAGTAATCACATTCCTCAAAACAAGAAAAATTATGCAACTTTCCTGGATTCTGAATACCTACTCCAAGTAGGTATTCTTTTTCCTTGTTTTGGGGAATCTGGTGTTAAATGATTTCATTGTTCGATTTCTTCATTTATTATTATTTATTTATTTTATAAATTATTATTATGTTTTAAAATTGAAAAAATAAGATTTATTATTATCTTTTTTTTTATTAATACTAAGTTTGGATTAAAAAATTTCAATAAAAAATGTGTAAAATAAAAAAAAAATAGAAAATTTTATAAATGAAAAAAAGAAATTAAAAAATGTGATACTTTTTTTATTGAAGAAATTACGACCAAAATTCGACCATTTTATCAATTATTTTTTTGGCATTTCTATCAAAATTACAATAATATAATTTTTGAGACAACATTGCGGACTAAACGATGACCATACCATTGTCAATATAGATAATTTTGATTTCCAATTCAATAAAAAAATATTTATATAGATAATTTTGATTTTCAATTCAATAAATAATATTTGGATCACCAATACAATATTTACCTTAATTGATTAATTTTTTAGTGATATCATTTTATTTAAATTGAAATAATATGTTGCATTAAATATCTATAGTACTAATGCAAATTGAAGAGTTATACATTATATGGTTCGTAATTTAAAATTATAAATATTGGTAGTATGAAATAAGATATAGTATATATTTTAAATATTTAATTATCTATTCTTGTTTAAATCTAATTCAAGAATAAACAGAGAATCATTGCAATTTTCTTGTTGTATTCCAAACACAGAATAAAGAATCTGTTAGTAACCATTTTCCTTAGAATCACATTCCCAGAAATCATATTCCCAAAAAACTTTACTTTCCTGCCAACCAAACGAGCCCTTAAAGGGAGACACAAAAGTGGGAATTCAAAATCTCACATGCTTATATTTTTGGAACTAAAATTTGGTAATCCACTCTTCCTGTCTCACTATTGTGTGTAATAAGAAATTTAAGATCTTTAAAATGTTTACTACAAAAATAAATTTAGTTATAGTATTACAAACCAAAAACAACATTTGTGCCTACAAAATAAAAATTTTAAAAAAATTCATTGTTCGTCCGTTATCAACCATATTAATATATTCTGTTAATTATGAAACAATAAATCTATATTAAAAAGCATATTAGTAACCCTATTTGAGTGGAATAAACTCTAAATAATAATTACATAATTAAATTAAGCCATAATAAATTCTAATTGGAGAAAATAATTGATGAAGATCGAATAAAAATCAACATGGGAGTCGAAAGTGGGATAGAGAATTACATTTGATAGTTTTGAGCATTGGATGTAGATTTCGAAAATTAAATAATGCGTTGCATTCCAATTTGCATTCCCCGTCACAACTATACAACATGTTAAACTAAACAATTTTATTTAAAATTTTGATCTGTATTTTGATATATACTATTCCGAATTATATTTTTATGGTTGAGTAGTCTATATTTCTTTAGACTAACTAGTTATTATAATTTATCATGTTTTAATTTCTTTAATTTATAATATTATAATATTATTATTTCTTTTAGTAAATGATAAATATTTTGAAGATGGAATCAAACATGAAGTTTAAAAGGGCTTCAAATATTGTTAAAGTAGAAGAAGATTGTACTTCAAATTAGATGGAAAATTAAGCTGTAAATAGATTTGTGGTGTAGTTTAAAATGATTATTTTTTGAAGAACAAATTATGATTGAACATTATTGTCATTTCCATGTCATTTATTTTTATTTTCTTTCATTTGATACAGTTTGATCTTAATTAAATTTTGTATTTGTCATGTTCTTTTTATTTTATCTTATTTTTCACGTATTAATTTATTTCAAGAATAAGAGATAATGATTATTTAGGAGAATTATCAAGATATAATTTTTACACGTGGAAAAAAAATTATAAACATGTTGGCCCGACGGCCTAGCCCTAAAAGGGAATGGTTAGTGTTAGGGCCGAAGATTTTGACCCCGAAGAAAATTTTGACCGAATAGATCCGAACCGAATAGGACCGAAACCGAAACGGGCTAGCCCGATTAACATCCCTATTGAGTACTTGTTCTGAATTATAATTTCACACGCAGATGAAAGCTTATTGCGATATCTATCTTGTCTTTCGTAAAAAATATAAGCTTTATTTAAGTACTCTTAACAGTGAAAAGCAGCTCTCCCCTTGCTTTGTTACAGTGCATTGTAAGGGGACGAAACTTGATCAACGGACGAGATGAAGCCACTTATTACAAAACCCTAAGTAAGAACAGTAGGTCCAAGATGGAAATTATGGACGGATAGAGAGAGAAAGCCCTACAATTTAATGAATTTCACATCATAACCTACCTTGTTCTACTTCTATAAATGGTAGTCATACTTTTCTAAACTCTGAGTCACACAACCACTTCTTCTATGCATAACATATCTGCAAAAGTGTAGTCTCATGGCTAATTTTGCCCATAAGTGGATTGCTCAAGAGAATGATGCTTTGATCGCCCAACTTGTTCGTGGGGCTCCGGTCATCGACATGCACAACCCCCGTCTTCTCGGTTACTATGTCGAGGCTGTAGCCACGATGCTGTCACGGAATTTCGCGGAAGCCATCACGCGGGAAGATGTAGCTATGCAAGTGATCAAACTCCAACAAAGGTACGAGAGGTTCGAACGTTACTTAGTGACTGACAGAGTGACCTACGACGTTCAATCTAATAAGGTCCGGATCAACGCACTCTTCAAGCAAAAATTTCGTAAGGTAATACCTATATTCGCCTAATCCAATATATTTTTCCCACCACCTCGGTCTTTCTTTTACATTTCCATTCGCAATATGCATTTTTTAGGAACCGCGAGACATGGGGATAATGCGTCGTGACGGAGAGCCATGGTACGTCGAGCTTCGCCGCATTTTCATCGTCTACCATGGAGCGGGAGCTCAGTGGGCCTGGCTCTTGGATGTATTCCGGCGGGGAACAAATGATTGGCTTACTGACCCTCGGGTGCCGCCGCTGTGGGGCCATGACAACAACAACCATGGAAGGGGTGCCGGTGCGGATCGTGTCCGCGGACGGGGTCACCGTCAGGGAGGGTCGAGGAACTGAGTGATTGTAGTCGTGAGGTATGCCTTTTGTGTTTTGGTTGCGTATTACGAATCCTATTTATATGTAATGATTTTAGGTACGTCCCGATAGGGCAAAAATAAGCTCGTAATTACTAGTGCATGGACGACTGTGTGGTTTGTGTGAACGAATGTTTTTTTCGGTTTATGAATGAATGATGCCACTGTGTGCTTTGTGTGAATACATTGCATAGGCTCATCTTTTGCTTCGGAGATTACAAAGTCGTCAGCACGAATGAAGAAACCTGCCCTTCATTTTGCTTTGATGATTGCCAATTAATTCGTATATGTGTTGTGGTCATTTCAGATACTATTGTGTGAATGTGATTGATGCGAATTATATTAATGTAATCGAAAAAAAAAATCCCACTTTGAACTCCTCGGAATTTTAAGTTTGTCTAAAATCGTATCCACAAATCTGAAGAGTTTTGTGATTGCACTCATGAGGTGTTAATTTCAAATGCATGCTATCGATCGAGAGGAGAATTGATAAGATTTTTAAGGCAATGCAGCTACTTAATTAATTACAATTTTGTTCAAACCAAATTGCATGTCACGTACCGTACGAATTATCTTTATTTCAATTCATTTCTATTACATACTTATTACAGTCTTATTAATTATGAATTAAACTTTTACGCTATGGATCAAACTAATACAAAACAATAGTATAGAGTTCATACATACTTATTACAGTCTTATTAATTATTAATTAAACTTTTACGCTATGGATCAAACTAATACGAAACAATAGTATAGAGTTCATTGAAGACTTCTTCTGTGGGTGAAATATTTTACTATCATCCCCGGTGTTGATTCCTATCAATTTTTTAATTAATCGAGATTCTCTTATCTTAAAAAAATGTACATCTTCGACGTAGATTAGAACTACGCAACAACACATGAAAAAGGGGTCATTTTAAGGAATACCCTAAATCCGAAAATCGAGCAAAATAATTATTCGTTTCCATCCGATGTCTCTACTAGTTGAAAATGAACTGGCATAAATAATTAATTATGCAAGTAAACCCACACTATATGTAAAAGTTGTTATTAAACCTTTCCATATGGTCGGATAAACTTAATTTTTTTGAAGTCATGCCTTCAAAACACAAATATTAACTGGAATATCGAGGTCAAATTAGGCTAACAAGTGAACCCGGATTTTATTATTCTTCAAGACCCGGTGAGCCCATCGTGGATAACAACTGTTCTGGAAAGGAAAATGCAAAACTAGGTTGGGCCGGATTTTTAAAACACCACTAAGGGAGAAAGCTATTGGGCTTCCAAATAATTCGAATATTTACTCGCGTGGACAGGATGACCAAATAGACCGCTTTGTTGGGCCCATTTCCTTAAACTAAAAAGCCAACCAAATACAAACATTTGTTGGCCCGTTCAGGGGAAAACAAGAAAAATGATTAACTGTATTGGGCTACCAAATCATTAACCTGTGAATGGATCAGTGCGGAGGGCCTGCTAAATCTTTTCATAAATAAATTTTGCCTGTAACAGATTTTCATAAAAGATAATGATATAAAGAGTTTCATAACTAAGATGGACTCCTGCACATTATCTCAACAAACGACCATATTTCCCACAAAGTCAAAAAAAATAAACCATGATAATGTTGTAAAGCGCACACACCATAGCATAGATTAATATCGAAAAAAAGCAGGACAAAGCACCATGAATACACGCACTGAAGTAGCCTTCATGGAGCTTCAATAGCTGTTATTAATACATGAAAACACAAACATGATATCCCGAAGAACACAACAGACACTTAGAAAATATTAGAAAATATGCATCTAGACAAACGAGACTTAAAAAATATAAGAAAATATGCATCTAGAAAAATGATGAAAACGGAGTATGTTCATCCGGGTTCGACTTGCTCATTAGGCCTCTCGTGGCGTCCCCTCTCCTTCAAAATGTTCACACCATACTCGAAGAACTGTCCACAGAAGATCTTACGATAGACGGATGCGCGTTTAGGGATGACAGCAGAAACTGGGGTTCGGTTCAGCTAGCAGTGCATATATTTCAAACTGAGAACGCCGCAGTCGGCGTTATTCTTTTGCTGCGGAGGGTGCTTGTACTGGACAATATCCCACTTACTCCTCAGCTTCCCATTTATCATCACGTTTACATTAAGGCGGCTAAGAAGCAAAGGAATATTCCTCGCAAAATATTTCAGCTCTTCCGCAATTACGGGCCAATATAGCTTCGCAGACATGGAGTCATACACGTTCACTCGCTGCTCTTGAATACATATCTCATAGAATAGTCAGTGAATGCCATGCACGTGACCAAAACCATAGATTTTGTCCACGTATACCCATGGATTGGCACCAATAGCCGGTCGAGCTCCTCTGACATATGGCATGGTCTGCTCGTACAGAATGTTACGGTCACATTGTTTCAAAGCTCCCTACAACAATGAAGTTCATAAGTGGAATATTAGTACAAAATATACATCTTCCAAATGATTCTCTTACCCAACAAGCAGTATCCAGAATGCTCCAACGAACACTACTTCTAGCCGCTCCCAAATCTTTCATCCGGGCTTGTACAACAATCAACGCCAGAATGGCATCCATTTGCTGCATGAAAACACCATCTTTAATCAAACACCTATATATCATGTGAAATCATCAACTTTCAATGCCAACAAATTGTTCCTTACCTCATCAGCTAGCCACCCATCCGGATCCAAAAAAGAATCAAACCATGACGTGCTAATCCCAAGAGACCACAAGGTCGGCAAAGGAAGTTTAGTTACACTGAACAAATATAGTGGATTAAGATAAAGCATTAACACACAATGAAAATAAGTAAGATAGAAGAAAGATAAAGTACTCTCGATGCAAGCCACGACAACTATACCATTGAAGGAATTCGTTTAATGATGGATGCACTTCATGCAACGCCTGCTCATTCGGGGCCGAGTCGACACTATCGTTATCTAACAAATTTAGTCGGACCCCGTTACGCTTCTTCTTAGGGGGGCCAAGATAGAATGATGAATCGGATGATGAAGAATCAGATGTTTTCTCCCCTTATAGAGGAGCAGACGGAACAGAGACGGGATCTTCAGATGCAGTACCTTTTCGAGAAGGCTGAGTTTTAGAGTTTAACAGCATGGCCTTCATTTCGGATACTCTTAGTTGTAGCCGACTAACCTCCAGTACCAACTCCTCTAGAGTCGGCATCTTACCATGTATCAAACATAAATAAAATCAACATGCAAAATACGACCCAGTACTGGGCTCTCATCAGATTTACAAACTTTCTGAAAATCGAAACTAACATCCTCCCCAGGGACAGGCGTCCGATTCATCATCGAACCATCGGGCTCTGTGGCCTTCATTGATTCGGCATGTCGAGGAGCAGATTTCATGATAAAAGTTTTCTTCGAGCTAGATGAACAACAACTGGGATTCGTTGCAATCAAAGCCGCAATGTCAAACTTCGGCAAGGTGCTACTTTTACCTCTTTTCTTCTCATAATGCTTACCAAATGACAGCTTTCGCTTAATAAGATTAAGCCCTGTATGAAACTGCAGAGCAGGAGAATCGAAACATGGTTGATCGACTGGGGCCGGGGTAGGCGTCCGATTAGAATTCAACAACAACAAAACCTGCTCTTGATTAGAAATATCTTGTATTGGAGCCTACGTGGAATAAGAGACAACATATATAATGACGAGCTAGGAAAGAAACATAGAAAATATAGTTAGACAGATAAAACATATTGTTTGTACGTACCGAAACTTGAAGGTCAGATGATGAAAATAAGCCACTAATCTGGACCCTCGGAACTACAGATATGGGGACCCATCGCATGACGCGAAGTAGTTTGGACTACCAACCAAGAAATCTATTAGCACATAATCGGCCAACACTTGGCATCACCTCATAAGTCTTCACTTGGAGGGCGTAGGAGTACCCAGAGGCATCAACTTGGGGATGGAAATCCCCAGAGATGAAGCGGCCAAGATTATCACGTGCAGCTTGTTGAATGAAGAATGTGATTCATATTGCTAGCTCATCATTAGACTAAGTCTTAGTTTGTTATTTGTTATTCCTATTACTTAGTTAGCATATCATGTCTTGTTTAGTGGGTAGGATTTCAGTTTTTCTGTTGAGAGATTATCTCCACGTTGCTATCTTTCTATTGCTTAGAGGGCTATATATACCTCTGCATCTCAGTCAATAAATATGAAGCAATATTCTCCTTGTTTTCATATACCTTCTACTGAGCAATTCTTTCTATCTTTCTCTATTCTTTACTTTCTGTTCCAACATTTGTGGTATCAGAGCAGGTTCACGTTCGATGGCGAGCAACGGGAGTTCGATGAGTGTTGCACAACCACTCATACCAGTCTTCAAAGGAGAAGGATACGAATTCTGGAGCATTCGTATGAAGACTCTACTGAAGTCTCAAGATCTTTGGGACTTCGTAGAAAACGGATTCGCAGATCCCGACGCTGACGCGAACAGATTGAAGGAGAACAAGAAGAAAGATTCCAAGGCGTTGGCTATCATGCAACAAGCAGTCCATGATAGCATCTTCTCAAGAATTGCAGCGGCAACCACCTCAAAGCAGGCGTGGACGGTCTTGCAGAAGGAATTCAAAGGAGATTCAAAAGTCATCGTTGTGAGATTGCAATCACTTCGACGTGACTTTGAAACGCTGATCATGAAGAATGGAGAATCGGTGGCTGATTTTTTGTCGAGAGCAATGGCAATAGTCAGTCAGATGCGATCTTGCGGAGAGAAGATCACGGACCAGACCATTGTTGAAAAGGCACTCAGAAGCTTGACTCCAAAGTTTGATCATGTCGTAGCTGCGATTGAAGAATCGAAGGATCTGTCGAATTTTTCATTCGAAGAACTGATGGGATCTCTTCAAGCCCACGAGTCAAGGATTAACCGATCGTTTGAAAAGCTCGATGAAAAAGCTTTTCAAGTGAAAGGTGAATTCTCCAATCAAAAGGATTCCTCTACAGTAAGAGGAAGAGGCAGGGGAGGTTTCCGAGGCCGCGGACGTGGCCAAGGTCGAGGTCATGGCGGTCGATCTGATGCAAAGCAATCCTTTGGTGGACAGCAATGCGACAAGAGCCATATTCAGTGCTATAATTGTGGTAAAAACGGGCACGTGAAAGCAGATTGCTGGTCCAAAGAGAAGCAAGCAAACTACGTCCAAGAAGATGAGGAGGAAAGCAAGTTATTCATGGCTGTTACAAACGCCATGAATACGCCGGAGGACGTTTGGTTCGTGGATAGCAGGTGCTCGAACCACATGTGCGCCAAGAAGGAGATGTTCAAAGAGCTTGATGAATCTCACAAGATTCAAGTCAAGCTAGGTGATGACAAGGCCATTCAAGTTGAAGGGAAAGGTACTGTTGCAGTGAAGAATGGCGATGGTAACACAAAATTGATTTATGATGTCTATTTTATTCCAAAATTGGCACATAATTTATTAAGTCTTGGGAAATTGATGGCTACTGGATATATGGTGTTGTTTGATGATGGTTTTTGTGTTATCAAAGAAAAGAAGTCTGGGCAAATTATTGCAAAGGTTTGCATGACGAAGAATAAGATGTTTCCGCTGCGAGTGTCAAACGTAGAGAGATACGCTCTTGTTTCCGGTATACAAGAGGCGTCGAGGCTGTGGCATCTACGATATGGGCATCTCAATACCAATGGATTAAAGCTTCTACGTGAGAAAGGTATGGTTCTTGGGCTGCCTAAAATTAATGGTTTTGATTTATGTGAGGGATGTATTTATGGGAAACAAACGAGGAAATCGTTTCCTACTGGTGTATCTTGGAGAGCTTCTAAATGTCTTGAGCTCATTCACGCCGACTTGTGCGGGCCGGTAAACACGGAGTCGATTGGTGGAAGTCGGTATTTCTTTCTACTTACCGATGATTATAGTCGCATGAGTTGGGTTTATTTTATGAAAAATAAATCCGAAGCCTTTGAGAACTTCCGGAATTACAAGGCGATGGTGGAGAAGCAAAGTGAGATGAGCATCAAGATTCTTCGTACAGATAGGGGTGGTGAGTTTTGCTCTAATGATTTTAATCATTTTTGTGAAACTAACGGAATACGCAGAGAATTGACGGCACCATATACGCCGGAGCAAAATGGTGTGGCGGAGCGGAAAAATCGCACCGTTGTAGAGATGGCGAGAAGCATGTTGAAGGCGAAGCTTCTCCCAAACTCTCTGTGGGCAGAAGCTGTTGCTACTGCCGTATATTTGCTGAATATGTCTCCGACGAAGGCTGTCCTAAATCGCACTCCATATGAAGCTTGGAGAGGTACGAAGCCGACGGTGAGCCATCTAAAAGTTTTTGGATGCATAGCTTATGCTTTGGTAAGCTCTCTGAATCGTCGAAAGCTCGACGAGAAATCTTTAAAGTGTATCTTCATTGGGTACTCTTCTCAATCCAAAGCATACAAGCTATATAATCCTCTCAATGGCAAAGTTATTATCAGTAGGGACGTCGTTTTCCATGAAGATGCTTGTTGGAATTGGGAGAGCAAGCAAGATGATGCATATATTCAGTTCCCGCTGGACTTAATCGATGCAGATTCTGGTCCGAATTCGCTGCAAATTAGCCCCCCAAACTCACCACAAAGCAGCCCCACAAAATCACCAAACACTACTCCAAACACTACTCCTCTAAATACGCCTCAAACCAGTCCTATAACTTCTCCAAATATCTAGTCTTCATGTGCATCGAACAGCCCATCATATAACTCATCATCTCCTGAAACACTACCTGTACAAGGCTATAGGACGCTTAATGAAATTCATGAGAGGTGTACTTTTGCTCTTATGGTTGCAGATCCAAGTCGGTTCCATGATGCTGCTGGAGAAGAGAAGTGGCAAAATGCAATGGAGGAGGAGATTAGAGCAATCGAAAAGAATGGAACTTGGATTCTTGAAGACTTACCAGAGAATAAGAGTGCAATTGGCTTGAAGTGGGTGTTCAAGACGAAGTATAATGCAGATGGGAGTGTGCAGAAACACAAGGCTCGTTTGGTTGTCAAGGGGTATGCGCAGCAGCAAGGCATTGATTACGAGGAAACGTTCTCTCCGGTTGCCCGTTTTGAAACGGTACGAATGTTTCTAGCCTTGGCTGCACATCTTAAATGGCCTATTTATCAACTTGATGTGAAGTCTGCGTTTCTAAATGGAGAGTTGGAGAAAGAAGTTTATGTAGTGCAGCCCGAAGGATTTGTCGTTCAATGCAAGGAGGATAAAGTTTACAGATTGAGGAAGGCGTTATACGGCTTGAAGCAGGCTCCATAAGCATGGTACAGCAAGCTCGACTCTTTTTTTCAGCAAAATGGATTTGAAAGAAGTGTTAATGAGCCTACGCTGTATGCAAAGAAGAGAGGTAACGGTAGTTTGCTCCTTGTTTGTGTATATGTTGATGATATCATTTATATGGGATCATCTTACTCTCTTGTTGCTGAGTTCAAAGAGAGTATGATGAATATGTTTGAGATGACAGATTTGGGTTTGCTTAATTATTTCCTTGGGTTGGAAATTAAGCAAGGAGAAGATGGTGTGTTCGTCTTCCAGAAAAAATATGCAGAGGATCTTCTCAAGCGCTTCAACATGAAGAATTGCAAAGCTGCAATTACTCCCATGAATATCAATGAGAAGTTGCAGCTTGAAGATGGTACCGAGAAAGCTGATGCGGGAAGCTTTCGAAGTCTAGTTGGAGGTCTGATCTATTTAACGCATATGAGACCCGATATTGCCTTCGCCGTTGGTATGGTTTCCAGATTTATGCATAATCCAACACGACAACATTTTGGAGCTGCGAAAAGAATTCTTCGCTACGTAGCTGGAACTCAAGATTTTGGTATTTGGTACTCAAATGTTGCTGAATTTGAGTTAGTTGGGTTCACGGACAGTGATTGGGCAGGTTCCATGGATGATAGGCGAAGTACTTCAGGCTTCGTTTTCAATCTTGGGTCAGGAGCTGTAACATGGAGCTCAAAGAAACAAGGAGTGACAGCGCTTTCGACGGTGGAAGCAGAATACGTGGCTGCTACTTCTTCAGCATGTCAAGCAGTATGGTTGAGAAGGCTATTGGCTGACTTGGAGCAAGAGCAGAAGGAGTCTACTGAGATCTTCTGTGATAATCGATCGGCTATTGCTATCGCAAAGAATCCGATTATGCACGGGAGAACAAAGCACATCGATATTAAGTTTCACTTCATAAGAGATTTGGTTAATGAAGGGTTCATCTCTTTGAAGTTTTGCTGCAGCCATGAGAATCTAGTTGATATATTCACCAAATTGTTGCCGTCGGAGAAGCACGTCAAGTTCAGAAATCTACTCGGAGTATGCGATTATGAATCAAGGGGGAGTGTTGAATGAAGAATGTGATTCATATTGCCAGCTCATCATTAGACTAAGTCTTAGTTTGTTATTTGTTATTCTTATTACTTAGTTAGCATATCATGTCTTGTTTAGTGGGTAGGATTTCAGTTTTTCTGTTGAGAGATTATCTCCACGTTGCTATCTTTCTGTTGCTTAGAGGGCTATATATACCTCTGCATCTCAGTCAATAAATATGAAGCAATATTCTCCTTGTTTTCATATACCTTCTACTGAGCAATTCTTTCTATCTTTCTCTATTCTTTACTTTCTGTTCCAACACAGCTTTCGTGGACTCCACCAGGTGCTCGTAAGCAAGTCATCCCCAAGGAAACGGTCAAATGCAACAAGATCGTCAATGAGGTGTATATAACGATTGTCTATGATGCTGCTTCCTTTGCGAAGGAGTATTACGCCATACACGATGATGAGCAAACCGAGTTTATAGCAAATTAGACCCGCACCGCCTCGTCTCTTACATTCTGCCATGAAGAGATGTTGAACGTCATTGAAGCAAAGATCGTAGCGACTGTCAAATATAAGGCTATGAAAAGTAGATGATGTGGGGATAACGGGTAAATGAGTGAAGCGCAGACCAGTCACTACAGAGAAATCCGAAGCTCTTAACTCAAATGACTGCTCTCTTAGTTTGAAAGCAAGACAATCTCAAGACTGGGAGGATTGGTCTATGAGCAATAGTAGCTGCAAATAGAGGTCATCTTGCAGTCTTAATTCCGGAATCCTCAAAATATTGCTAAAACATGAAGCACGTATTTTAGTTTGGTTTTCGGGGCTTAATTTTTTGTTTACAGCTTCAATCCATGAAATCTTGCGTGTTTTCCCCTCCTCACATAAACCTGTAAGCAAGCTCAATGATGTCAACCAAATATATATGAAATGCCCGACATGCAAATGAAAAAAAGCACTTCGATTCTTGTACGAGCATTACATGTAGGTCTTAACAACTTAACGCTAATTGAATGTGATACATAAATATATTTACAACCGAAACTTCGACTACAGCCACCACGTCACAACAACTGAAAACTTAAATATATATGATCAAATATGACACCTCATGTCTCTCAGGACTCCATCTCAGGAACCTAATCATCAAACATATAAACGAAATCGCATCGACACTCTTAACATGTTTCACTTAGTCCAAGTTAAAAACTTCTTATCTCTTTCTTTAATTGTGCGACCTAGCATTAGGATTTGATGTTCACTAGTTACTAATGCTTCTTTTGTGAAACAATGCATGACAGAACCAATGAGGCCCCTGTGACTTACGAGAATCTTCAGTCTCACCCTAGTCCTCAAGTGAACAAGAAGGCGCAGCAAGCCTACTTCACCTTCCACATAAATAAATTCAACAGAGGAATCCAATTGACCTCAAGGAGAAATAAAGAACTCATTTCCACGAACATACCATCAAATTTTGAAATCTTACATAGTTATATAAGATAATGACCATTACCTAGCAAACATATGTTTATGCATGATCTTCAAAATACGACACCTCATACATCTTAGGACTCCATCTCACCAATCTATTCATCAAACTTACAAACCATACCGCATCGACCATCTTAACATTCACTTCTACGATAAATAACTTACAAAAAATCTTTTAATCGTGCTTCAGGCCCAACAAAAAATTAGAATTGTTCATCGTACCTGGCCCGGTGGAAGCTCCTGTTCATTCCATGAGACCGCCGGCTGATCGACAATGCATACTGACAAAGCTTCGAAGACTGCAAACACTAACGGCTACTGGAAAAATGACCGGCGTCAATTTACAGCGAGAACGCCGCCTCTAAACTTTGTTGCATCCGGTCAGATATGGAGGTTGAATTTATAGTCGCAAGAGGACCAAGGGTTTCGCGGGAAACAAGCACTAAAACTTGGCGCGAAAGTATACACATTTATGATTGAACCTGATGTTCTGCGACAATGTACTCGGGCTTTACTGTATATTTTTAACCTTCCCTAAAAACCATTTTAGTTTACTTAGTTTAAATTCACTTTTGGTTTAATCTTTGGATTAATAAGCTCATTATTGATAGTTTACTTACATTTATACCGAATATTTACAAATCCGACGAGTGCATGTTCATTACAAAAATAATGAAGTGAGCCATTACTATAAACCTTAATACCAATTACAAAAGTTAAGGAAACTATGAATATTAAAACCTACACCATTATTAGTAATATTAAATATTTGATAATCTCTCAACTAACTTTTCTTGGAGGATACTCTTATGAACTATTCTAGTGGAAAAAACACTGCTACTGTCCCCATTTAATGTCTAAAAAAATAATGTGGCGGATGGTTTTCATAACAGCGTCAAACCACTCCCAACCAGTCACTTGAATCGGGTTTAATAGTGTGAACCGGAACATTGTACAACATCTAGTCTACTCCCAATTAAATTTACACATGGCAAGATCTGGTAGCCACACTGCATTGGAGGGGGGGAGTAGAGTCGAACGACCCAACAAAACCCACTTCATGGTACAAAGATTTTGAAAGTCAACTCACTAATCTCTCTCTCTTCTCCACACACATGCAAAACTTACAACTTCAATTAAACTCATCACTCTCTCTACATACATTTGCATTGGTAAAGGACAATTTTAAATATACATCTCCTCTTTTCTTATCACACACGAGCATGCATACAAACATATATATATATATATGTATGTGTGTATACACATCTCAATAGTCTATCTTTCTCTCTCTCTATGCACACTTTAAAACCCACATTTCTCTCTCTTCAAAGTTAGAATGTACAGTACACTCAACAGAAGAGACCTTCAGTTTAACGGGATTTTTTTCTTTCTTGCATAATCATCGACCACTGCACAGACTCACACTTAAATTTAATTATTTTTCTTTCATCATTTTTTGTATAGATAAAACAGCACTTTTTCACACCTAATTTTGAATTAAATAGTTTCATGATGTTGTAAAACAGAACTATGTATAAATATAAATAAACATGAGAATTACAAAGAAATGGAGAATTGAGAGGTTTTTTTTGGTCATTAAAGTTCTTTAAATTTTAAATTCTAGTTTTGATCCCCTAATCACCAAAGATCGTAAAATAAAATAAGGGGAAAAGATAGAGGAAGAAGAGAGAGGAACATTGGTGTATTTGCATGTTGAATCCGGTAATCGGAAAAAGTCACCGGAGCAACACCGACTTGCGGCCATGGTGGCCTTTTTCCGGCCATTACGAGCTTCATCTACTCACCAAAACTGTTCCCTTGTGTTTAGAAAGCATAAAGAGTTGAAAAAATGGATTTTTAGTGAAATTTGACCAAAATTGAGATTTTCCGACGGTGACGAATGGTGGTCCGGCGACGGCTCTCGGCGGCGCTCCGCCTCCGACCACCTTGCCAGAAATCACTCAATAATAGAAGAAGAAGAAGAAGAAGAAGAAGAAGAAGAAGAAGAAGAAGAGCTCACCTTTTGAAATGAAGGAGAGAATGATTTTTAATTGATTTAAGATATATATTTTTTTTTTAAATTGGGCTAAAAGGCCCAAGGTCAGAAATATCTTAAGCACTGGGCCTGCTTTACTAATCCGAAATCAGCCCATTTAGACTAGGTTGGCCCATTACTAATATAATTCTATAAATTCAATTGATTTGGCCCAAACCTAATTAAGTCCAATTAAATGTTTTTAGGGTATTACATCCCTACCCCTTAAAAGAATTTCATCCCGAAATTCACATACCTGTAACCGATAAGTTAGGATACCGTTCCATGATTTCATTTTATATTTCCCATGTAGCTTCATCTTTTCCATTATGGCTCCATTGAACCTTTACTAACATTAGTTCTTTATTTCTCAACTTATGGATTTTACGATCAATGATCGCCTCTGGTACTTTTTGATAAGTAAGATCTAAATTCACTTCTATGTCTTCATCATGAATTGTATGACTTGGGTCAAACACATATTTTCGAAGCATTGACATGTGAAACATGTCATGTATTTCACCTAATTTTGGTGGTAAAGCGAGCTTATATGCAACTGGCCCAATTCGATCAAGGATTTCATATGGTTCGATAAACCGAGGTCTTAATTTTCCCCTCTTGCCAAAATGAACTATTCCTCGAATTGGGGATAACTTAAGGAAAACCTTATAACCAATTTCAAATTGTAAATCCCTTCGGCGTTTATCCGCATATGATTTTTGTCTGTCTTGAGCTTCTTTAATCCTCTCTCTTATTTTGTTGGCAACTACTTTTGTGGTTCGTATCATTTCGGGTCCTAAAATTTTCCTTTTCCCGACTTCATCCCAATAAAGAGGTGATCTACACTTCCGACCGTATAAGACCTCATAAGGTGTCATTCCAATGGTAGCTTGATAGCTATTATTGTATGCAAATTCTACCAATGGCAAGTAATCTTCCCAACTTCCACCTTGATCAATGACTACGTACAGCTCTAAGCATATCTTATAGAATTTGAATTATTCTTTCTGACTGTCTGTCAGTTTAAGGGAAATGCTTTGCTGAAGCTCAATTTAGTTCCCATTGTCTCTTGTAAGCTTCTCCAAAACTTTGAGGTAAATTGAGTATCGCAATCAGAAGTTATTGACACAGGAACTCCATATAAACGAACAATTTTTTTTTACATAGATTTGAGCTAACTTGCATGTCTAGTCCTAGTGTCATCCTTACTGGCAAGAAATGTGTTGACTTAGTTAGTCGATCTACAACAACCTATATTGCTTGATTGTTGTGAAGCGTCTTTGGTAACCCTACCAAAAAATCCATGGTGATGTGTTCCCATTTCTATTCAGGGATTTCGAGTGAATGTAAGGGTCTAGTTGGTCGCTAATGTTCCGCCTTCACTTTTTGGCAAGTCAGGCATCGTTCCACAAAAGTTGCAATGTCCCTTTTCATGCCTCTCCACCAGAAAGTTTCTTTCAAGTCCTTATACATCTTTGTGCTTCCCGGGTGTGTTGTATAGGGCGCATAATGAGCTTCCTTCAAATAAAATTTCTTCAGATCCTCATTCCGGGGTACTCATAGCCTACTCCTAAACGTGAGTGCGTGATTATCCATCATTGTAAACCCCTGGTTATCCTTGGTATTAGTTTTCTGTCGTATTTTTCTAAGAAATTCATCTTGTTGTTATGCTTCAATGATATGAGCTCGCATATTTGGTTTTATTACTAAAATCGCAATTCGAGCTTCCGTACTTTTTGGAGGTATAATCACTTCCAAATTCAAATTTGCAAAATCCTTAATCAGTTGATCCTGTTAAGTGAGGGCACACTCTGGTGTCGATCTGTTTTTCCTACTCAATGCATCTGCTACAACATTTTTCTTTCTAGGGTGATAAAGAATGGTACAATCATAGTCCTTTACCAACTTTAACGATCTTCTTTGCCTCATGTTGAGCTCCTTTTATTCGAAAATTATTTCAAACTTTTGTGATCTGTGTAGATTTCACACTTAACTCCAAATAGGTGGTGTCGCTAAATTTTCAACACGTGAACCACAGCGGCTAGTTCTAGGTCATGAGTAGGATAGTTGATTTCATGAGGTCTCAATTATCGTGATGCATAAGCAATGACCTTACCATTTTGCATCAAGACACATCCTAAATCAAACTTAGATGTTTCAGTTTATAAACTCTTGATTTTTATAGAATTCATGCGAGTTTAAGGTCTAGTTTGATGGGAGTTCATGTGCATTGCATGTATATATTGAGAAGTTGTGCATAGTTGTCCATATTTTGTGCAGTGTCACGTTTTTACTCTTTTTGAAGGGATTTAGTGCAAAATATTGTATGAGATAAAAATAAGCTTGAAAAGTACCTAAGAATATAGAGTATCGAGTGAGGAGTGCGTTGCAATTTGAATCGGGTCAATCGGATGAGAAACGAGCGAGAACGGAGCAAAACGGTGAAGTGTGTCGGGTGGCGAAAAAGAGCACAACCCGTGCATCAAGGAGCATGGTCCGTGCTCCTGTCTCGGTAAAGCAAACATATTTTTCTCATTCCAGGAGCATGGACCGTGCTCTCTATTGCACGGCTCGTGCTCATTTCGGCGATCAGCAACAAGTTTCCTTTTGGATCGGGCTCTTCTTCCTTCTGTGGGCTTCCATCCCTTCTACTATTTAAAGACTTTCCTTGGATGAAAATTTCATCAGTTTTTACCCTATAGAGAGCAGCAGAGACATCTTGGAGAAGCCAGAAAAGAGGCCATTAAGGGATTGAAGAAGCACATCATAAGACTAAGTTTTATTTTATGCTTTATTCATTCCGGATTATTATGATAGCTATTTATCCGTATTTATTTTCTATGGATTTTGAATACGCTATGAGTAGCTAAACATCTTTAGATCCTAGGGTTGTTGACTGTTTTATGGATTTATGAATTAAAGTAATTTATTGTTCCTTTCTATTTCTTGTTTATGCATCCTCGATTATTGTTGTCTTTTGTGAATGAAATGATCAGCATTTACAAATGTGTAGTTAATTTATTATTTACTCGAGAGAGGTTAATAGATTGATGGATTACGATTGCATAACACGAATCTACTAGATCGACAGATTGGTAGGTGTCCTGAGGAGAATCAATCTGAGGTGCTAATTGGAGTTAGATAATAATTCGAGATCAAGAGATAAGAATTAGAATCTAATCTACTTTCATAACTTACTCGAGAGAGAGAGGCTCTGATTAATTTAGTGATTCTCCTACAAGATTTAGAATTAAATTGGTTTAATAAATTATCTGAGATTCGGTAAATTCATTTAGCATCAGCACCCTAGGATTCGTCTTATCTGTTTATCCGGTTAATTCTGTTTGCTTTGTTTATTCTATTTTCAGCATTTTAGTTAATTAATATCAAACTCTTAATTTGGTTCTCTAGATAAAGTGAAACAACCGAATTGGGTAATTAGCTGCTTTGCATTGCCAGTCTCTATGGATACGACCTTCCTCCCATTGTTTTGCTATAAATTACCTCGTACACTTGCGAGTAGTATTTTAGGTGAAATTAAATAGCGAACAAGTTTTTGGTGTCATTGCCAGGGACTGGCGTAATTGACAGCTAATATTTGATTTAATTATTTAGCTTTAATTTAGAGTGTATTTTATTTTATTTCAAGTTTTTTTATTTTTATCTGTATATTTTAATTCTCTCTGCTGTGTTTTGGTTTTTATCTGGTGTTTGGCAGGTAGTGCATGAATTTGAGGTCTAGAGGTGCAACAGACTTAGTACCACTAGACCCTGAGATTGAGGCTTCTGCAAGACACAGGAACATAGAGAGAATCAGAGTTGAGAAGATGGCAGCGACAAGGGAAGAAGAGATAGCTGCTATGCGCCGAGAGATGGAGGCGCTGAGGACGTTGCTGCAGCAACAGCAGCAGTTGCAGCAGCGAGAACCACCTGCTGCACCACCACCAATTCAACAGGCTTTAGAGCCTGAAGCCACCGGGCACTATGGAGGATTGAAGATGCCAGCTATTGTAGCAAATAATTTTGAGTTCAAACCGGCTCTGATTTTAATGGTTCAAAAGAACCAATTTGGCAGTGGAGCATTGGAAGACCCACATGCGCATCTGGCGCATGTTCTGGATGTTTGTGGGACCATAAAGATGAACGGAGTAGGAGACAATGCCATCAGACTTCACTTATTCTCATTCTCACTGCGAGATAAAGTGAAGTTGTGGTATCAATCATTGGATGCGGACACAACTACAACGTGGGAGGAATTGTGTAAGAGATTCCTCGCTAAATACTGTCCACATAGCAAGACTCTGAGGATGAAGAACAAGATCATACAATTCCAGCAGTTTGATCAAGAAGCTCTGTATGAAGCTTGGGAGAGGTTCAGAGACCTTATCAGAAAGTTCCCACGACATGGATTCGGAGCAGACCAGTAGGTTTGCTATTTTTACAATGGTCTGATGGAGCACACCAGAGACCGAATTGATGTAGCTGCAGGAGGAGCTCTGTTGGAGTTGTCTACGGATGAGGCTATGGAGTTGTTGGAGAGAATGGCTGCAAATAGTGGTCAGTGGTCATCTCAAAGGAACTCAGTCAGGAGGGTGGCCGAGATTTTAACTTATGATGATCTGAAGGAGTTAACAGCCAAAATGTCTACTATGACGAAAGCAATTACATTGCAGACAAAGAATAATATGGCCCCCGTAGAGAATGTGCCGGAGCAAGGAGTAGCAGTTCACGATGATGTAGCGGATGTGAACTACATGCAAGGTCGAGACTACAACAACAATTACCGACCAAATCAAGGACGAAATTCGTACAATCAGTTTGGGCAGCGGAACAATGATAAGTTAAGTTATGGCAACCCTAATAATTTTCAGCAGCCGCCTCCCGGGTTCTCCACCACTAATGGAGTCATCAATGAAGGGAAAAAGTTGGATCTGGAAGATATTTTGAGGTCCTTTATGACTGCCACAAAACAGAGGATAGATGTTGAAGCTGCAAAGGTAGATCATCTGACAATAGCCTTCAACAAATTCACTACTAACACGGGGGCTCAATTGAAGTCTATGGAGATTCAGATTGGTCAACTGGCTAAGATTATGGGAAGCCAGCAGCAAAAAGGCCAATACCCAAGCAACACAGAGGTCAACCCCAAGGAGCAATGCCATGCAATCCATGTGTGCAGTGGCATAAATGAAGAGAGTGAACAAGAAGATGCAACTATTGTTGAAGAGGCTCTTGAGCTTAAATATGTGCCCCTACCTGCATATGTTCCCCCACTGCCATTTTCCCAAAGACTGAAGAAGGAAGACAATGAAGCTTAGTTTGCTTGATTTCTTGACATCTTTAAGAAATTAACCATAAACACTCATTTTGTTGAAGCACTGGAAAAGATGCCGAAGTATGCTAAGTTCATGAAGGAGCTCTTGGCAAAAAAAAAAGAATTGGAGAAATAGAGATGATGAATTTGTCTGAAGAGTGCAGTGCTATTATCCAGAGACAAGTGCCGATGAAGTTGAAAGATATGGGGAGCTTTTCTATCCCGTGCTTTATTGGAAGTTCCAAATTTGATCGAGTTTTGTGCGACTTGGGAGCCAGCATCAATCTGATGCCATTTTTTGTCTACCAATAGTTGGGGCTTAGTCCATTAAAATCAAATTTTGTGACTCTGCAGTTGGCTGATCGAACTTTACGATGTCCAAGGGGAATAGTTGAGGATGTTCTGGTGAAGGTTGGAAAATTTATTTTTCCAGCCGACTTTGTTGTGTTGGACATGGAGGATGACTACAAATTCTCTCTCATTCTAGGAAGATCGTTTCTGGCCACTGCTGGAGCTGTGATTAATGTGGGTAAAGGAACATTCGTGCTGCAAGTGCA
The DNA here is from genome assembly GCA_026008535.1 of Perilla frutescens. NCBI lineage: Eukaryota > Viridiplantae > Streptophyta > Magnoliopsida > Lamiales > Lamiaceae > Perilla > Perilla frutescens. The sequence continues at coordinate 40,349,389 of BRKX01000007.1, read as the reverse complement.
TGATGAAAATGAAGCTTTTACTGTCTATCGATCTCTTGAAAATTCGACACATGAGGAAGCAAAGATGATCGCAGTGCTACAAGTTACGGTTAATCTGAAGAGGCCACTCAAAGCGCGAAAAGAGAAGAAAACAAAATCCAAGAAACAGAGTGGAGAGCATTGGGGACGAGCCGTTACGATATCCCCAAAGGAGTTGATGAGATGGGAATTAGTGTGGCGTCGGGCTTCCCAAAATCCTCCTTAGCCAGTTTCAAGAAGATGTCGAGCTCGAGACAATAAATCAAGCGCTGATTGGGAGGCAACCCAATATTTGGTACTTTTTCGCTTTGTTTCCTTTATTTACTTTATACTTTTTTTTCTAATTTTTCGTGTAGGTTTAAAAAAATGGCCTGCGCAATGTTTCCGCCCAGCAGGTTCACATTACGGCCTCCAGGTCAGTTTTTCTTCTTTTGTTATTCAGGATACCCCACTTCTTTTCCCTCCAAACTTATTCTCCTTTCATGTGAATAAGTTTGGGGGAGGGGGTTGGTGTGGTGGTATCCTAAACCCTTTTTATTCGTTTCTTTTGCTTAGTTTTATTTTACTTTTTATTTTTGTTAGTATTAGCATGTTGCTTTTGATTATCTCTAGATTTCTCTTCCTATATAAGAGTGGTTTGTATTGAGATATTGGAGAATATTTGTGGAATGTGGATCTATGGAGTTGTGGAAACTTGAATAGCTAATGATGAGATTGTTTTTATTTAAAAATTTGCTAATTGAGTATGTTATGATGGATTGCTTTGTGCTTTGATAGATTTCTAGAATTGTTGCCTTTGGAAAGTGATTGAGCATGAGAGATTTTGAGCCTAAGACTTGTAGTCTTATTCGTTTCTGGTGTGATTATCAATCTTGTGTATGATCTCTAGAACTTGCCTTCATATCTCTCTCGAGACTACGTGTTGTGTGCTGATAGTTTGAAAATGATTCAAGGCTATTCTTGTTATCCAATTTTACCCATACACTTGTCCTAATAAAATAATTATTCTTAGTCAACCACGTTGAGCCTTAAAGCCTATTCTCTTGAGTTACATGTTCATTGAAAATTTGTGGAGAAATAATAGTTGAAAAATTGTGGAATGATAGGTAGTTGGTGTTGATGTAGATGTGGTAGTGCCCGGGATATTGGTATGGATTTAGATGCTCATATTGATTAAAAAAAATGAAAAAATCTCTTGTGTGAAAAAAAAAGAGAAAGAAAAGATAAGAGAAAAAAATAAAGAAGTGAGCATGGAAAAAAAAATTATACCAAGGGAATTAAATGGGACTCGAAGAGTCTAACGGGGCTGGAGATTAGTGAAAAGATTGGAAGAGGATCTAAATGATTCTACTGTGGAGTGTTATTTGTTTGGAGGGTGTCGGAGTTCATTTAGCTTAGTCACTTAGCCAAAAATTTTCCACCTTAGCTGAAGCCTACATTACAACCAATGAAAAAGTCCTTTTTAATTCTTACTTTGAAGCACACGTATTTGTAGTGGAGAGATGAGATCAATTGCAAGCCTATGGCAGATTATATACATTGATTTGATTTTGAGTGTAAACACGTCCTTTTAAACACTTAAATGTTGAGAGAAAATACACACCCTGAGAGGTTCATTTTTTGAAGGCATGATTTCTTTATTTTTTTCTCGATGCATTGCGGTTTTGATTTACTTACTTGATTGGGCAAAAATTTAGTCTATTCTCTGAAGCATTGCACGTTTGATGATCCACACTTCAGTTTTTTCATATTTCTCGGATGTTCGAGGATGAACATGTCTTTAAGTTTGGGGGAGTTAATAAACTCTTGATTTTCACAAAATTCATGCGAGTTTAAGGTCTAGTTTGATGGGAGTTCATGTGCATTGTATGTATATATTGAGAAGTTGTGCATAGTTGTCCATATTTTGTGCAGTGTCACGTTTTTGCTCTTTTTGAAGGGATTTAGTGCCAAATATTGTATGAGATGAAAAAGAGCTTGAAAAGTACCTAAGAATATAGAGGATTGAGTGAGGAGCACGTTGCAACTTGAATCGGGTCAATCGGATGAGAAACCAGCGAGAACGGAGCAAAACGGTGAAGTGTGTCGGGTGGCGAAAAAGAGCACGGCCCGTGCTTCAAGAAGCATGGTCCGTGCTCCTATCTCGGTAAAGCAAACATATTTTTCTCATTCCCTGTTGCACGGCCTGTGCTCATTTCAGCGATCAGCGACGAGTTTCCTTTTGGATCGGGCTCTTCTTTCTTCTGTGGCTTTCATCCCTTCTACTATTTAAAGGCTTCCCTTGGAGAAAAATTCGATCAGTTTTTACCCTATAGAGAGAACAGAGACATCCCGCAGAAGCCAAAGAAGAGGCCATCGAGGGATTGAAGAAGCACATCATAAGACTAAGTTTTATTTCATGCTTTATTCATTCCGGATCATTATGATAGCTATTTATTCGTATTTATTTTCCATGGATTTTGAATACGCTATGAGTAGCTAAACATCTTTAGATCCTAGGGTTGTTGACTGTTTTATGGATTTATAAATTAAAGTAATTTATTATTCCTTTCTATTTCTTGTTTATGCATCCTCGATTATTGTTGTCTTTTGCGAATGAATTGATCAGCATTTACAACTGTGTAGTTAATTTATTATTCACTCGAGAGAGGTTAATAGATTGATAGATTAGGATTGCATAACATGAATCTGCTAGATCCAGAGACTGATAGGTGTCATGAGGAGAATAAATCTGAGGTGGTAATTGGAGTTAGATAATAATTCGAGATCGAGAGATAAAAATTAGAATCTAATCTACTTTCATAACTTACTCGAGAAAGAGGCTCTGATTAATTCAGTGATTCTCCTGCAAGATTTAGAGTTAAACTGGTTTCATAAATTATCTGAGATTCGGTAAATTCATTTAGCATCAGCACCCTAGGATCCGTCTTTTCATCTGTTTATCCAGTTAACTCTGTTTGCTTTGTTTATTCTATTTTCAGCATTTTAGTTAATTAAAATCAAACTCTTAATTTGGTTCTTTAGATAAAGTGAAACAACCAAATTGGGTAATTAGCTATTTTGCATTGCTAGTCTCTGTGGATACAACCTTACTCCTATTATTTTGCTATAAATTACCTCGTACACTTGCGAGTAGTATTTTAGGTGAAATAAAATACCGAACATCAGTATAGACAACAAATCATTCTGCTTTATCTGGTACGGTTAGCACTGGAGCAATAGCCAATCTTATCTTGAGTTCTTGGAAACTCTCTTCACAATCTTTTGTCCATTGATATTTCACTCCTTTCTTCAGCAATTGAGTCATTGGTTTTGCAATCTTGGAAAATCCTTGTATGAATCGTCTATAATATCCAGCCAGGCCTAAGAAACTATGAACTTCTCCAACACCGGTCGGAGATTTCCAATCACCCATAGCTTCTACCTTAGAAGGATCTAGCTTGATACCTTGTGCTGAAACGATATGTCCTAAGAATACAACTTCATCTAACTAGAATTCACACTTGCTAAACTTGGCATAGAGTTGCTCTGTTCTTAGTACTTCCAGTACTACTCTTAGATGCTCCTCATGTTGCTTCTCATCTTGTGAGTATATCAATACATCATCAATGAATACTAGAGCTGACAAAACGTCGGGTTGGGCCGGCCCGACCCGAATTTATTCAGGCTGCCATTTTCTAGGCCTAGCCCAGCCAGCCCATGGGCTGCACATCGGGCCATCGGGCCAGATACAGGCCCGATTTTTTTTTGTATATAACTGAATAAATAAAACTACAATTTCAGATTGATTTTAATAACTTAAAATTAATAAATAAAACTGCAATTTATGGTTAAAAAAAGATTAAAAAAATCATTTCAAGATTTCATGGCTTGAACCTGCAAGCCTGTAATTTATGTTTATGGCAATTGGCAGCAGATAAAAACTAAAATAAAACATCTTCAGCTCCATGACTTCAAGTCTTCAACTGATCAAATCCAAAAGATAATCAAATTACAAAAAATAAGTAAGCAGTTCACAAATCAAAATGCAACCACACTCCATGACTTCAAGTCATCAACTCATCAAATCCAAAAGATAATTAAATTACAAAAGATAAGTAAGCAGTCTTTCTACTACATGGCTTTGTCAACTCATCATTCATCAAGCTCAACTTTAAGCACATTTGAATCTTTCTTAGACAATTGTACCTCTTCCACTTCCACATCTCGCTCTGTATTTAAAAATTAAAAAAAATATCATAAAATGAGAAGTAAATGAACTAAATCGAATTATAAGAAAAAAGATATTTATAATTACCTGAAGTTTTGTGCTTCCTTGAAACCATGCAACCAATTACGAGTACAAATGAGAGCTTGCACAGTTTCAGGAAGCAAACAATTCCTATACTTGTTTAAGATACGTCCACCAATGCTGAATGTTGATTCAGAAGCAACTGTTGTTACTGGAATACTTAAAATATCACAAGCCATCTTCGCAAGTCGAGGGAAATGATGCTTGTTTATATTCCAATATTCTAAGATATCTATGGTACTCCCAACAATGCAATCTTCTTCCAAGTATGTATTAAGTTCAGATTCGTTTGACTTCTCTTGAATCAGTTGGTGTTGAAACCTCTATAATTAAACAAACACAACATAAACAAAAATGAAAACTACATATTTAGATATATACATAAAATGAAATATCATACTTACATCAAAAGGGTTGGACTTAGGTGTTGGATTTATCTTTGTTGAGGTTGTAGGAAATGTGACTGATGCAACCTCAACTCGTTCATATTGACTAAAGAGCTTGTACAAAGAGCTCTTTAGTTTATCTACCTTTCTCTGCATGATCTTGTGGATAGAGTTCTTGAAAGAAAAACCTCATCATTTTCAATTTTGAGCTTGGATCAAGAACACATCCAAATGCAAGAATAACACAATATTCATCCCAATACTTGTCAAACTTGACTTTCATACTTGACGCCATATCTTTGATCACATCATCTTTTGAACCCATAAGTTCAACCAATTGAGTTTCTATGATTGCAATCTGTTTGAAATATAAATTTGAGGTAGGATAAGAAGACCCAGATAACAAGCTAGTAATCACATAAAATGGCTCCAACAAAATCTGCATCTTTTCTGCTCTTTCCCATTCTTCATTAGTTGGACAATACTTGTAATTTGTATCGTTGTAGCTCAAACTAGTGAATGCATTACGATACTTGATTTCACTTTCAAGCATCAAGTACGTAGGATTCCATCTAGTCGACACATCCAATCTCAAGAAACTCCCACCAACATCAGTTAAGTGAACCTCTTCAATACATTTTTGAAATTACCTCAACCTCTCATCCGATGCTTTCACATATTTAACACTTGATCTAATTTTTTTCAAGGCATGCTCTGCCACCTTTAAACCCTCTTGAACAATCAAGTTCAAAATATGTGCACAACACCAAACATGGAAGAATTCACCTTGACATAACAAGTAATTTTGCAAATTAAACCTATCTTTCAAAAATTTTACAAGGCTATCACAAGAAGTGGCATTATCCAATGTAAGTGTAAATATCTTGGATTCTATGCCCCAATCCTTAAGCACTCCAAGAAATTTTCCTGATAATTCATACCCTGAATGTGGACTATCCAATTCACAGAATGCAAGCAATTTATTATTCAACTTCCAATTTTCATCAACAAAATGTGCAGTCACAGTCATGTAACCTTGAGTAGTCACAGTAGTCCAACAATCAGATGTCAAACATATCCTCTCAGGAATAGTAGCTAACAAACTCTTAATTTTTTGCTTTTCAATTAGAAACACATTCATACAATCACTTTTTGCAGTATTCATACTAATGTGCTTAAATTCAGGATTCAAGAGTTTATTCAAATCATTAACCCTATCATACTCTGCATAGCTAAATGGAAGATCATGTTTTATAATACATCTAGCCAATGCATTTTTATACTCCTTAGCATCAGATTTCCATTTCTTCAATAATGTAGCTTGTTTATCCAACAGAACACTCACATTCTCAAACTTATGAACTTTCATGCACTTTTCAAGATGACGTCTTAAATGATTGGTGCCAGAGGTAGATCTGCAAGTGTAGAATTTATCACAATGCTTGCATTGGCATTTTTCTACCCCATCTACAAGGCCAACCTTTGTATAAAAATCCCACACATCAGATGTAGCCCTTTTAGAACCTGAAGTTTTATCATCATTATTTTCAGTTCCCTCTCTAGCCTTCTTGCCCTTTCTCTTAGTATTATCCTTATTAAAGGTAGTACTACTAGAATCAAGGTTAACAGTAGTACCTTTACTACTCTCAGAAATAGGGAAAGATCCCAGCATTTGCAAATCATCATTCAACTCGTCATCCATATCCTCCATGTTGTCAGCCATATCAACCTTCATTAATAAGATAAACAAATTTTAGTAGGCAATAGAACAATCCATGTCATGTATTTATTGAAAGATTCATGCCTCACAAACAAAAACAAAATAATACAAAGAAAGCATCCCCTAAACAAAAATAATACAAAGAAAGCAGACTACTCGAAAATAATTTTTAGTAATGCAAAGATTTTCTAAATTCCACTAAAGCAGACTACACAGAATCATTTTTTCTCTTAAATTATACAACAATGGTTATGATTTATGCATAATTCAGTAGAAATTGTAACTACAAGAAACATTAAATAATATAAATGCAGTCACTAAAACAAGAAAGCTAAAATGTCGATTTAGCAGATTCCAACATATTGCATAAAGTCAAATTCAATACAACAAAAAGTATGATCACTCACAAGCAAAAAAGCACAACTGGAGTTATTATTCATTAGTCCAACAGGAAATATAGTTAATCTTTTAGCCATTAGTCTGAGAGAAGAATATAAATTATTATTCAAATAAAGGTCTTACTGTGAATATGGCTTAACTCATTATTAAGTATTAACCATTCCAATAATGACCAAGAATTTCAGGATAAGCAAAGCTCGCATCAACTAAAATTTTCATTGACTGCAACAGAGGATTATCCAAGTAGAAATGAGATATTGTATTAATGAATATTGAGGAATGCACACCACACTAATACGCATTCTCTATGACAGCAGAGCATGGACTGATATACACATATATATACAAATTGGACTCTCTAATTAGGAGTAAAAAAATGAACTCAACGAGTGAAGAAGAAGAATAAGGCTAATGTAATATATCAGTATATCACCATGAAGCTCGTCAATCCACATATATAATAACTCCAGTTGTACTGAAATTGCACATAGTTACACAATTAGAGAACTCTAACCTCAACAATAAACCCACAAGTCTTCAGAGAGAGAGAGATAGCGAAGTTCTCAACAGTGAAAACTGAGAAGTGCTCGACCCGCCGGTGATGGAAAACTGTGGGCTGTGGCGATGGAAAGTGCAGTGATGGGAAAGTGCGACGACTGGGAATTTTCTAGGGTTCGTGAATTGTGAGATAGAGCCGCAACGCAGAGCAGATAGATGAATGAATTTACTTTTTCTAATTCTATTTTGTTTGTGTAATGCGTATTATTGTAAATTTTGTAATTTACTAATTTGTAATTGTAAGTAATGTATTATGTACTAAACTAATTGTCCTATAAAATACAAAAAAAATAAGTCGGGCCTCTGGGTTTGGCCTGAAAATTCAGGCTTTTTTAGCCCGAAGCCCGATCAGCCTGACGGCCCACTGGGCCGGGGCATTTAGGCCCGATTTTTTCTGGGCCTGGAAATTTCTAGCCCGGCCCAGCCCAAAAGTCGGGTAGGCTGGGCCGGCCCATCGGCCAGGCCCATTTTGACAGCTCTAATGAATACTAACACAAACTTATCTAGATAAGGATGAAATGCTCGATTCATTAGATCCATGAACATAGCTGGAGCATTGTTTAAACCAAATGGCATTACAACAAATTCATAGTGACCATAACGTGTCCGAAAAGCCATCTTGGGTACATCTTCTTTCTTGACCTTCAGCTGGTGATAACCAGATCTCCAATCTATTTTTAAGAAGACTTTGGTTCCTTTCAATTGATCAAACAAATTATCAATTCTGGGCAGAGGGTATTTTTTCTTGATTGTCATCTTGTTCAACTCTCAGTAGTCAATACACATGTGAAGCGATCCATATTTTTTCTTTACGAATAGAAATGGCGCTCCCCATGGCGAAATACTAGGTTGAATAAATTTCTTTTTCAGTAACTCTTGAAGTTCTTTAGGTGCCATTCGATATGGCACCCTAGAAACAGGTGTAGCTCCAGGGATAAGGTAGATTGTAAATTCTACTTGTCTGTCGGGAGCTACGCCTAGCAGATCATCAGGAAATACATCTTTGAACTCATGAACTACAGAAACGTCATCAATGAGCACGTCTTTGGTTTTATCCCCTACTAAGCTTACTACAAAAGCTTGACATCCTTTCTTTTTAATCATCTTCATCGCCTTCAAAGCTGATATTACGGGTATCATGGATCCGACCCTTTCTCTGAAAAAGGTAAACTTATTACTTCCTGGTGGTTGGAGTGTTATCTCTTTCTCTCAGCATCTTATTATAGCATGTCGTCAAGTTTTAACTCTAAATCGGAACAAATTTTATTGGTAACCAATGTTCTTCCTAACGGTATACTTACTTCCAAACAATTACTCATGATGTCTCCACAAATTCCCAACTTCCCACAAGCTCTCACAGATATACAAGAATGCGTGGCTCCGGTATCAAAAAGGGCAAGTATTGGCATCTCCTGAATTTTAATCATAACTGCCATGTTTCCAGGTTCTCGTGTTGCTTGTTGTTGATTCATACCAAAAGCTCGTGCATTCTTTGGTTGTTTTTGTCACGCATTATTCCCCAGATTATTTCTTAGATAGTTCCTTAGAGGATTGGGATTGTTATCTCCATAGTTCCCTGGACGATTTCCATGGTTGCCCCGATCTCTAGGACAGTTGTTAGCATGATGGCCTAGTTGTTTGCACCTGAAGCAAGCATCTTTTCTGAAAAGGCGTGGTCCACTGTGTTCTCTGCCACAAGTCTGGCAAACAGGTCTTCCTTGATATTGTCCTCCAGAGTTAGGTCCTAGTCCGACCCTTGCTTATTTATCATTCTTATTTTCCCATTGGCCCATATTCTCAAACTTCTTCTTCCATTTTGAGTTGTTATTCTTTCTCTCCTCAGACAAGAGTAGTGACTCAATGTCTTGTGCTCGTTCGAGTGTCTCTGCATAAGTAGTAGTCCCTCTTCCAGCAATCAAAATAGCAATTTCAGCTCTCAACCCTCTTCTGAAATAAAGTGCTTTTTTTTCATTAGTATCAGCCAACTGAGGTGCATATCGAGATAGTTGATTAAATTTCTTATCGTATTCATCCACCGTCAGGTTTCTTTGCTTGAGGTAGTTAAACTCATTTTCTTTGCAATCACGATAGCAACTTGGTATGTATTTATCCATCACAGCTTGTTTAAATTCTTCCCAAATGAGAGCAGCTATTTGCTCGGGTGTCATTGGTCTAGTGTGAGCTTCCCACCAATAATCAGCATCTTCAGTGAGTTGGAAGACAACACATAAAATACGACGTGCATCTTCACATCCAATATGAGTAAATATTCATTCTATTTTACACAACCATTGCTCGGCCTCAAGCGGCTCTCCTTGGCCACTGAAATTTGGTGGCTGATAACGTTTAAATTGCTCAAAAACTTGACCTATATCATTTTGATGTTGATTTTCTACTGGTATTTGGCGTCTTCTTGGCGGCATCCTAAAACATATTTCATACAATAATTAGTAATGTATTGACATTATGTTATAAAATAAGTTTTGTTAATATCATTATCATTCCCTTAACATAAAGTCATCATCATATATCCACAAAATGTGTCTCCAAAAGAGGACTCTTGAATACAATAATATATCATACTCGACTGTTTAGCTGTCAGATCATCATGAAATATCCATCAAGGAGTTACATACTAGCTAAATACAAACCTACCTCACAGGGTGGCGTACAAAAAGAATTTCTAACTCAAAAAGGCCTGATATACTCCTAGGCAAAAATACACAGTACTAAGACTATATACAAAAGGTGCTGACATCTAGACTCAGAAAGCAGCAGAACTATCGACATCCTCCTCCGGGTCCTCCTCAGGATCTTCCTCAGAATCCTCATCATCATCCTCAACCAACCATCCATTACTATGTGCCTGCGGATGAAGAATATGAGCAGGTGCAAGAGCTGGAACTCGGTCTGGCACTGGGACTGGAGCTGAAGCTCAAACTGGAACAAAAGCTGGTGCTTGGACTGGTACCAGTACAGGTATAGGTGCTGGCTGCATAGCCATCTAACCTACAGGAGCTGGAGCATGCAAATGAGGTGGCACGTAATGAGGATGTACATAGCTCGGTCCAAGAACCAAAGTCGGTGTCTGTACATATGCTGGGAGAGCACGCCACATCGCCCACCTCTGGTAGAGATGTGATGAAAAGCTCGAATAGTCCATAATGTACTGAAGAGTCGTAGAGTGGCTCTCCATGTAGATCCCCAACACCTGAGCAGCGTAGGAAACCCACTCAGCTGGTAGAGTACGTATCAGTCGGTTGGCAGCCTCCCAACCTGTGACTTCGGCTAGTATGTCACCAACGTCCATCCACATCTCCATCATACGAGTGATTTGCCAGCCTATACTGTCCGTTGGGCGGTAAACGTACTCGCAGTACTTTATCTGGCACAAAGCTAGCGCAGGAATATATCTTTCCCTCATCCTAGGTCCGTGATTAGGGTATTCCATCTGCAAGGAAAACTTAGTATCAGTCTAAGATTCAACTTGTTCTCTAAATAATGTTTAGAGGTCATCTTATTGTTCATACTATTGATGATGAACTTAAGGACGTACTATGTTCGACTAAATTCTTCTAAGTTCAAGCTCATAGAAGAATAAGTATACATATCATACTCATTTAAAGTAGAATCACTTCATAAATAATATTTTTTTATACATGCTTGCCAAGTGGCTCATGTCATATTTTTCTGTAATAAGAAAATATAAAACTTTTATACCTATGATGGCGAGGCATGATGTGGACGTTGAACATAGGGTCAAATAAAATATCACACATGACATATTTTTTTTTTCTGAAAATGTTCCCAAAAATTTACACCGCAGGCCTACAGATCTGTAGACCTACTCTGATACCATACTGTAACACCCTAATTCCGGAAAATTAAGATGTGAACAAAAGCTTAAAATAAATTTCCTAATTTTACAAAAATTATGTATTTAGAGAAAATATTTATACAATAAACATTCCCTAATATTAAAACCAACCAATCACGACTTGATAAGACTATTCAAACAACCAATCACATGCAAATTCAATTCACGACTAGTTAACATTGACAGCCTACTATATTTTCAAAGTCCAAAACAGGGACAGAATAAAATAAGATTTTAAAATACTTTAAAATAATTCAAAATAGTAGCAGAAGCATAACATGTTCTAATATTGACCATAATCAATATTCAAAATTCAAAGTACATATTATTGATACAGTCTAAAATAAACAAAAATCATGTGTCCACGTCAGCAGCCTCCATCACTTCTTACCTGAAAAACATTTTAGAAACGTGGGCTGAGTGCCAGAAAACACTCAATGGGCATGCTTATCTTGTTTATCCAAGCAAATATAAACATTTTTCATCTCATATGGCCAAATAATTTATCATTCATTTTAGATCAATGCGCTCAATTAATCATGCGTGGAGACAGGCCCTATGTGATCACATAACCATATATTTAATAGAATTGATAATGCCTGAATTCATCATGCAGGTCAAATCTCATCCATGAAGAGCGAAAAACATTGTATTCATGTTGAGTAAAAGCTCAATTCATTTAGCATGGACGAAAGCATTTAAAACATGTTCATAAAGGTTTTGGTAGCAAAATCCACCTTATAGCTAATGTATAGCTGCAGCTTTAACCGACTATCCTGCTGATGCTCTTATGCCTGAGGTCTCGGGTTTGGGCTTACAAAATATTAAATCCTATTAGCAACATGCTAGGCCTTAATTTATTACATAAAGTAAGTTTGGGCCTAGGGAACGAGCTTTCAAAACTTTGGGCCGAAACAACATGCTTGAATTATTGAGTGGATTCAAAATAATCCAATATATAGGTTCAATTGTAGTTTTAATTGATCATATAATATCTTAATAATAGTCCCTTAAAAAGAATTAGTAATAGTTACCCAATGATTAAATAAAGAGTAATTGCAACTATTTTGATATAAGTTTATAATTTATTCTCATAATATTTACTTATCCTTACTAATTGAGTAAGTTTAGAAAAAGAAAATAAAATAAAGTTAAAATAAAGTAGCATCCCCGTACAGATTATAGAAGAAGACGCACATACCCTAATCAAAATAAATGTACCACCTTTTATGAAACTTTATATGAATACCTATGTGTATAGATGCACAAATGTCTTTTACGTACATAATTCTAGTTTCGCCAATTTACTCTCTCTCTCTCTCTCTCTCTCTCTCTCTCTCTCTCTCTCTCTCTCTCTCTCTCTCTCTCTCTCTCTCTCTCTCTTCACCTCTCAAAAATCATTTCTCTTTCAACAAAACTCACTTTATGGTATAAAGATTTTGAAAGTCAACTCACTACTCTCTCTCTCTCTCTCTCTCTCTCTCTCTCTCTCTCTCTCTCTCTCTCTCTCTCTCTCTCTCTCTCTCTTCTGCACACACATGCACAACTTCCAACTTCAATTAAACTCATCACTCTCTCTCTACATATACTTGCATTGGTAAAAGACAATTTTAAATATACATCTCCTCTTTTCTTATCACACACGGGCATACACACAAACATATATATATATATATATATAGTGGATCAAATGAGAACCTATACCCCATGTGGGAACTAGGAACTCATCTCATCCATCCATTGTTTTGATTTAGATGGCTAAGATTTGGTCAACTTTTGGTCAAAGGCGGAGTGGCAAACTTGTAATATTTGAGCATAATTTTTGAAAATCATATAGACAACACTTTAAAACCGTTGTCTATTCTTATAAATTTCGTATGCTAAAATGAGAGTACTATCATGCTATTATGAACATATATACATGCTAATATGAATATATATATATATATATGCATGCTAGTATGAACATATATATATGCTAATATGAATATATATGCATGCTAGTATGAACATATAATGTCTTACTATTAACGAACACTACTACTGCTATTATGAGTAAAATTTATGTATTTTATGAATATTTTTTTATGTTGTTATGAATATTTTTTTCATGCTATTATGTGTATACTTCTATATTATCGTGAATATTTTGTCATGCTATTATGAGTTTAACGTCACGCTATTATGGATGAAAAAATATATTCTCGAATAAACATATGAACAATGGATCTTAAATGAAAGAGCACGAAAAGAGCTTTAATTTGATATATAATTTGCGTTAACCTAATGAAAAATGAGCAAGTTATGGATGTTTAACGTTTAAATAAGATTAAAACATTGTGTGGTTGAGATTAGTTCCTAGTTCTCACACGGGGATTGGTTCTCATGTGAACCATACCCTATATATATATATGTATGTATACACATCTCAATAGTCTCTCTCTCTATGCACACTTTAAAACCCACATTTCTCTCTCTTCAATGTAGAAATGTACAGTACACTCAACAGAAGAGACCTTCAGTTTTAACGGGATTTTTTTCTTTCTTGCATAATCATCAACCACTGCACACACTCACACTTAAATTTAATTATTTTTCTTTCATCATTTATTGTATAGATAAAATAACACTTTTTCACATCTAATTTTGAATTAAATAGTTTCATGAAGAAGTAAAACAGAGCTATGTATAAATATAAATAAACATGAAAATTACAAAGAAATGAAGAATTTGGAGGTTTTTCGTCATAAAAGTTCCTTAAATTTTAAATTCCAGTTTTGATCCCCTAATCACCAAAGATCGTAAAATAAATAAGGGAAAAAGGTAGAGAAAGAAGAGAGAGGAACATTGGTATATTTGCATGTTGAATCTGGACACCGAAAAAAGTCACCGAAGCAACACCGACTTGCGGCCATGGTGGCATTTTTCTGGCCATTACGACCTTCATCTCCTCACCAAAACTGTTCTCTTGTGTTTAGAAAGCATAAAGAGTTGAAAAAAATGGATTTTTGGTGAAATTTGACCGGAATTGATATTTTTTTGCGGCGGCGAACGATGGTCCGGTGACGGCGCTTGGCGGCGCTCCACCTCTGACCACCTTGCCGGAAATCACTCAAGAATAGAAGAAGAAAGAGAATAAGAGCTCACCTTTTGAAACGAAGGAGAGAATGATTTTTAATTGATTTAAGATGTATATATATATTTTTTTAAATTGGGCTAAAAGGCCCAAGGTCAGAAATATCTTAGCACTGGGCCTGCTTTACTAATCCGAAATTAGCCCATTTAGGCTAGGTTGGCCCATTACAAATACAATTCTATAAATTCAATTGATTTGGCCCAAATCTAATTAAGTCCAACTAAATGTTTTTAGGGTATTACAATAATGGTAACAAAAGCTGATCACACAGTCATTAAAGGATCAAGAAAGAAAGATCTATACTTCTTGATTGGAAACACAGTGCAAGGTCACTTGAATTCTGTGAAGGTGAAGGATGATAATAGTCTCCTCTGGCATAATAGGTTAGCTCATGTTGGAAACAAAGGGCTACAAGAATTAGCAAGACAAAAGCTAATTGGTGAAGACAATGTCTCACATCTAGAAATCTGTGAACATTGTATATTTGGAAAGGCAAAACGATTGAGTTTTGCAGCCAGTGAACATACAACCAAAGGAAAACTTGAGTATGTTCACTCAGATATCTGGGGACCATCAAAGCATACTACAAAAAGAGGGGGCAGATTCTACATCTCAATAATTGATGATTACACAAGGAAAGTGTGGGTATATATTCTGAAAACTAAGTCTGAGGCATTTTAGAAGTTTAAAGATTGGTTAGTTGAGGTGGAGAACTTAAGTGGTCTAAAACTCAAGCATTTAAGGACTGATAATGGGCTAGAATACCTGTTTGATGAGCTTACAAACTTATGTAGGGAAAGGGGATCACCAGACATAAGACAGTTTCAGGAACTCTTCAGCAAAATGGAGTTGCTGAGAGGATGAATCAGACTCTTCTGGAGAGAGTAAGGTGTATGTTGAGAAGTAGAGGTTTTTCTAAGTCTTTTTGGGGAGAACTGGTAACAACAGCTGCTTTTCTCATCAATAAAAGCTATCCTCAGCCCTTAAATTCAAAACCCCTGAAGAGATGTGGAGTGGAGTACCTGCCAACTACAGCATCTTGAGAGTTGTGGGTTGCCTGGCTTATGCTCATGTTAAACAAGATAAGTTGGAACCAAGGGCAGTAAAGTGTGTCTTTGTAGGCTATCCCAAAGGAGTGAAAGGATACAAACTGTGGTGTTTAAAGGATCAAAGGTTCATAATCAGCAGAGATGTCACCTTTGATGAATCAAAGTTTCCTCTAAGAGATACTAAGGAGGGAGTAAGTTCTGAATCTTCTGGTTTCCAAGTTGAAGTGGAATCTTAGATTGTTTAGAACTGTTAAGGAGTGTCTGAAGCACCAGTTGAATAGACCTCAGAAGAAACTCAAGAAGAAGAAGAAGAAACAAATGACTTTAACAGTTACCAACTAACCAGAGACAGGCAGAGAAGAGTAGTCAAGGCCCCTACAAGGTATGCTTATGCTAATATAGTTTCATTTGCTCTCTTTACAGCTCAAGAAGTAGAAGCATATGAACCTAGATCATGCACTGAAGCTATTCAGTGTTCAGACAAGGATAAATGGATTGTAGCAATGGAAGAAGAGCTATTATCTTTGGAAATGAATGATACCTGGGAGATTGTTAAGAAGTCCAAGAATCAGAAGCTGGTTGGTTGTAAATGGATTTACAAGAAGAAGCCTAAAATGATTTAAGGAAAAGGAATCAAGTACAAGGCTAGTCTTGTGGCAAAAGGTTTCTCTCAGAAGGAAGGGATTGACTACAATGAGATCTTTTCTCCTGTAGTAAAGTATTGTTCCATAAGGATAATGTTGTCACTTGTAGCTCAGTTTGATCTGGAACTTCACCAGATGAATGTAACCACAACATTCCTTCATGGCAAGCTAAAAGAAACAATCTACATGAAAATCCCAGAAGGGGTGTTTGCAGATGGTACAGAAGAGAAGGCTTGCAGGTTGAAAAAGTCACTGTATGGGTTAAAACAAAGCCCTAGACAGTGGTAACTCAGATTTGATTAATACATGATTTCTCACAATTTTATCAGAAGCAAGTATGACAGTTGTGTTTATTTCAGAAATGAAGGTAACTCTTTGATTTATCTTCTGTTATATGTTGATGATGTGCTGATTGCATACAAATCTGTTGAAGGGATTAAAAGAGCTAAGGAAATTCTAAGTTCTGAATTTGATATGAAAGATCTTGGTGAAGCAAAGATCATTCTTGGTATGGAAATCAAGTAGAATAGAGATGAGAAGGTTCTGAAGCTGCTGGTTCAGATATCCTATATGGATAAGGTGTTGAAGTGGTATAACATGAACCTCTGCAAATCAGTTTCAACATCTGTAAAGCAAGGTCAAAATCTGTCACTAGAGGAAGGAGTTGTTACTGAGACTGAAATAGCAAATATGTGCAGAATTCCTTATACAAGTGTTGTTGGCAGTCTAATGTATTCTATGGTATGTTGCAGACCTGATCTTACTTTTGTCATGAGTATGATTAGTCGATTCATGGGAAGCCCTGGAAAAATTCATTGGGAGGCAGTTAAGTGGGCTATGAAATATATAAGAGGATCAGTTGATAAACGTTTAAAGTTTCAAAGGAACACAGGTTCTGGAGATGTGTTGGTAGGATATGTTGATGCTGATTTTGCAGCAAATATGGACACAAGACAATCTCAACAGTCATGTTAAAGTTAAAAGCAAATATGCTGATTTTGGTGGGTCGTTTTTTTTTTTTTTTTGTCGGGAAAACACGGGTTATATGAAATTTTCTCCAAATTATATATTAATTGTTTTGTTGATATATACTGCATTAGACATTAGGCATTAGAGTTTAGACATTATAATTAGTAACATTGCTAAAAAAAAGACATTAATTAGTAACAAGTGATGGATATATGTAGATATTTACGTTTGGTGAGAGTATATATAGATGTGCAGGTGCGCCAATTAACTGTGAGTATATATATATATATATATATATATATATATATATATATATATATATATAGGATTTGGTTCAAATGAGAACAGTGTTTCATGTAGGAACGTGAGAACGGGCTTGTTTAGTGTAATTTTAGTGCTTTTCTTACTGTATTTTGATACAATATATATATATATATATATATATATATATATATATATATATATACTCGGAAAATGAATTGATGGGTGCGGTGATGAGTGATAGATTCATGAATAAATTGTATGAAGTAACAAAAAAAAAAAGCAAGGGAAGGGCGTGGTTATTGGAACTACCTCAACGGTCGCCCACACATTTATTTACTTGCAGGGATGCCACCTTCTTCAACCCGCCCCTGCTCCCGGCGGCCCCAACTTCCTTTTTTTTTCCTTTGATCAACATTAATTAATATTATTATTATTATCATTCATTTCTCCTTAATTAATCCTACCTCTCTGGCATGCTTGTGATTTTTGTTTCATTTCATGTGATGGCTTGTTAATTTGTTATATATCTGGATCGATCGAGATCATACGTCGTCCCTGCCATGCCCATGACCTCTTTCCAAGTGGAGATCGCCCCCCCTTCCTCCCCCTTCTTCCAGAAGAACCTGGACCTTACGGACTTGTGGGTTCACCAACCGCAATGGCAAGCCACCTCCTCCTCCACCGCCCCCACCACCACCACCACCACCTACGCTAATATTAATAATTACGACGATGGGGAGGAAGCCCAGAAGCCGAAGCTGGATAAATGGGCGCGGGCTCGTGAGATTGTTTTTCCCGCCACCAGCATTACTAATATTAGTCCTCCGAAGGAAAATGAGCAGGACATGATGAATTCCTCCTTCTCCACGGAGGTTTCCAATTCAGGCGGCGTCTCCTCCCTGGTTCAGAAATGGAGAGGCTTGGAGACGGGGGCGGGTGGTAAGCCCCCTCCCCCTCCCCCCCCTCCCGGAACCCTGACCAACGACGACGACTCCATCATTGGTGATTGGGAATCTGATAGAACCGTAGTGAGTGGTCGGTCTTCGATCCGGGGGCGGGACTCGGACGCGACAGAGAGTGAGAGGCTGAGAGTGGCGGACATCATCAGAAAATTGACCCCCAACGAAGCAGGGTCGACGGTGTCCCCTAGGACATCATTGGATCATGTAGACATGAGCTGCTTCAGCAGGAGTAGTAGTGGTATTAGTACTACTTCTCATCGTGTTAGGAACTCGTTGGATCATCAAACAGACATCAGGTCTCGGCCTCCCATCGCCAGCTCCCCCCGCATCAGGGGCCGCCAGGCCTACATTGATCTCCTCGTGCAGGTCGAGCGTGACAGGCGCAAGGAGCTTCAAGGACTCCATGCTCGTAAACCCGTTTCCCACTTCTCTCATCGAGGCCGCATTCAGGTCATTCATCATTAATATGTATATATAATGCCTTCTCTTCTCTTCTCTTCTCTTCTAAATTAATACTAATTAATTATACTGCGTGTGCATGCATGCAGGCTGTGCTTAAGCTTAAATTCCTGCGTCGTGCCATGGAAGCTAAACAATCTGCAGCTGGCGCCCAATATTCCTTTGAGTACTCTCGATCGCACAAACCTAGGACTTCGTTTGATTCAAAATTTTGTAGGGAAGAAGTCGTCATCAAACCCGAACCCCAAAATGTGCATGAGAGCTTCCATCATTCTCCAAACTCAAATTCAGCTACTACTACTACTAGTTATCTCCGAGACTCACAAGAGGAGGAGAACGTCTGCAAAACAACACCCCAACAACATAACAAAATTAATATACAGCATGGATATGAGGAAGACGACCATCGTGAAGCAATATTTACCGACTGGGAGAGCAGCAATATTTGCAACCGTAGCTTGCCTAAATCTGCAGAAATCACTTGTGCAGAGGCAGCCAAAACCAATAATCACGAGGAAGCCGCAGCAGATGATTCTGCTCAGCATACATGTACAGCAGTAGAAGCAGCATACTGGGTAAGTAGTAGTACTGCTGATCATATTGACGATGTTTCGAATTCGCATCCCGATGAAGATGAAGGATGGGAAGAACTGCACTCTGATTACCAAACAAAAGAAGCAAACAACAGAGACTGGATTGATGAGGTATCACGCCCACGCAGCGATTGGGAATATCTCAGGCAGGCAAGATACCAGGAGATGCTTGATCCGTTCATGGATAAGGAAGATATTCGTGCACTCCTAGGCAGGTGAACATGCAATTAACTACATTTAATTAATTTACTTGTGTTTAGTTTATTTTCCTCAGCGCTTGATCATGAATTAGCTAGATAGATAGCTTATTCTTTAATATAATGAATTTATATTTTTGCAGAAAAAGCGTGTCGAACTTTCTTTCGAGTGACATGAGAGAGAAAATTGATCAACTGATGATATCTCGTACTCAAGGGCCACAAAATCTAAACAGTAATAATCAGAGACATGGACAGGTAGGTAAACAAGGGCGAGCAGAGGAAGAATATGGCGAATATTGTGATGCGTATGAAGAAGCTGAGAGCTCAGTGGGGCAACACTATACTGATTGTGATGAATACATAAATCCAAGCCCCAGCGCATCTCTGGAGTCAGTAGCTGCATCATGGCCTGAGAATCAGAATCAGAGTAATCAGAATAATAATAATAATATTAATATTAATCAATTAGGTCGTGAATCAAGCGAATGTTCGTATCAGGAGGTATCTCCTTCTACACAACAATCTTCAACCAATTATTGCTCTCATCAGGATATGATGACTGGCCGTACCTCTTCGTATAATATTAATACCCATCCTTCGATCGTAAGCATGCATTCATACATAATATATATATGTACGTACATGCATGCATGCAGTTACTAATGAAATATAATATTAATTAACAGGAAATGGAACTGATATATGATTTGAGAAGGCATATGGAGCAGCTGCATCAAGAGATATCCGAACTGAGAAAATCAATCAAATGCTCCACGGACATGCAGATGAAACTACATCGTTCCATCAAGAAGGAAGTTACAGCCGCTCTCACTCATCCAGGTGATCATATATATATATATATATATATATATATATATATATATATATATGAGTTTAATTAGTTAATTATTATTTTTTTGTTAGTTAATGAATGAATGAATGGTAATCAAGTAGATGCAAAGAATGGACGACGGCATCCCGTGAAAAAGAGCAGTACGGCGAATGTGAGAAGATGTAGCGTTTGCTGCAAAGTGCAAGTTGATTGTGTTCTGTACAGGTGCGGGCACATGTGCACCTGTTTCGAGTGCGCCCACGAGCTGCACTGGAGCAGCGGGAGATGTCCAATATGCAGAGCTCAAATAGTGGACGTCGTCCGCATACATTCCAATTTTTGAACATTATTATTAATCATCATCATCATCATTATAATATTAATTCAATTCCTCCTACCTAGATATATAGCTAGCTCCCTTTTCCAAATTAAACTTAATTTATATGAAGATCAATCGATGATGATATATCAAATATATAATAGATCAACCAAGATCCTTCCTTGTAATCTTGCTTATAGTTTACGCCCACCAATTCGCTACCTTTATTTGGCACGCGGTTGCCCTTTTGTATGTAGAATTAATTTCAAATGTTTACAGAGATCGAATTAAACATATATATGGCGGATTGGTGCTAGGACCAAACAATAATTAATATAATGTATGTAACTCTTCCTGTCTACACTCTACATATACATTTATATATAGTCTGATCTGATTAATTAAATTGCATCGATCCATCCCAGAGCTTAAGTTGCTCGTAGGGTCCCTAATTTTGATTTAATTTCTCTCTGAAACGGACCTATATATATATATATATATATATATATGTATATATAAATGTGGACGATGAGTATGTAGTGGTTGCAAGGTTGCACCCTAGCTTTGCTTGGATAAAGTCCTCTAGTCTATATTTCATGTCTCACTATTGTGTCCCACTATGAAGTTTAATATTTTAAAATTATTTATCACAAAAATAAATTTTATAATAGTATTACAAATCATAATCAACATTTATTGCTAAAAATTAAAATTTTTAAAAATTATATACCCTACTTTTGGAATAATCAACCATATATATATTAATTAATTATATTAACTAAAAAACAAGAAATAAATATTAAAAAAATATAAACTCTAATTGGGTGGAACGAACCTTAAATAATAATTATAAAATTAAACTAAATCATAATAAATTGAAATTGAAGAAAAAAATGGATGGAAATCGAATAAAAATCAAAATAAAATATTAAATGAGATAGAGAAAATAGGATAGAGAATTTCATTTGCTTCTCCATGAATGAGTTTAAGGGTTATATTGATTCCATCGTATACACTCTTAATTAGAAATATACACACACACATATATCCAACAACTAACTAATAAATGCTAATAACTGATGGGTAGTAATATCGGAAGTAATTGCTTTAATTTGCTGCCAATATATAAAACAGAGCATTCTCGTGGTAATGTCCATGCTAGTACCTCGCATTGGATATCCCTTTTCGGATGTTTGCAACGTGGATATTACAGAATTTAATTAATTCAAAATTTAAAAATAAAGGTTAATTATAGTTGAGTTAAGCTATTTTTCCGCTTTTTTGTACCTGCTCCTTCTTTGCAAACAGAAACGCATTAAATGTAGTAGTCCAAAAGTCAAATATACAACCCCTTTTTTCAACTTTTATTAGTATTTTGTGGTTCTCGAGGCAAAGTTCATGCCATGCAAATAATTTCCTATCGGCCGAATACTATCGTTTTCTTTAAATAGAATAAACTCTATCATAAAAGCCTATCGGCAAAAGCATGAGATAACAAATGACGACTTCTAAATTTATACAATTGATCGGCCTTTTATTACTCTTTAGTTACCAACAAATACGGGTCCTATGCAAAGTTCTTCCATGTATATAATGTGCTATCGGCGGAATACTATCGTTTTTGTGAGATAGAGTTAATTTGTTCATAAAAGAATATTGGCAAAAGCTTGAGATAACATGAAATCACTTCTAAATTTATATAGCAGATCGACCTCTTATTATTCGTTAGTTACCATAAGAATAGAATGTTCCTAATTAAATATATTTGAGAATCGGGGAAAAAGATCTAGGCATGATTTGTTTTCATGTCGTTCGAGATTTTACTGTATGGGTAGCTTCAAAAGGAGTGGCTTGCAGACCTCTCTCCTCCTCAAAAGCATTGACAAGAAGTGTGAGGAGAGGGTTTGGAAGGCTTTCAGTGAAGAAAAAGGTAAGCAGAGTGGCGGCGGAAACAAAAGCAGACAACGTTCGTAGCTTGAATCATCGGCGAGAGTTCTGCAGTGTTCGTGGAGTCGGCATCGTCCAGTCGTGTGTAGCGAAGAGGTCCTTTGAATGACGAATCAGCTTTCAACGAAGAGGTCCACTCGTCCAGTTCGTGGAGTCGGCTTTCGGTGAAGAGGTCCTTTGAACATCGATTCAGCAGTATTCATGGAGTCATGTCATTTCGTCGACGGCGGGCTCTATGTGGCTTTATTTTAGGGTAAGTTTGAAGTTGAATCGACACATCCACCGTCGTAAGTAACGCTGATTAGAAGGTCCTACCATTGTAATTCCCCGGATTTATAAGTTACAGCAAGGTATGAACTCATTCTTCCATTTATTATTTTACATCTGTGTTTGAGTATCACTTATTTAGGTATTGAAGCGTTTTGTGTAGTTGCATTTGGTGCGTCTGGAATTTTGAAAGAATTTAAGCGCAATATATCGATGGCGGAGAGGTCGGTTGGCAAAGGTTCTGGACAAGGTATGATTCTAATTTTGTTTTGTTTTTAGTTTCGGTTTTGGCTTCAAACTGCATGTGTTCTTGAAATATGGTGGATGAAGATAGGTAGGGTGTTAGTGGTTATCATAGTTTAGTATTGAAATTGAAATATATAGTGGTTATAATATTAGTGTTTTGGTGGATTAATTAGATGCTCTAGTGTCTGTGAGATGTCATTTGTGGTGGCTTGATGAAATGAAAACCTCTTAGACAATGAAAACATGAAGCGACTTAAGAATTCATGTTTTGGTCATTTCTTTGATATTAAGGATTTGCAATTTCAAGGGCAGTTATATCACATATTGGTTAAGAATTGTTTGAATAAGAAGTCTAAGGGTGACGGGCGTTTGAGTTTCACTATTCATGATAAAGTCTTGATTTTGGTCCGGTGGAATACACGACGGTTTGTGGTTTGAATTTGATGGATGGTATGAGCCCTCCACGTCGTCGAATATCCACCGCGATGTCTTTATGAGTAAGCCCAATCTGAAATTATGTGATATAAGCAAAGCTCTTGTAGAAGAGTGCAAAGCCAGTCTTGGCCGATCGGAATTATGTTTGAAGTTGGCATTGTTGTATGTTATGTACGCCGTCGTGATTATTCGCTACAAAAACAGTAAGAACATTCAAATGAAGTATCTCCATCTTACCGATGATGTTGAGAAGTTCAATGCATATGCATGGGGTAGAGTATTCTATGAATATATGGTCATGGCTACACACTTAAGGCGAGGAATCATCGATAATCTACAATCGCAGAAGAAGAGGATGACCTATGATGCGTACAACTTTGTATTAGCCCTGCAGTGCTGGGCATATGAAATTATACTTGATGTGGCAAGGTATTGCGCCACCATAGCTGCAACGAATGAGGAGAGGTTTCCCAAGATGATGAGGTGGACGGCGACACAATACTTCCAATATGATGATTTGATGAGATTTTTTATGAGGGCGATCAAATTGGCGATGTGGTAAACATTTATGCACTACAAATACATTAACTAATTTGTTTCAGACATTGTATAGATGTACATTTGTATGTACGCATGCTAAATCCGAAATCTTATTTCAGATACCGCTAGTTCCTAGTGATGATGAGTGGGGATTTTTGCAAAAGCTGGGGTTGGATCGTTCAGATCAGGTGCCATGCAAGGTGAAGATTGAGAAAGTGAAAAGAGTTAAGAGAAAGGTTAATGCTGAAGTGGAGCACCCGAATGCTCCTTCAAAACGGAAGCGCAGTGAACCGATCATAGATGCCCGTAAATCTCCAAGATTGACTCAAGGCCCAGCACCTGAAGTGACGGTGGAGTCGAACAGCCCCACTAGTAGAGGGCCATTCGTTGCTAGTGCACCGGTTGAAGCCATGGGAACAAATGTAAGTAATGTCCATTTGATATATGTCATAATTATCTAATTTTATGTTTTTTAGTATTGATAAAGTTATGTATTACAGATAACCTTGCAAGCGAGTACATCCCCGAATGATTCATAATCAATTGCACAATGGGAGTCCCTAAAGAAAAAATTCATCAACCTCTCCTCATCGTCCACTTGAACTTTTCAATAGAAGAATGGCTCTTTATTGGACTTATCCATGAAGAACTGGTACATCGCATTAGCATCTCCGTTAGCAACCTTTGTCTCCAACTTCGTCCTATTCATGTGTGCATATGCATCTTTTCCTAATAAACCCAATGTTTTGCCTTCCACCACTTTCCTTCACCATGAATTTGTAAGCACAACTAATAGGTATACCGGTAGACACCATGGATTCCAATATAGATTGTTTTGCATGAGATAGCTGCCTTGTCGACCGTAGAAGGTAGCTTTCATCGGGGTTTACTAATTCATGGTTATGTCGCTTCTCAAAAATGGAAACTATCCATGGACCATCACATTCGCGCAAAACACGGAGCCTAGCCTTACAATTTCTTTGCGTTACCTACTTTCTATATACAGGGATCCTCCCAACAAATCTTTTATTATCATGCATTTCTTCACATGAACAATTGAATACTTTCATCCGAATATCCAACGAGTTGTCGAAATATTTTTGACACCCTTTCCTAACACTGAATCCCAAATATCGTGCATACTCATAGTACAACATGTACACTTGATCAATGCCTTCAACAACTGACCTCACTTCCAACCTTTTTTCAATTTCAAGCGCAAGCTTGGAGGCATCACCAGAACCCCCACATTCATCGATGCACTTAGAGAATGTTCCTCCTCTTTGGGTGAGCTATCAAATTTTATAGATTGGTTGTGCTCGTGTGACTTATCATAATTATCATCATCGAATCCTGCAGATCGATTCAAATCAAAAACCATTCTTAAAAACTTACTTCACTACCAAGGCTACCCACCAAAATGGCAATTTTAATTAAACATATAGCTACAAAATTTACAGAGATAGTGTTACCTCATTCATGCATTCCTCAATTCAATCTATACAAGACAATCCAATCACTCTTCATCTGAAAAAAAAATTAAAAAAATTAAAACAAAACGTAATCACATAATAAATAACTCAATCAAAATTTCAATTCACTTTTATGCGCGATTGCCCATTCTCTCGAAAAAATTTGGAATTTGTGACGACCTGTACAGGGGAATGATCCAATCACCTTACTTGCTATGGACACCACTCTATGAAATCAAACTTGCCCTCAATTGCTTCTCAGGAATTAACACTCTATCAAACTTGCCCCCAATTGCTTCTCATGAATTAACGCTCTATCAAACTTCAATTGTATCTTAGGAATTAACGCTCTCAAATTTGGCAAAGAGTGACGACGAAGCTAGGGCATAACTATTTAAGTTCAAAAAGAAAACTTATTAAAAAATAGCTTTTATACCACCATCATCGATTGCACTCTTACATACACTATTAAGTTGGCCGATTAGGGGATCGGGTCGAGGCTGGTCGGAAACATACACCGTAACGGGGCCGGTAACATTTCCATCATCGTCGAAAAATATACCAATGCACATGGAAGTGAACGATACACACTATTCGCCGATTGAATTTTAGTCAACCCAAAATAGAACCTTCCAAGAAGAAAAAAGGGCAGAATAGTGTATTGGAACCAGGGTTAATTAGTTTTCTCAAAAAATAATTCAAAATGATTTCCACTTGGTAAAAATCCAACGTTGATACACAATGCGGAGGTTCTAGCATGGACTTTACCTCCAGAATCAAAGCTTCGAAGATACCTCTTGGATTTGGTTAGTTGACCAATCCTAGTTTAATAATATGTCTTGAAAAGTGAGAATGGCTGAATTTTTTTACTTCTGTGGAAAAATCCATAATTATATTTTTTGTGGGAAAGTCGTAAAATAACCTAGTTCACGTGGGATAGGGAGGAGTTAGGGTGATTGCAATCCATGACCCAAAAATCCCAATTTTTTCATTACCACATTAGCGCCACATCAAAAATTAATTCCTACGAACTTCTAATATAATTTTTCCACAATTTAAAACTCAAAAAGTAACTTCTAAGAGGGTCTCACGTATACACATCATATATATATATATATATATATATATTGATTTTATTTACAATATTCACTTATATAATTAATTGAATTCAATGATGTATTTTAAAAATCACATATTTTATTAACAATGTCATTTTCCTCCATTAAATAAATTAATATCAACAATTAAAATGTTACCTATACATAATATTTCATTTAAATAGTAAAAATAAACTTGCCGATGCATTATTTTTGGAGATTAAGTTGTTACAAAAATGGTGCAAAAAAAGAATTAAAAGGATCAAAAGAAATATTCTTACAATTATATTCCTATAGTGCAGAACCCGAAAAGCAACTTCTAAAGGATCAATATACATATTATTATATTATATATATTCTTTATTTACAATATTTATTTCTATGTTTAGTTTAATTTTTACTATATGCAATAATTTAATGTATAAAATGATTAAATTTATATTTAATTTAATTCATAATATTTTGTATTGAAATTGAAAGTTCAAACTTATAATATGAAAATTTCCAAAAAAAAAAAAACTTATAAAATTAAATAATAATTGAAAAGGTTAATGAAATCAAGAAACAAATATTCATGTGTATCTGCATATATACACACACACACACGCACACAAATTTAAAGAGAAAGAAATATTATATATTTATTTATAGAGATAGAGAGAGAGAGAGGCATGTATATGGTATAAATTTTGGATTTGGAGTATACGAAAAAAACACTCAATATAACCAACGGTCAAATTGCTATAAAATAAATTTTCATGTAAATATATATACATCTTGAATTGGATTTATAAATTCCAAAAGGCAAAAAAAAAAGTAAATGAGGTTGAATTTGGTGGTGGCCGACAGCAGCCAGAGATATACCCCACACCTTTTTCTACCTTTCACTGTTAGAATTTGGGTGCCTTATTTGGAATCTCATTTCCAAGGACTTTGGACAGCATGACAACCACAATTCATGGGATTCAAGTTCTAAGTTCTTGGTAGCTGTGTAAAAACTTCCATTGCAGCCACCCTTACAATGGGGGCTCTATCATCGAATGAATCGAGGACGTCAATTGTTGATGATGTCAATCAATATAGTGGGAGAAGTCATGAGTTATAATCAAGAAACCGCGAACTCGGACATATACATGCACATATATGTAGATATATGATGAACCAACTTTTTTCAGCCTTTTCAAGCTTTAAAAAATTTATTTTAGTCATTAATTTTTAAACATACGTTTTTTAGCCACTTTGGACCAAAATGTCCTTTAGACATTAAACAAAAAAAAAACAAAAAATAAATTGAAGTATCTCATCTACCCCACCTAGTCCATCACACCTCAAATCTACTTTTTGTCATCTTCAGTCTTCATCATCAATCTTCATCTTTCCCATCACACCCCACCCCAACCTACCCATCTTTAGGAAAAAAAAATTGGATATGGTGAAGTTTTCGTCATATAATTCAACCATGCCGAATTAGTGCAGCGAACAACTAAGTTAAACTTTTACAAATAAAAAAAAGTGATTTTATTCTTAATTGTGCATTGCATTGTTTTTATCTACGCTCAAGACCCGACATGCACAAGGCGTGCGCGCATGCAACAACAAATATCAGCAGACATTGGCTAACAATTGTCAAATATCGATTGATAATTTAACCTCAGGTGCGCACTATGGACACAAAGCGTGCGCACATAAAGCATAAATGCACAAGATGCATGTCCGAGCAGATGACTTAGCGCGCAACAACAGCGCGCAACAACAAACATCAGCAGAACATTGACTGGCAATTTGGCCTCAGGTGCACGTGTGCGTGCAGAAGATGGCTTCATATGCAACAATAAATTGGCAGACATCGGAAACACATCGACTCAAGCTCATTGACCGTGCACTGGTACGTAACTGCGCACTGGGCTCGGCGCACAAGTTCTAGTGTGCAAAGTTAAGAACTTCACTTTTTCATATTTTTTGAAGGTTGTGGAAATACTTAATTTTTTTTTCCATATTTTTCATAAATGAACGACATTAGGGATGATTTTTAAGTATCTTTAATGTCAAAGCATGTCTAGTATGTCTAGAAAATTATTCCACTCAATTTTTTTCCCAAATCAAACTTTAAAACCAAACAACACCCATCAATTTAACAATATTAACAATTAGATCTGAAAGCAAATATGGAGAACTTTTGCCAAAATTTTCAAAAATCTTCTAGATCTAGGGTGGTTGACGGGTTGGAGAAGAATTTTCTATTTCTTCTTTTGAATTTTCAGAGGTCGACAATGGCTCAGTTGGTGGAGAAATTTAAATTTCTTCTCTTCAATATGTGTAGATCGACAACATGGGGTGAATTCTTGACAAATTTTAAAAATTTTCAATTTTTTCCAAATCGGCGATAAGATTGTAGAGAACGGAGAAAATTTTCAAAATCTGTTTTTGCAAATGTGATACGACGCGGCTAGTGGGAGATAAAGCAGGGTTTCTTTTTTTAAATGGATATAAGGGTATTTTGAAAATTGCAGGTAAAAAAGTATATTTAAAAATTTGTGGTTAAAATATGTTTTTTAAAAGTTCAAGTGGCTACTTTCTCACATTTGTACAATATTAACAATATAGCACATCTCATGTGCAACTGCCAAATTAAACCTTATTAATGATGATAATATATAATATATTATGCTAGTGGCAGTCCTGAGGCTATGCAAGAGGTGCGCCGCACAGGCCTCAAAATTATAAAGGCACCATTTTAAATTTTTTATAGAAGTAATAGTCATATTAATATATTTTAGTTTAAAAAATTAATCTTTTTCCATGTAAAAAATAATTAATATATAGCAAAGACCATAAATATATTTAGCCCAATATTATTTTATAACATAATATTTGATCAAATAAATATATGTAAATCGTAAATACCTTTGAGAAAGATTGATAAATTGTGGTCATAGATTTGTGAAGACTATCATCAAAATATGTCGATTAAAACTAGTTCCACATTTATTCTATTTGACAAAAACATATTAAAAATATTAACTAAAACCTTGCAAACAAAAAATATTACTAATTGATACTACAGGACAATGCATGCTCTATTTTGTTCAAACACTTACAATTTTATTTTGCTTTTTTCATAATACATAATCATCTCTTTATTACAATTTATAGATGAAAGTATAATAATGGCAACGAATACAAATGAATTTTAACAAAATTATAAATATTTCATTGAATATGAGCACCAAACCTTCCAACACAATTTTTTATATTATTAAAACAAAGCGCCTCTTAATCCAATATAAATAACTATTTGGTTTTAGAACATCTATCAAAGTACAAACGAATGAATATACTCAATTATGTCATCCGGGCTACGATATGATGATCCACATTAAAAATAATTACTAGAAAATATTGATTTTGAAAAAAAAAATATTAGTAAGTTTCTTTAAAAAACAGTAGAAAAAGTAACTTTAAATGATATTTTGTATTGTGAGCCTCCTACTGTCATACATAATATTTTTTTATAATTTCTTTTAAAGCCTTTAAGAATGCCAACATTTTTGCGAATTTGAACGTATTAAATAAATTTTATAATTTTGAAAGATAAATAATTTTTAGTACATTTTATATAAATTTTGAATATTTTATTTTATTATAGTTGGAACACCATTTTAACGTTCGCACAGGCTGGGTCTTCGAAATCTCAAGGCTGGCCGTATACTATGACAACCAGCTCCTCCCATTTTATAATTCCCTGAATTATTTTCACTCTTTTCTTTTTAATTTGTGTAAAACTTACCAAAGAAAGAGAGAGAGTGGAGGGCAATCTGCTGGTTGAGGAAGAAGGTAGGAAGTTAAGATTTATAGGTAGGCCTAAGTGGATATATGCATGTTATAGATATAAATAAAAAATTGATTTGTGAAAACGAAGTCATGTAATAGGCTGGGGAAGTCATCCACTCACTCAATGATGCATGTGTCGTGCCTGGCGTGCTCTTTTAATTTTGTCTTGAGAGAGAGAGAGAGAGAGAGTGAGAGAGATTACATACATTATTGATTGATGGCATTATTTTTATTTTTGTAAAAGCACATGGTGTGTTCCCCGGCGGCCCTTTTCCATCGAAAACGCATATTGATATATCCATTAATTCCATCGTTTTTATATATATGTGTCATGAGTTGGTCAGACAATCACCCAATATTAACATTCATCTCAAAATTAAGAAGCAACAACTGTATTAGTTTGCTAACTAACAGAGGCTTACACGTGGATATATTGTGGTTTTGGTACTCTTGCCATTAGAGCACATCAAAATTGAGAATTTAGATTTTTCATTAATTATTTAATTAATTACATGTGGGTATCTCAGCTTAAATAGAGAATTTGAGAACTTGCAAGAGTAATGAAATTGATTAAATATATATCGAGAGGGGTAATATTTTTATACAATGATCTCAATTGTTTGAATGTTCGCGGTGAGGGTAGTGGATATATATATGCATGTAGGAATAGGAATAGGAACAGGAATAGAAAAAGAAAGGAAAGGGATGAGGGTAAGCAGTAAGTGGTTGATTAGTGGGGGCGGGGGAATGCACATGGGGTTTTAAGTTGGTGATGGATGCCTAATTGAAGTGTACGTGGGTAGGCTGAATGTAGGTCCTATCCCCAGTTCTACCTTCCAATATATTCTAGGAAGTTTCTATTTGCACCACTTAATTTACTTTTTACACCATTAAATTATATAAGTAAAAAATAAATAATTATAAAATTACATAAATATTCTTACTAAATAAAAATAAAATAAAATCAAATCAATAAATAAAATAAAATATTAAAAAGAAAAAAAAAAACATCTCTCCTTCCTTGAGAGAGATGATTGACACTGAGGGAGAAATGCCACTGACAAATAGTTCAGAAGATTTTGAGGAACAAGGGCTGTTGCCGGTTGAAGAGGCCAATAACGCAACAAACACAATATTTGAAGTCCTAGAGACCTCAGATGTAGATACTGCTGAGAGGTCTTTGTGTTCGAGGCCAACGGAAGAACACGGAAAACGGGGTGAAGACATCCAGAATTTGGCAACTCCAAGCGGAGAGATTGATGGTGCAGGAGTTGAAGAGCCAGAGAAAATATTTTCAGGTATTTGCAGTTTTGTAAGGTTTATGAGCTTCTGAAGCACTCTCAATCACTGTTAGCACTCTCACGGTCTGAATTAATAGAATCGATCAATCACGTTATCAAAAGATAAAAGGGCGAATTTTATCCCTCACCGAACTCGAGGTGGCCGCCGGGAGGGGCGAAGGTGCCATAGCCCACGGCGGCGCGGTGGCAGCAGCAGCCGAGCAGCACCTTATTTACCTTTTGCAGAAACACTCCCACCCCAACTACAATCGGTGGCGACGATTGTTGAAGAACTCCATGATATCACCAGATTTAATGGGATAATTTTAATTTGGGAAAGCTAATGTTTGTGTGTTAGTATCTGGGAAGAAGAAGATTCTTTTTTTTAATTTCAAAATCAAGTTTTTTTTTTTTTTGTAAAAGACATGTTTTAGATGGAAGGGTATTATTGCCAATATTGGTGGTGCAAAGAGTAAAAATTATAGTGCAGAAAGTAGATGTAGTGCAAATAGAAACTCCCTATATTGTATTCTATTCTATTCATGCACACGTTTAATTTAAACAAATAATTAAATTAAAACAAATGGGATTTTAGTATTACACATTGGTAGTAGGGGTGGCTGGCAATTAATGGGCAATTGGCAAATGAGAATTAAGCTAAGGTTGTATGTATGATATGAGTGTGTGCGGCAGATGCCCAACCTCCCCATGTTACAACTGCTCTCCCATTGTCCCTACACACCCCAACAAAGCAAGTGCTTTTTTTCTTTCTTTTTTCTCTCTCTCTATATATATTATATATATATACATCCTCATTAATTAATAATCTTCATTCATCCAATTCAATCTCTATTCGCAGTCTTCAAGTAGCTACAGCAATACATCTCTCTCTCTCTCTCATACAGTCAGTCATACATATATAATCAGAAAATCATGTGTTCCTCCAAAACGAAATCGAAGTTACAGCAGCAGCAGCAGGGCCCTAATCGCGCTCCTCTTCTGGAAAGGCGCAACAACTCCTCTTCTAATTCTTACAATTCTAATGATGGTGGCGGTGGTGATGCATTGTGCAGTCCCAGAGTAATCCGCGAGGATGATGATGGCACCATTAAATCCGTCCTCAACAAGTCCAAGAGCTTCAGCTGCAGAAATAATAGTACTAATGCGGCGGGAAGCATTGCCGCCGCCAGAAGAGAGCAGGTCGCCATCCTTAACGAGCAGAGGAAATTGCGCATCGCTCATTACGGCAGGACAAAGTCGTCGTCGTCGTCGAAGCTCCTCGATCACGATCAAAATTCTAATATTATTAATAGTTTGAATGATATTAAGAGATGCAGTTTCATCACTCCCAATTCAGACCCCATCTATGTGGCTTACCACGACCAAGAATGGGGCGTGCCCGTCCATGATGATGAGTACGTTGTTAATTACTACTACTTGGCACTAATTGCTATATATATATATATAGAATATAATGATCTAGTCATTTAGCTAGCTAGCTATTTGTATATCTGATGATGAGGTTGTTAAATTATCGAGTGCAGAATGCTGTTTGAGCTGCTGGTGTTGACTGGGGCGCAAGTGGGATCAGACTGGAGTTCGGTGCTGAAGAGAAGAGAGGATTTTAGGGATGCATTCTCAGGATTTGATGTGGAGGCTGTTTCCAAGTATTCCGAGAAGAAGATTAATTGCATCAGTTCCCAATATCGTATAGACTTGAGCCTACTCAGAGGAGCCGTCGACAACTCCAAGAGAATTCTCCAGGTATTTAATTTTTTCATTTCGTTAATTAATATTAATTTACTACATAGATAGATAGGGATAGCTAATACATTTAATTACATTACATTTCAGATAAAGAAGGAAGTGGGATCGCTGGACAAATACCTGTGGGGATTCGTGAATCACAAGGCAATAGAGACGGCGTACAAATGGAGCCACAAGATTCCGGTGAAGACGTCCAAGTCGGAGACGATAAGCAAGGACATGGTCAGGAGGGGCTTCCGCCAGGTGGGACCCACCGTCATACACTCCTTCATGCAGGCCGCCGGCCTCACCAACGACCACCTCATCACTTGTCCCTCCCACCCCAAAACCACCACTCATCATCATCATCATCCCTAAATATTTCTAATTAATATAATTCATTCTACTCACTATACTTATATACATGATGAATTAATTAATTATACATGTACATGTGTTTAATTGGGTTGGGTTGGATTTGGCTCTTGGCTCTTGTACGTGGGTTAACAAAACAAGGGCTTTGATCGATCAATTTGAGCGGGCTACCGGTATATAAGAAAAAAAGAATTAAAAAAGGGGAAATTATATAATTAATTAATTCATTCATTCATTAAGGCTTAGACAGATAAGGCAGCATGCATGTGCACTGCAGTGCAGCAGCGCACCCGGGATTTTGATTTTGGTTTTTTTTCTTTTTCTATAATTATATATAATTTCTACATCTACAGGCTACAACAGCCCAAAACTCAGTCAAATCCCATTTTCCCTCTTTATTTATTCTCTGACCAATCACGTCGTCAGCTTCCACTTCCCCTACTTTGTCTACCTACGCCTCCACACCAACACAAACTCTCCATCCCTATATTTCATTATTTTCTTATTCATACCATAAAAATATAATTGTATCTACTTTCTTATGTAACCGCGTGTATTTCCCCATCGCCCCCGATTTATTTTAAATTATTCTTCTTTTTGGATTGGTTGATTGTAATATATATTTTCATGAATTGGTTGGAGTTTTTTTTTCCCGCTTTGGTTTGTTGTCCTACTATCAATGATGACATATACACATCTCATCTTTTATTCTTACTATTATTGTCTCTAATTCATAAAATCTCAATCTTATTTTATCCACCTACACATACATGCATCAAATTGATCATACGTGTCCCCCCCCCCTCTCCCACACTAATTACATCGAAATTATACCGTACAAATTATTTTCGCAATATTTTCAAATTATATAATCAATGGAGAATACACGAATAAATAGAATTTTAGTAGTTTGTCCCTTCAAATTCAATAATGGATCTTAATTAATTTTTAAATCATATTGACATGTTGCCCTAAAAATGTCATATTGACACATTGGTAATTTAATTAGCATATGTTAAGAGTGATTTCTACATGAGGGGCATGCGTTGGTGGCGGTGTTATTCCACCAAACTCAAAACAGATGCACCAATAGTATCTTTCTATCCGTTGTGAAACATCATTCTGTTGTCAAATTTTGGAACAACCCTACACTATTTATAAGTTAATAATGTAGGAGATTCAAGTAAATAAGAACCATATATTTTTGAGAAAACGTGCAAAAGTTTATTTGTATGGAGCAAATACAGCCTTGAAGTTTATTTAAGTGTATAGAGTCCCTAAGATTCATATAAATGGTGCAAATACATCCAATTTAACTGATGGAAAAGTGTTGACCGGCTCTAATTTTGATTTTGATTTTTTTTTTTTTACTTTCAAAATTAATTAACAAAATAGAAAATATATTTGTAGATAAAGAAGGGGATGACATCCTCTATTCTAGATTTGGTGATCCAACCCATATTCCATGATCGAATTCACAAATTATAATAATAGATATTAAAAAAATAAAAATTAATTATAACATAATCGACCTAGTCATATTTATCAACAAAAAATTAAAATTTTAAAAATTATAAATCATATTTTTAAAATAATCAATCATAATAATCATTTCTTTGAACATTAAATACTAAAAAAAATTATAAATCATAACTAGGTGGGATGAACCTAAAAAAATAATCATAAAATTAAACGAAAACATAATAAATTAAAGTTGACAAAAATAATAGAAGAAAACTTCATAAATTTGATTGTGAAATACGTATTGGAACACCAAATCTGAAATAGATCCCATACGATAAAAAAGTGTCCACTAGCGTATATCTTCTATTCTTCTTCTCCAAACTACCTTCTACCATCGAGCTCCAATTTTGTCTCTGTCATTGTTTTCTCTCTCATCCGTGCAATACAACTAGCTAGTTTTAATTTTTTCCACGATAAAATTTTCTGATTTCACCAGATTTTCTTCCAAATGCTTACAAAAATATGCTGCAGAAAGTTCTCATTGCTAATCAGGTCAAATAAATTCCCGGCAACAACAATGTTTCTGAAAATAATGTTGGGATATGTGTTAGAAATTAGGAAAAGTGGGATTTCCCACATCGGTCATCTATGGGATTCATTCCCCATTTCTTGTCTATAAATAGAATGGTTCCCATTTTGATTATTGACACCAAAAAATAGAGCTTTAGCTTCATTTTTCATCCTTCTTGATTTTGCTTAAAATTTTGAGCTCATATTTCGAGTCGGTTTTAGTTTCAAATTTTTCTAGTTTAAGTTCGGGCATATCTCAGTTCGTCGGAAGTTGCTCCGGTTGATCCGTTGTATCCTGGGAATCAGACGCTCATACGGGGCGAATTTGGTTTAAGGAAACTGTGATCTTCACAGGCCTCGGGTTTATTCTAAACTTTTTCCTTGTCAATTAATTTATTCTAATTGTCTTAGTTATTTAAATTGTTCTAGTTATTTAAATTGTTTAGTTATTTAAATTGTTCTTATTATTTAGTTTTATTTGTAGTTTTTACTGCATTATTATATAGGTAGTATTAATTTTATTAGTGCAATATTCTATATTGCATTGTGTAATTTTAGCATTGTATTTCTATTCTGCTTATTAGTATAATAAGCTACTGTTGCATCTTTCATTATTGTTCCGAGTGAACAAGTTTACCAAAAAATAAGCCCAATGAAATCACGACAATATTTTTGTGGGTAAAAAGCTCTCGGAGGATGTTGTTTTGCATGAGGATATCCTGTGTAAAATGGGTGGGATGATGATTCACATGGTCAATTACAGAAGCTGGGTTTCTTTGAGGTTGTTTTCAGGCTTGTTAAAACTGGAGAATTGAAAGTGTTTGTATAAATGCTTAAGAGAATCTAGAGAAAACTGAAGATGTTTGTGTAGATACATAAGAGAGAATTTGGAGAATTTTGTGTTGTATTTCATTAAATGTAAACTGATTACAACTGGAATGAAATACAAGATATTTATAGAGCAATAGCTAGCTAATAACTAATCTTAACTAACTAACTAATTTTCCTTGAAACAAGGAGGAGCAGCCACGTGTACATAACTGCCAACTACACTTGCTTGATCTGCATAAATATCTTCTAACACACCCCTGGTGAAGCTTAACATCATGCTTTTAACTTCAACCGATCACGCAAGCTTTGAAACCTTGTTTTAGTCAATGGCTTAGTGAACACATATGCCACTTGGTCTATTGAGGGCACATGACCTATCTCCACAACCTTGTCTTAAACCTTATCTCGAATGAAGTGAACATCTATCTTCATATGTTTTCCTTGCATGAAACACAGGGTTTGAGGCAAGTGCTATAGCATTGTTATTGTCACACCAGATTTTAGCAGGACCATCAACAGGTAGCCCCATTTCTTTGCTCAATGCTTGAAGCCACACTATTTCAGTTGTCACATTAGCCAAAGATCTATACTCTGATTCTGCACTACTCCTCGACATAACAACCTGCTTCTTAGAGCTCTAAGAAATCAAATTGTTACCCAAATAAACACAATGACCACCAGTTGACTTTCTATCATTTATGCAGCTAGTCCGGTCTGCATCTACATAGGCTTTAATAACCATGAAGGATGAAGTTGTGAATGACAATGAGAAGTGTTCGCTACCTTTTAGGTACCTGAGCAATTGTTTGCAGGCATTCCAATGAGAGACTAAAGGTTGTTGTAAGAATTGGCTTAGCTTATTTACAAAAAAAAACTATGTAAGGTCTGGTTAAAGTCAAGTGTTGCAATGCTCCAATAGTACTTCTGTAGAGTGTAGGCTGATCAAAAACATCACCATCATACTTGGATAACTTGACACCAGTAAGCATAGGAACTGAGCTACGTGTGCAATCAGACAAATTTGTTCTTTCAAGAACCTCATCAATATACTTATACTGGGACAAATGAAAAGAACCAGATTGATGAGAAACATCTATTCCCAGAAAATAGTTTACCATGCCAAGATCTTTCAAAGAGAACTTTGTGTTGAGCTCTTGAACCATTGCTTGAATCTCACTTGGGCGG
Source organism: Perilla frutescens (assembly GCA_026008535.1). NCBI lineage: Eukaryota > Viridiplantae > Streptophyta > Magnoliopsida > Lamiales > Lamiaceae > Perilla > Perilla frutescens. The sequence goes on along the minus strand of BRKX01000007.1, from coordinate 40,311,427 downwards.
TTTTCAGTGACTAGAATATCATCAACATATACAAGCATTAGAATAGTAATATGCTCAGTCAATCTGAAAAACAATAAAAATTCTGACTAAGATCTTTGAAACCCAACTGAAACCAAGTATGCCTTCAGAGTGTTATACCAGGCCCTAGGGGCTTGTTTAAGTCCATATATAGCTTTGGTAAGCTTGCACACATATTGAGGATACTGTGAATCTTCAAAACCCCTAGCTTCAGTCATAAAAATAGTCTCTTCAAGATCTTCATTCGAGAAGGCATTGTTGATATCAATTTTCCTTACTATCCACCCCCTTGACAGCAGCCATGACAAAGGCCATTCTCAAGGTAGAAAACTTAATCACTGGACTAAAAGTATCAAGAAAATCTACTTGAGCAAATTGCTCAAATCCCCTAGCCACTAGCCTGGCTTTAAGCTTGTTAAGAGATCCATCAGATTTGGTTTTAACTTTAAAACACCCATTTGTTAGAATCACCTTTTGATCAGGAGCAGGAGGTACTAAAAGCCAGGTTTTCTTGTTTTGTAATGCAGTAAACTCTGCACTCATCACATTAAACTAACTAGGATCTTTCAAAGATTGTTTCACAGAAGTAGGTTCTGAGGGAAGCTGTAACTCAGACAGCCATGGCTTGGGTTTAAAAATGCCATTTCTGGCTCTGGTTATCATAGAATGTTGAATAGGAGGAATAACAAAAGAGGTTGGATTAGGATTAGGAGTTTCTAAGATAGGAGAAGATGATTGAGTTTCTGGTATAGTAGTTGCAGAAGAAGATATAAGAGGTGGAACAGTAAAAAAAGAAGGAATATGAACAAGGTTGGGAACTCTAGACACAGAAGAGGAGGGCAGCTGAGAAGTTTTGAAGAGAGATTCATAAGGGAATTCATTTTCATTAAAGGAAACTGAATCTGGTATGTATAACCTGCCATTAGAACTCAAGTATTTATACCTTTTGTGATGAGAGTTGTAGCCTAGAAACACACATTTAGAGGATTTGAATTGAAGTTTATGATCATTATAAGGAGTTAAAAGAGGAAAACATGCACAACCAAAAGTGTCAAGAAATGAATAGTCAGGTGGTATAGCATATAAAAGCTGGAAAGGAGAGAGATCTTTAGTGGTAGGAGATGGAAGCTTATTGATGAGATATACTGCTGCAGAAAAGGCATTCCATCAATATTTGAAAGGTACATTGGCTTGAGCTAGGAGAGTGAGACCTGTTTGAAATATATGTTGATGTTTCCTCTCTACTCTTCCATTTTGAGCATGAATATGGGGGCATGAATGTCTGAAATGAATGCCTAGAGTAGTCAGGTAAGAATCTAAAGATCTATACTCACCCCCAGTCAGTTTGAATGCTCTTTATAGTGGTGGAAAACTGAACTTGGACAAATTGAATGAATTTCTTAGCTATCTCAGCTGCTTCAGACTTAACTGTAAGAGGAAAGATCCAAGTGAACCGGCTAAAGTCATCAACAAAATGTATATAAAATTTGTAACCTGCAGAACTAGAAGTAGCTGCAGGACCCCATAGGTCAGAATGAATAAGTTGGAAAAGAGCTGTAGTAAGAAGAGGTTGAGTTATATGTGCAGATTGATGTAATTTTTCTAGTTTGCAAGCATTACAGAATAGAAGCAATGAATCTTTGTATTGAATATTCAGACTGGTACATATGTTCTTTAGAACATATGAGCTAGGATGACCTAGCCTTCTATGCAATTCATTTACATCAGTCTTACAAGAGAGAAAACAGCTATTAAACTTATTATTATGTGAAAAAGCAGAATCTGCAGAAAGAGTGGATGTTTGATAGGCTTGAGAATCTATAGAAGAAAGCTGAGGCTTAGGAGGTGGCTTGATTGGCATGGCTGAGAGATCCAGCTAGTATAGACCCTTGACCAGAGACCCCTTCATCACAACTTGCTTGGTGGTGAGATCATTAACACAGCAAAATGTAAGATGTAATTCCACATAAACACTATTATCAGCAGTGAACTGAGAAATACTGATCAAGTTCTTAGTGATGCCAGGCACATGTAGAATATTATGTAGGTGAGGTGATTTGCTAGAAGCAGAATTAAAACTTGAATCACCTATGTGAGCAATGGATAGAACATTACCATTAACAACTTGAAACATATCAGAACCATCATAAGGTGTGCTTAGATGCAGATTAGCCAAATCATTTGTAATGTGAGTTGTGGCACCACTATCTGCATACTAGTGAGAATCTTGTTGCTGAGCATAATATGCCTTTCTTGAGCAGCATCTGAGGAGGAAAAATCAGCATAATAAGCTTGAGGAGCAGCTAGACCAGTAAAGTGCACATCAAACCTCTTGAAACACTTTAAGGCCACATGTCCATTTTTCCCACACAACTGGCATATGATTTTGGTATCTCTGGAGAGACCTCTACCACCTCTGCCTCTGAAAGGACCACCTCGACCAGAGAAATTGGCACATCTCTTCCTCTACCAGAGAAAGGATCTGTAGATGGTCTTGCACCAGGAAACTGAACATAATTTGCACTAGGAAAAGCTGAGACCTGTGTCTGTAGCCTGGACTCATGGGTTTGGAGTGCATATTGCACCTTAGGAAGAGTGAGAGAATCAACTCTATTTGTTAGATTCACCACCACAACATCATAGTCAGGCCCAAAACTAGCCAAAATGTGCATGATGAAATCCTCATCATCCACTGGTTTTCCAATCATAGCCAAGCTGTCAGCATAGCCTCTCATCTTCAACACATAATCACCTATGGTAAGATCTCTCTTTTTAGTACTCTGCAACTGTAATTTGAGTTGCATGATCCAAGCCTTTGACTGAGATTGAAACAAGGCATGCAAGGTACGCCACAAATCCCTAGCCGAAACACACCTGGTGACATGACTAATCATTACTTCGGATATGGAGCCAATTAGCCAACTCAGAAGGAACTGATCTCTACGGATTCAGATTTGGAAATCTGGATTTGGAACACTATCTCGCCGATTGGGAGACAAAAATTGAGGAGGAGGAACAGCATAATCTGAGATTAGATCATCGAAACCATGAGCTCTTAGAAGAGCTAAGACTTGGAATTCCAGAACGCATAGTTGTTGCGATCCAGTTTGAAGGTAGGAACAGGCAAAAATGAGGAAGAAGAGTGGGGTGCGGAAGCCATGGCAGAAGCACTCACAGTTTAGAATCGATTTCAACAAAAAATTGCGATAAAACCACAAAAAGAGAACGAGATCGCGATAGAAACGCGATGAATTTGAAGAACCCAGCCTCACGATGATACCATGTTAAACTGGATGATTGAAAGTGTTTGTATAAATACTTAAGAAAATCTAGAGAAAACTGAAGATGTTTGTGTAGATGCATAAGAGAGAATTTGGAGAATTTTCTGTTGTATTTCATTGAATGTAAACTGATTACAACTGGAATGAAATACGAGATATTTATAGAGCAATAGCTAGCTAATAACTAATCTTAACTAACTAACTAATTTTCCTTGAAATAAGGAGGAACAACCACGTGTACATAACTGCCAACTACACTTGTTTGATCTGCATAAATATCTTCTAACAGGGTTGATGATACATTTGGATATCTATTCCAAATTGGTGATATGGTGTTTTCTCATAAAGTGTTTGATGAAATTCTTGTGTGAAAATTGTGTTTATATTTTTTTTTATTAATTAGTCTTGTATAAAAATAAAAATAATAGATTATCAACACTTTCCATGAGTCTATTTGGATGTATTTGCACCATTTATATGTATTTTTTAGTGTATTTGCACCAAAATAAACGTTAAGGTTGTATTTATTATTGCAGATAAAGATTGAGGTTGTTTTTCCATCTTTACCCTATATTTTTTGGGTTAAGAATCATGAGCTTTATGGCAAGTCACCTGAGTTAGAAGACAATCGAGTATCCAATTGAAATTTAAGCTCATATTATAAAGGGTTAATTGTAATTGAAATTTAAGCTCATATTATGAAGGATTAATTGTTTTAAATACATAAACTTTGAGGTCTTTTTTATTTTTCACACGTTTTAATAAACTAGTATAGATTACGTGCATTGCACGGGTAGCCTATTATTTAACACTTTAAAATATGTAAAAATTGTAATATTAATGAATAATTTTAACAAAATATTATAAGTATGCATAAATAGTATTGTATAGTACGCTCGTTTGAAAATAATATGAATTATTTGGGCATTCACATCAATAGTTACATTTAATTTATACTGTCAAAAATTTTATCTAAGATTTTGAAAGTGGTACAATATATATGGGTGTGTGTGTATATATATATATATATGTGTGTGTGTGTGTGTGTGTGTGTGTGTGTGTGTGTGTGTGTGTGTGGGGAGGGTGGATCTGGTGAGAACTCTTTCCCATTTGGGAACTAAAAACTCATCACATTCACTCAATAACTAAATTTGGACGGTTATGATTAAAAGCATGTACACGGTGGCAAAATTGAAAATAAGAAGAAGATTGAAAGTCGTTTAATTCATTAAGGGCAAAATTGGAACAACATACAAAAATTGATTCAACGGGTATAATATAGCTTCCCAAGAGAGAGAAATTGACTTTTAACAAAAGTGACATCATCATATTTTTAAAAATTCTTAAAAACTTCAAATGGTCATAATTTATTCGTTTTTAATTTGATTTATGCAAATCATATATTAAATTAAAGCTTTTTTCGCACTCTTTCATTTAAGATTCATATTGCATATGTTTATCTGAAAAAAAATAGGTGAAAAATGCAAAAAATAATTTTTAGACATATTTTTCATAGAGAGCATCCCCATATTTATATTAGCATGGTGTATATAGCATTTAAGCATGACCAATTGTAAGTCACATAATTATGTTTATGATATTTTAGCATGAAACTACTCGAATATTAGCATGATATATATGACATTTTTACTGTAATCTGTAACTCATATCAGCATTGTGTTCTAGCATGATACTCATAAATTAAAAAGATGATATCAACATATTTACACAAATATTGTAGAAACTTTAAACAATCGTAACTTGATTGTTTTTAATCAGATTTACGCAAATCATATAACAAATTAAAGATATTCTCATAGTTTTTCATCTAAAATCCATATTTCGTACGTTTATTCAAATAAAAATTATTTTGTTCGCAATAGTATAAAATAATATTCATAATAGTATGACAAAGTACTCATTATAACATGAAAATATAATCGCAATAACAAAGAAAAATATTCGCAATAGTATGAAAAAATATTCATTAATATGTAAATTTACTTGTAATACCATCTGTGTTGTTCGTTCATTTTAGTATAGTTATATGTTTATAATTTGATATGGTTGAAAGTTGTATTAATTGGCACAACTTTAGCATATGATTCCTTGATTTTTAGCATAATATTTGTATTATTTCAGCATGATATTTCCTTGATTTTTGCATAATATTTGTATTGATTTTAGCATGATATTTTCTTGATTTTTACATAATATTTGTATTGATTTTAGCATTATATTTACTTTGATTTTAACATAATGTAATAAAATCTAATTGAGAAATAATAAACCCTAAGTGAAATGAAACGCGTATTTTGAAGTAACTTCTCGATTGTTGGCGAGACCACCCTAGATCTTCGATGAACTAGAACGATACTCTTGAAAAGATTTAAGAGATGTCAAACTCTAAACCTATAATTTTCGATACTAAAGGAATTGGAGACAGAGTGAATTATATTCAAATATCAAACTATGTCTAAAAAAAAATAGGATGCAATGATGTCCTATTTATACTAGTGGTGTTCGAAAATACTAGGAAGAAAATTACCATAACTAGAATTCTAACTGGGAAATAAATTTCCATGATTAAAACTCTAATTACCTAACTAATGAAACCTTCTAGAAGATCCCTTATTAAAATCTGAAATTAACAACTAAATAAAATAAAATAAATAAGGATAAATTCGAAACCTAAGTAAAGCACAAGGGTTCAATCCTTCTAGCTGCAATTATTATATTTTCGGCCAAGCTTCAATATTCCAAGACTTGATCTTCAATTATTAACAATGTAACAATATAGCTGTGTTGAACACCTTCTTCAACTTCAAGCTTGTTTCGAACAAATGCTTGAAATTATCCTTGTAGTTGCTTAGCTCTCAACCTTGTAATTGGTCCTCTCATTTGCAACTCCAGATTCAACTCTTCAGGCTTAGTCGTGTCTTCATCACAAGACAATAACGAGAAATTAACAAGCGAATAACTAGGATGATTTAAACGATTATAAAACGGGCATTAGGGCATAGATTCTCTCTTTGATTCCTCTCCAAGCTTGATGCAAATTGATTTCATTAATCTTAAACATATAATAGACTCCACAAAGAGGATTAACTTCAATAGCTTTCATTTCAATCCATTAAACCCCTAAGGCTAAATTATACGATTAAGCTTAACAATTAGGCATGTGTTTTCAGTCAACCTAATGTTGAAAGAACCCTAGTCGGGTAGTAGAATCTTCTATCGATCTCATCTACTACCTAGCAATGTCGAATATTGGCCAAACACTCAACATAAACAAGTTCAATTCAATCAACGGGAAATCAACCATAACAAGCAAGGATCGAAACCAAATCGATTATCTACCCCTACTGTATAGAATCAGCCCCTTATCATGCAAGATAAACAATGAGAATCACACAAGTTCTTCATCTCATATACCCAAAAAGATAGATAAAAATACAAACTTACATAATCTTGTTTGTCTCGACAATGTTTGGACAAATCCCTTGAATAGAATTGAAACTGAAAGAGAAAATAAAAGAAGTGGAGATCTTCTAGCAAGCCTAACTGATTAAGCCCCGACTTGAGCTTCCAATCCCTTCCTCTCCATCTTCCTTCTCTGCTTCAGATTTCTCTTACCTGACTTCTTCTCCAAATATGATGAAAACTGATGTGTTAACCTCTCTCACTCCCCAAACTGATTGGGAGTTATCCCTCTCCGCATCGAATTCAATATGGTAGGTAATGGATATGAAGAGACTTTTAAAGAACCAACGTACAAAAGTGATCCACCAATTGATATCGAAAATACCCTCGAAGCGGGCCGTCCAGCGCCGATTTGAGCACCCAGCGCCGGCTGAGTGTGTAGAAGTGGGGGCCAGCACCAAAAGACGTGCCCAGCGGTGGCTGGAGTCCCCGCGGTGACTGGCCATGTTCAGTTTATACCTCCGATTTTGACTTCAGTTCATGCACAGTGCGGGCTCAGCTGATCAGTTTGTCGCTCAGTTTTCGATTGGCCTTACGTTGCTTCTTTGCTCAGGTTTTGATTTACTGTATTATTTCACTTTGGTCTTTGTGTTGTCTCTGTACTATGGCCAACTCCTCCAAGAAGACTATGGGTGCTATTCATATGATGCCTCAGATCATGGATCACAAGCTGACAGTGTCTAATTATTTGGATTGGCACAATACTATCGAATTGTATCTGTTAAGTGTCTTTATGGATCCACATATGGGCCAGCACTAGCTGGCATACCCAGCGCCCACTGGGCCCTCTTCACCGAGAGGCGGTTGGGGTCCCCGCGGAAACTGGCCCTGTTCGATTTGTGCATCCAGTTTTGACTTCAGTTTGTGCAATGTGGGCTCAGCTGATCAGTTCGTCGCTTAGTTTTCGATTGGCCCTACGTCGCTTTTTTGCTCAGGTTTTGATTTTTCCTTAATTTTCTATATTATTTCACTTTGGTCTTTGTGTTGTCTCTGTACTATGGCTGACTCCTCCAAGAAGACTCTGGATGTTGTTCATATGATGCCTCGAATCATGGATCACAAGCTGACAGTGTCCAATTATTTGGATTGGCGCAATACTGTCAGATTGTATATGTTAAGTGTCTTTATGGATTCTCATATGACTGATGATCCGCCTAGTGATGATTTAAAATAATCTTGGTTGAGGGATGATACTCGTCTGATTCTGTAGATCCGAAATTCTGTAAAATCTGGTGTTATTGGGATGGTGTCTCACTGTCATACTATTAAGGCTCTTCTAGCCTATCTTGAATTTCTGTATTCTGGAAAGGAGAGCCTCTCTCGCATGTACACCGTGTGCCAGGCCTTCTACAAGCCAGACAAGGGTGATCAGTCCCTTACAGACTACTTTATGGCATTCACGAATACCTATGAGGAGCTTAACATGTTTCTTCCCTTTAGTTCAGACACTAAGGTTCAGCAGGCCCGGCATGAGAAAATGGCACTAGCTTATGAGTTTTTTGGTTCGTTTGCCCTCTGAGTTTGAAAATGAACACCATAATCAGAACTAAATACAATGTATGATATAATTAAAAAAGATGAATACATGAATCAACATCATTATATGAAGAAGATGAAATAAGGTAAAAATTTAATTGAGATGATTTACACAAAAAATCGCATTTAATTCCCAAAGGATATAGTGTCTACAAATAAATCAAGAAACCCTAAAAATTCAAAATGCACATATGAAAGTAATATATATATATATATATATATATATATATCTCATCAAGAATTCAAAGTCATATTTGAACTAGCAATATTGATTTTGATTTAGCGTATAAAAAAATCTTCTTAACCTTATATATATTTATAGGTATAATGTAGCGACCCAAATTTTTAATTTACGAGTCGCTAATATTTATTTATTTATTTATTTTCTAAATGATATTATTAATTTGTTAGACCTATAAGTCGCGCCTTAGCAATTATATGTTTACGTAATATAACTGCATTAAATTGATTACATATTTTAAAGATATTTTTATCATTATTATTGGAAATTATATCATGTAATTTATTATTATTATTTTGAGCCCAAACTTTAAATTTATTTGAAACCCAATATATCAAAATATTATTTCCATAAAGTCCACTTGTCAAAGCCCAAATGTTTATTCTCTTCTTCCTCAATCAAACTTGTGGGATTAGCAGAATAGAAATGGAGGATTTTCAGTTTTGATGGAACTAAAAATCTGTTCAATCCCTTATGAATTTCAGCAAAATAATTCACCACTTTCCTTTTCCAACCAACAACCAACCATATAAATAGACCCAACTTTTCATTCACAAAATCACACAATAAACATTCTTCTCTCCTCCACTCTAGTTTTCACTTGAGGTATTTTTCCCTTCATTCTATGTTATTTTATCTGCATTTACATTTTTGGGAATTAGTGGGTTGAGAGAGAGAGGGAGTTGGCGGAGGCATATGAGCTTGAAGAGGCAGCCGTGGTGGTGGTAGACTCCAGTAGTAGTTTCTCGGTGAATCTGCAAGACTAGTGATGTAGAGATGGTGGAGTTATGTTGAGGTGTTGTAGAGATGAGTAAGAGAGAGAGAGAGAGAAGAGTAGGAGAGAGAGAGGAGGGGCTGCTCGAGATTTTGCTGACGAGATGAGTGGCAAAGGAAAGTGTTCTTCACTATTTATTTATGGCAAAACCCTATTTTGGGTCCCTGTACTTTTAAATTTTTCCGAATTGAGTCTCTCTACTTCATTTGGTTAAAATGAAGTCCTTATACTATCAATTTAGTTAAAATGAGGTCCCTGTACTATGAATTTAGATAAAATCAAGTCCTTCAGGGATTTGATTTCATCTAAATTGATAGTAGAGAGACTTGATTTTAACTAAAATTGATAGTATAGGGACATAATTTAAAAATAAAAATAAAAATTGAAAAACTAAATAAACAACAATAAAAAATAAATATATATTGAATTTTTTAAATATAAAATATATTTAAAATTTAAAAAATAAATTTAATTATTTTTTTTATAACCACTATAATTTTATATTTTGATTTTGATTTATTATTTTTTGAAAAAAAAAATCAAACAAAAGTTTTAAAATTTGTTTTTATTTAATTGATTGTTTTATTTAACTATTGTTTGATTTTTTTTTAATTTACTCTTTTGAAAAAAAATTAAAATTGCATAATTTTATAAAAATTAAATTATTTATTTTTTGCAATTTATTTTTAAAATTAAAAACATGAATAAAAAATTAAAGTATTTTTTTATTTAAAAAAATAATAAATAAAACATAAAATTACATTGGTTTCAAAAAATTAATTAAATTTATATTTTATTTTTAAATAATTTTTTACTTAAAAAATTAATTTATATTTATTTTATTATTTTTTCAATTTTTATTAGTTTATTTTTAAGAAAAATGAATTTTTATTTTTATTTTTAAATTGGATCCTTGTACTATCAATTTTCGTTAAAATCAAATCTCTCTACTATTAATTCCGATAAAATTAAGTCCTCCAAGGACTTGATTTTATCTATATTCATAGTACAGGGATCTCATTTTAACTATATTGATAGTACAGGGACTTCATTTTAACCAAATGAAGTAGAGGGACCCAATTCAGAAAAAATTAAAAGTACAGGGACTCAAAATAGGGTTTTGCCTTTATTTATTTTTTGGTTTGGTCAAAGATGGGAGGTTAGAAAAAAAATTACAAATGATGAGATGGGCTTAGGATTAGTGAGGAATTGGGCTTGTTAATTGAAATGATGAATGTTAGTTGGGCCGAGAGTTGAGGTTTGGGAGTTGGGGTTTGTTTTACTAATCATACATAATAATAATAATAATAATAATAATAAAGTTATTATAATTATTATTTAAATTATATTAAAGTTATGATAATTATTATTTTTAATATTTAATGCTAGGCGGCGCGCATGGATCTAATTAAATTCGTTTTTCGTCAAGTTTAAAGTCAAGTAAATGTGGGGATCTGACGTTTATATTAAAATACATTTATCCCTATGGTGCTTGTATATGATATGCAGGTGCTATTGATGACACCCTCCGGATTATTTGATGATGGCCTACGGGCTTTATGTTTATGATGACCCCCACTGGGTAATTTATGACGGCCTACAGGCTTTATGTTTATTGATGACACCCTCCGGGTTATTATGATGCGGCGGCCTACTTGTTATGTTATGTATTTGTATAATTTGGATAAATGTGGACCCCACTGAGTTAATAGCACTCACCCCAAAGCTATTATTTATTTCAGGTTTATGAAGCTCGGGCGATGACGTGGAGACGGAGTGATGGTCTAGATTAAATAAATATTATTTTATTATAAATATTGCTTCCGCTGTATTAAATTGTTTTATTGAATAAATAAAGTTATTTCTATTTATGAAATTTTGGGACATCACATATAACATTTTATTATTTTAATAAATTATTAAAATTATCATAATATTTTCAATTTTTGTATTTAGTGAATGGTTTACAAAAAACAAATGGAGAGAAGAAAGAGGCAAAAACAGAGAAATGAGAGAGAGAGAGAGAGAGAGAGAGAGAGAGAGAGTGTGTGCAGAGAGGAAAAAAAGATAAGTGGGTCAGTGTTAAAGAGAAATAAATAGAGAGGGGGGAGAGAGTCGTGTTTTAAAATATAAGAATTATTGAATTACCATAATACTATCTTTTACTTAAAATTGTAAATAATTGCAAGTATACCCATGGTTGCAGAATTCGGCTTAGGTGGCACCTAGGTGCTAGTCGTCACCTAGCCATGGTGAAAACAGGGTATTCGGCCAATTAGTCGGTCTGTTTATGTTTCTGCAGTTTTAACACTTATAACACTAATTTTCCTTAACTCAATTGGTTGTTTAGTGTGGCCACGCTTCCATTCTTCGTAAGGATGCAGGTTCGAATCCTTTAGGGCGCTTTTTTTTTTACAAATATGAACTGACTAAAAACTATAAAAGTTTATTTGAATTTGTCTACTGAAAGAATCGATCCTGGGCCACTTACATGATTAACATAGCGCCTTACCACTCCGGCAGATGCGTACTCGCTATTTTGATTGGTTTTTCTTATATAAATACACATGTATGATAATATATTATAAAAAATAAAAACACCTAGGGTCCGCCTAGGCTCCGACTAGGCGTCCTAGGCACTAGGCGCCTCCCGGTCGCCCGACTAGCGCCTACCGAGTTCTCCAACCTTGAGTATACCACCTTCTATTTGACCAAACTTTGATTGAATTATGGTCATTAAGATCTAAGTCATGGATGGCTCAGATTTGGTCAAAGGACAGTGGTATTATTGTAAATATGGTAATTTTCACGTCAAGGTCAAAATTAAAAAAATACGAACTTTTAGGATTCGTGCTAACAGAGACTTATTCATATGCTGACGAATACATAATCATATGTTAATGAAGCAGTATTACTTTATGCACAACGAGTAACTTTAAATGCAAAACTGATTTTGTTATGAAATATTTAAATGACGAATTTTATATAGTTGGAAAGCTAGTCAAGCTTACTTTTCAACAAAAATATATTTTCAAAAAAATATTAATCATGGAAAAAGTTATGATTGTTTGATTGAAGGTTGTTAGTTGCATTATTTGGCTTTAATTCATAACATTATTGTTTCGTTAGCATTATGTAATACATTTCTTCAACATTACATAATGTTTATGTTAGCATACGATTGTACTAATAGAAGTAAATGATGAAATGAAATAAAATTAAATTATTGAACACTAAATCAAAGATATGATAACCCCTTATAATAATAGCATTATTATAATAATTTCATTAGCATATGTCAATGATAAAGTTAGCAGTGCATTTGCATTCTCATACAAAAAAATATCTTAATGCATTAATATATTGTTTGTTGTCAATTTATTATCTTTCGTTAACAATATGTTATTATTTTGCTACCATTATATTAATATGATATTAGCATTGGATAACCAATGCTGAAAATTATTGCAGAATTCGGGTCAGGCGACCGCCGAGGCGTTAGGCGGCCCCTGGCCGTGCCGACATACCGGTATTCGGACCTGTTATGTGCTCGGGTGAGGAGGCGTTGCTAGGCGGCGATTAGGTGATTATTTTTTTTTTTTTTGTTATTTACTTTTATTTTATTCCATAATTCCTAAATTCTAAATCCTAATCAATTCAGAAGAGGCAGTCAACCAGTCACTCAAAAAACGCAAAACACAAAATGAAACGAAAAAAAACATCAGTCGAGACAGAGAGTCGAGACCACGATACTTGAGAGTCGAGAGAGAGACGTCGTCGTTGCTGCTCCATCCGGTGCCAACTACTACCGTCGTTGCTGTCTCGACGACGACAAGTCGAGGACTCGAGGTATGTAAATGTTCACCTATTTTTTTCAATTTTTTTAGGGTTAGCATTTAGGGGTTCTAGGGTTAGCCATTTATGTTATATATTTTCCCTTGAATCTGATTCAATGCATTAATGCTAATATGTTATCCAAGTGGAGAATCGAGATTTCATTGAGATGTTGTTTGAGGGCTGAGGCTTTGAGTCTAATGGGATGTTGTTTGAGGCTATTTCATTATATATTTTTTCCTTGAATGTGTAAATGTTGTTTGAGGCTTTGAGCATGTTGCTGTGTTGATACTTGGTTAGTTGGTTATGACTTATGACAGATAAATTGATTTTGATACAAATAATGCACATTCATGTTTAATAGTTAATACTCTGCAAATCTATTGTTCTACTCTCAAGAATAGGGTAAAAAAAGCAAATAGAAAAGAGAATATTTGCAAAATCTTGGTCAATGGATGTAGAGTTTTGAATTTCTAGTTGCAAAAAAGAAATGATAATTGGCAACAAATTGTGCAGACTGAGTCAACAATATGTACAACTAAAAAATGAATGAATGTATATAAATTTGGGTTCATTTTTGTGCGTGAATTGGTTAAATTATGGATGTTTTATTATACTTACTATTAATTATACTTAACTGTTAATTAAGGTTCGAATATCTAATGCTAATTTTGACTATATTCATGTTTCTGCCGAATTTGATGATAATCTAGTTTGTTTGGTTTTGGATGGAAAAATTATGAAATTTGTAAATATCTTAATAATTAATGCATGTCCACACACAGATCGATATATGTACTTAGAATTTATGATTTAACTTTTTACTTGAGTTGAGTTGAAATTACTTATGATTTATTATTAATTATTATTGTTTCTATTTATTGTAATCTATTTTATAAGGTATATTTGAAATGGAAAGTTCAAGTATTGCATCCGCCACTCAATCTTCCTCCGATGTTGCACGTAAACGAAAATCAAATGATGTTGGATAGAGTTATTGCAACTTAGTTGACCCAACAAATATGGATAAAGTGCAATGTATCAAGTGTGGGAAGAAGGTTTCTGGAGGAGTATATCGAATTAAGGAGCATATTGCACAAATAAAAGAAAATGTTGCTTCTTGTCCAAAAGCTTCAAAAGAAGATCAAGACATTTGTAGAAAGGCAATAAATGAGGCTAAGAAGAAGAAGAAGAAGAAGAAGAGTGATGAAGGGGAAGAGTTGAGATCACATGTGAATATTGACAATATCCCTACTGAAGATGCAATTGATGTTGATCAATTGCAAAGTTCCTTTGGGTCTATGAAGTCACCACGCAGTCTAGGCCTCATGGATAAGTTTGCAAGTCCAATATCTCCCGATGTGTCCTTGACGTCAGGAAAGGGGAAACTACGGGACCAAAGCATCAATGATGTACTTTTCAAATAAAGAACCGAGGCTGCAAAAGAGTACATTTGTAGATGGGTTTATGATACGGGTGTTTCATTTAACTCGATAGAGTTAGATAGCTTCAAGTTGATGGTGGAGGCAATTTGTCAATTTAGACCAGGACTTGTACCTCCTACAAGATATGAGCTTACAGAGCCGTTTTTAAAGAAAGAGATTGATAGAACTAAAACTTTATTGCAGACACATGAAGAAGAGTGGAAAACAAATGGATGCTCAATAATGACAGATGCTTAGACGGATAGAAAGAGAAGGAGCATAATGAACTTGTGTGTCAATTCTCATTTGGGAACTGCTTTCCTTTCTTCTAAGGAATTTTCTGACATTGCACACTCAAGCAAGGTGATATTTGAGTATGTTGATCAATGCATTGAAGAAGTTGGCCAAGAGAACGTTGTTCAAATTATAACCGACAATGCATCCAACAATATGGGGGCTGCGAAGTTGTTGAAAGAGAAGAGGCTAAAATTTTTTTGGACTTCATGTGCTGCTCATAGCATAGATCTTATGCTTGAAAGTATTGCGAAACAACCAAAATTCAAGGTCATTGATCAAGTAAAGGAATTGACCGTCTTTCTTTATGCACACCACCAGGTTTTGGCGATGATGAGATCGTATACAACCAATGATATTGTGAGACCGGGGGTGACATGATTTGCTTCGGCATTTCTCACTTTGCAGAGTATAAATGAGAAAAGAACCGAATTGAAGAAGATGTTTGGAAGTCCTAAATGAGAAGTGTGCAAGTTTTCTAAAAGTGCCAAAGGGAAAGTTGCGTACAAGATAGTGATGAGTATGGGTTTTTAGAGTGGTGTGGCATCATGCTTGAATGTTTTCACACCTTTGGTTAAGGTACTTCAGATTGCTGATGGAGATAGAAAGCCATCAATGGGGTTTATATATGGAGAACTCGTCCAAGCAAAGGAAGAGCCACACTATGAGCCAATCATTGATATTATTGATGTGTGAATTAAAGATAGGTTTGATAGCCCATTGCACTTGACGGCTTATATATTGAATCCATTTTATCATTACAACAGTCCGCTTTTTCATTTGGATCAAGATATCTCGATGGGTAATAATAATAATAATAATAATAATAATAACAACAACAACAACAACAACAACAACAACAACAACAACAACAACAACAACAACAACAATGACAATGACACTGACAATAACAATAACAATAACAATAACAATAACAATAACAATAATAATAATAATAATAATAATAGAAAAACTCAATTTGAAATAAAAACATGTACTGTACTTACAAAACTTTTCTTTTTGGCTGATTTTTTATTCTGTGGCTAAACTTTATAAAATTGTGTTGTATTTTGTTTTCAATGTTATTGAATATCTTTTGCCTTTTGTTTATCAATTTTTTCTATAGGATGTATATGATACATTATATCAACTTCGGTAAGTACTATCACACCATTAGAGATTAAATAGATTTTGTTGACCACAAATGTCTTGACAAAAGAAATTAATTTTGTAATCCTTAAATATTGTAACTCCAATTTGAACTTCCTACAAATTTTATAAATTTGTAATTAATATATAATTACAGACAAGATTTATATATATTTTTTAATTTAATATGTTAAACTTATAATATTTAATTGAAATTAAGATTTTTGTTTTTAGTGCAATCATGCGCACTTAATTTTTTGACATTTATTTTGATAAATTATGTGTTTTGGTTAAGGGTGGTCTTTGAAGATATCTAAATTGGGGTGTAAGTAAGTCAACTCAACTCGTGATCAACTCATAAAATAATCGAACTTCATTCGTAGTTGACTGAGTCGAGCTGGAGTTACTCAAGTATTTACTGAAATAGCTATTAAGCTTCATCTCGAGCCCAAGTATACACAACTCGATAAGCTCACATATTTTCTATATATATAAAAGAGCAAAGAGGTAGGTGTCATTCCTCACCACTACCTCTCTTCTTCTCCATTTTCTCTCAACAACAAATAATTTTAGACATGTCTCTAATTTTCACTATCAATGAATGCTTTTCCTTGCCAATAAATCAACATTTTTGCGGTCCTTTATATATTCACTCAATTTCAATCTATGCAACAAAATATTTCTAACTATTAATGTATTCTATATTTTTTTCTTCCAAATTCTTTTTGTAAATATTGCATTTATATAGTAATTGTTTCTTTTCTCTTGATGAAGAGATCTGGAAGAAGACGATATTCAAGAAATTAAACCAACATTTTTCTTTAAAGCAATTGTAAAACGAAATTTCTTTAATGATGTATTAATTTCGTTAATTTTTTATTTGCTTGTGCTGTTGTATTTTTTATGTTTGACTTAGTTATTAATCATAAACATTGAATATAACTCAAATTCATTGGTCAAATGAAAAGTTTATATAATTCAAATCCTTAATGATTGTTTCAGAAAATCTTACTGGTCTAAAAAGGTGAAATAAAATTGAATATTATTTAAAAGTTAAATGAAATATGCCTTTATGTAGATTACATGAAAAAGAAAATTTGAAAGAAAGATAAAATGCATTAAATATATATTGAAAGAATAAAAAATGAGAAACTAAATAACAAAATCTTACATGAATTATCAAAAGTTAAAATTCATTCGAATTTTTTTTATATCAACAAAGAAGAATTTTTTTATTTCTTTGTTGGATTTAAAAAACAAATTGTGAGATAGAATTTCTTCTTTGTTTAATATGTAAACTAATATAGTATATTATAATATATATATATATATATATATTTGGTAATACAGAGTATATAAGATCACTACCTTTTAAAAAATTAAATTATAATATTATATTTCAATAAATATTATATATATTATAATGTTACCCTTATATTAAATTAATGATAGGGATATAATAGGTAGATTAAATTTTGTGAAACATGGCTCTTTTTATATAGTAGTAGATGTAGTTTAATAACAAAAACTTAGTACTTGTTTGATTTTTTACATGATTTTCAAATTTTGATCAGTTGAAGTGGCGTGGTTGTCGGAGATTTCCACATGTACATCTACGTCGACACCAAATTATCTTAAAATACACTATTTTTTATCGATTTTAGTCTGATTAGAGTGCTCGAATCATGTGAAAAACTAAACAAATGTTAAGTTCATGTTATTAATATGATTTTTAAAACGTGTAAAAAACCCAAAAACTCTCCAAAATTTATGTATTTTAAGATAATTAACCATATTATAAAGGGTTAATTGCCTTAAAATATTTCAACTTTGACATGTTTTTGGTTTTTCACACATTTTAAAAAACATGGTCTTAATAACATGAACTTAACACTTATTTGATTTTTCATATGATTTTCAAATTTCAATCAATGGAAATGACTTTATAGATAGCGAAAAATCAAATATTATATATAATATTTTTATTGATTGTTATATTTATTTAGTTTTGGAATTATATCAAATCTAAAATTAAATAAAATATTTAAATAATAAAGATATTATTATATGATAAACGTCAAGAGTCTTTTGGCAACAAGTAAATATCTTTCAAAATATATGTATCAATTTCCAACCGCCAATGAGATAGTGTCACATCAGCTCTAGATCTCTCTCCCTACAACTATAAATATGGGCCTCCATATCAGTTGAAAAACACACCAGAAGTCATTTAAAGAGTTCAAGAATTTGAAAAGAAATTTCATAAGTGAAATTCTCTCAAATATTCAAGGCGTTCTTCACCAAATTCATCCTGAACACGACGTTTGATCCATAAGCAAGGAAGTCAAAGGTGTTCTTCATCAAATTCATCCCGAAATTGGTGTTTGATCCGGAAACAAGGCGTCGGCCCTCCAAATTAACGTTATCAAGTCCAGATACTAAGTCAAAGAAGATCGCGGATACAAATATTCCCCGAAAACTTCGAAGACCAAATCCAAATACCAAGTCAAAGAAAATTGAGAATACAAATCTTCCCCGAAAGCTTCAACGACCGTTTGAAGATCAAGTTTTGAAGAGAAGAATAAAAAAAATAGAGATTGGATCTGTACAAATATATTTTGATTCGAAAATCATCTAAATTGTACACTATTTTGTATTTTATCAAATTAAATACAAAAATTGTGTTACAGACTTGATTATCGCAGATTTTCACGTGTACATCTACGTGGACACCAAATTATCTTAAAATACACAAATTTTTGATCGATTTTGCTCGGATTAGAGTGTCCGAATTTGAAAATTATATAAAAAACCAAATAAATATTAAGTTTATGTTATTAATATGATTTTTAAAACGTGTGAAAAATAAAAAAAAACTCTCCAAAATTTATATATTTTGAGATAACTAACCATATTATAAAACTAGAAGTTATAGAGATTGTTTTGACATTAAGTACGCTCAAAACGAAGTCCACGAGTCTTCTACGAATTTCAATTTGAAATATTGTCAACACGAACAAGAAAATTCAAATATGGTGTATGGGGATATATTACACTAAATATTTGGGTCTCTATATATAAGCACAAACTCCATTTGGGCTGCATTATAGAGAACTTTTCATACAGGAAAATTTTAGCCCAACTCTCTCTTCTCCCTCACTTTCTCGAACGGCTCCAGTCATGTTCTCCATCAAAGTTTATTGTCAACTTAAAAAATTTGTTTTTAATTCTTTTCGATTTTTCTATTTTTTTTTTAATTTTTTTCAAAAATTGAAAAAAAATTTAAGTTGAAAATTTTAATCATCAAGCACAGTGCACGAGCCCATGCATTAGTGTTGGGCAAGTGCACTGCTCAAGTTATCGGATAAAAAATAATTAAAGTAATTCACTTTAATGTTAAGATTCATTGATTTCATTTAGAGTATATATTTATTTTGAAAAAAATAATTACAAGCGGGTGTGCGATCTCTCGCGTTAGCGTTGAGCAATTTTAGAGATTTAATAATTTTATTTTAGGATAAATACTTTTGAAAATAAAACAGAAAATAAAAAAAGGCACACATCTGATATATGGTTCCTTTTTTTGTTGGTTTATTTTTAAATTTTAAGGCATTTTTTATTTATAATTCACCAGTCTGCTTTAATATATGTATAGATTGTCAGTTTTAAAATGTTCTTAAATGTTATAATGATGGCATATATATTCAGATGTTCGAAAACATCTATTTGTAATAGATTTCAAACTATATGTTTCGTAAGAAAAATTTGGAAAAAGTTGCCAGCTTGAGTTTTATTTTCTTGTTAAAAACTGGAGTTCGAATGAATGAGCTTGAATTTTATGTTTATGAGTTTTGTTTGAAAGGTGTTCTTAATGCGTTAAATTGAGGTTATTGTTGAGTTCGGATTATGTCTTTAGTTGATTGTTTTTATTTTTCAAATTCTTATTAATAGTTCATTTATCTTTTAGATTTTAAATTGATAAAACTTATTTATGCAGTTCTGTATTTAAGATTAGCGGATAAGAAAAAAATAAAATAGAAAACAAAACAAAAACGAGTTGGCGGTGTAGGTTCATCCATGTGGAATATCCGAATATATTGAAATATGGAATGGAGGGAGGGAGTCATTATCCATGGAAAGATTCCATGCTACCTCATTCTTATGTGGGAATAAAATAAATGATAAATTACACTTTATACTATATTTTCGCTTTTATAAAATTAATTAAATAAATAGTATCAATGTTTTAGAATTTTTACAAATATAACATTTAATTAATTTTACGATGCGAAAACTATTGATAATTGATTGTATTTGAATATTTCAAGATTGGAATGATTTTTTATGTGGCTGTGTAAATAGGAAAAATAAAAATATAATCAATTATGTACAATTTTCAAACCGTAAAATTGATTAAATATTATATTTGTATTTTTTTTTTAAAAGTAGGTACTATTTGTTAATTCTGATAAGTGAGATATTTTTTTAAAAAAAAATTCAAAATATAAGTATCAAAATATAATTTACCCGAAAATAAAATAAATATATTTATGCAATATTTTATATATGTAATTTCTATTATCATATTATGGAGATATTAATTACAGTATGTGTATGGCGATATTATTTACTATTATCTTAGCAATATCAATTTTTTAAGATTATATGAGATATTTAAATAAAATATTACATCAATGTATATTTTGAATATTATTTTAAAAAAATGGGATAGTGACCGTATAGGGTGTACCATCTACCGCATGTCCAGGTGGCCACCAAACATGCGCCCTTTCAATTCTTCCCCCAACATGACGATGCTAGTACTCTTCCACGTTTCATATCGTCATATGTCAATCTCATACACGGTTAATCGTGTGACGATTTATTTTTCTAATAATATTCCTTTTTTCAGATCATTCTAATAATATTCCAATAACTAGTTTGAGGGTTATTGTGAATATGATTATGAGTGTTTCTAAATACACTACCATTTTTTCTTTATATATCACTTTTTTTTATATACTATATATATTTTTTTAATTTTTTTTTACTTTTTACTTTATACACCACAGTAAATATCATTTTTGACCCTCTACTTAAAAAAGTAAAAAAAAAAAAATCTGCACAAATCTTCCTCACATTCCCGGCCTCCACCGGAAAAAAGAAAGGGAATTTGCAGCAGTTCAATCTGGTTTACACTTGACGCTATACCACCATTGTCATGTTCGCCAAAGTTGTGGTGTAGTACTTCCCATTCGAAACAAGTGCAACCTCATTCGCCATCAACTCCTTAAGGGATTTGACGTGATTTTTTATTGGCTTTGAAAGATTATTTTAGTGTAGATTGGTAAGACGAAGGCTTAGATAGCTGAAAATTGCATTCCGGCCAAAACATGGTCGGATTTAGATCAGGTAGACGGCGGAGAGTTGTGAGATAAATGGAGGAAGAAACAACGGCAGAATAAGAAAGACGAAGGGGGCGACGGGTTTCAATCTTTGCTGCAAATACTTTTTTACTTTTCTTATATTATAAGTTTCATGGGTGACTGGGCGGCAGCCGGCGGTTGACCTGCGGGGGGTTGGGGAAGGAAGAACTTTAACAAATTTTTTTGTTTTATTTTAGTTTTTAATTATTTTTATTTGATAAGGACATTTAAGTAATTCTATAAATAATTATTTTGAATAATTTTTATTAGTGGTGTATAATGAAAAAATGGTGGTGTATATAGAAACACCCTATGATTAATTCCTCAACAAAAATTATGCTATTAGAGATATATATTAGATTAGTTATCCGGATATATTTTTCAATAGATTTTATTTTTTGTGTTCACATATAAGATGACATATATTTATTATTGAAATACACAAAGTATAATTATGTGGTGTCAAGAGCCTAAGATTAACACTAAACCCTGGATCCTAAAACACCAAACTATAGATCCTAAATTTTCTTTTTTGTGGAGGTGCTAGTCTCCGGTGGAGAAGGCGAATAGTGTGCATTTTCCATCACTTGTAGTTTTTTGCATGTCAAGTTTATTATTATTATTTCGATATTGGTTATTATTTATATATTTTTTGATATTGTGTCCTCCATTATGTGCTTGCGCCATCATCACCTCTCATCAACATGGGCATCGGTTGCAACCAGTCACCCCACATCCTACACCACAGTGCCGTCAGCCACTGCAGATCTACACCACAGTGCCGCGGCCACCACAAATATTTTTCATATGTGCTCATTATATCATCTCAATTTATGTAACAAAATTGACGTCTTAAGGACAAACAAATTGGGGATATATATATATATATATGATTAATTATTGTATATATGTTTTTCAAAAAATATTAAGTTTTATACTCACCTATATAAGGTGATGTCTATTTATTGTTCAAACATACAAAATACAATTCTCTACAAATTATACCAACAAAACTAATTTATCAACTAAAATATTAATATTCATCCTTTAAATCAATGTTACTATTATAAAATAAAATTATTAGTTTAATAATAGTGGAGGTAATCAAATATGTTCATCACCATCATATCGTCTAATTATTTTGATCAAACCATACCCAAATTAGAACATCGGTCTTACTCGGAGACAAACCGAAAATCTGGTATGTTTGGGGTTTTCTATGAAAATTCAATTTTCTGTTCGATTTGGGTTTTTTCGGAATTATTAATCTGAAACAAATTAAAATTTAATTGGTATGGTTCTTTGTCTGGAGTTTTCTCAAAAATTCAATTTTCGGTTCCATTTCAGTCTGGAGTTTTCTCAAAAATTCAATTTTCGGTTCCATTTCAGTTTTTTTTACTCTCTCTCTCTATTGTATTTATTTAACTAGATAATTAAGGTAATATACTCGAAAATCTCACATAAACTAGGGTAATTGGCATATAACACCACTCCAATTACATATGATTGACAATTGCACCGCAAAATTAAATTTCCCCCCACAAAATGCACCATTGAAATATAGTAATTGTTGCATTTCTGCACTCCTTAGGCATTCTGAATAATAAAACTCATCCAAATTTCATCAAAGATGATGATGATGATGATCATCATCATAATAATAATAATAATAATAATAATAATAATAATAATAATAATAATAATAATAATAATAATTTATCCCTTAATTTCATTCCTTTTTTTTCTAATGTTGTTTTGTCCATGCCCTATTTTTCCTCTCTTTTTTTGCATTCTTAATCTCTTTCTTTTTTCATAATTTTTGTCTTCTCTCCACTATTAAAATATATTACCATTATATTTTTTTGATCATACATGTGCATGATTATATATTTTATAATCATTAAAAAGAGTAATTACATGCCAATTCTTTTTGTACAAATTCGAGAGTTTTATTTTATGAAGAATATAACAAAATAGTCTAAATTTATCTTATAAAGCAAATAATAATAATAATAATAATAATAATAATAATAATAATAATAATAATAATAATAATAATAATAATAATAATAGAACGTTACAAAAAAATTAATGACAATAAAAGGGAATTAAGAGTAATATAAAAAAAAAAGATGAATAGGAGAATTTTATATTTACTAATAACGTCTATAGGGTGCAAAATGCAAAAAATACTATATTTCAATGGCGCAATTTGTCAAAATATTAAGTTTGGGTGCAAAGTGTGAGAAAATTGCAAAAATGGTCCCAGAGGACATGTTTTCCCCCGATTTTGGTCCCAAATCCGCTAATTTGGTATTATTGGACCACGATATGCAAAAATGGTCCTCACCGTTACGTTTGCCGTTAAATTTCCATGCGAATTTAGTCCCAAAGCCCTCTGCAATTTTAGTCCCACACAGAACATTATTCATAACAGTGAATTGGAGAAAATTCTCAAGAATTGGAGGGAAAATTCAACCCTTTGGAGGGCATTTATGCTTAATACCTAGAGGTGGCAATTTGAGCCCGGCCCGACCCGCTTTTCGGGTCGGGCTGGGCAAAAAAAAATTAGGCCCGAAACAATTTCGGGCCGGGCCGGGCTTCGAAAAAATTAGCCCGAAAAAAATCCGGGTCGGGCCGGCCCGACCCGAAAAATGAGAGAGGCCCGACGGGCCGGGCTTTTTCCCAAAAAGGCTAAAAAAGCACTAGGCCCGTGGGCGGCCCGGCCCGGCCCGCCTTTTCGGGCCGGGCCGGGCCTTAAAAAAATAGGCCCGCAACAATCCCGGGCCGGGCCTCCCGAAAATTGGCTCGAAAATTTTCGGGGCCGGGCCCGAATTTTCAAAAAAGCCCGAAATTTCGGGCCGGGCTGGGCCGGGCGGCCCGAATTGCCAGGTCTATTAATACCTACCTGCATTGAATATGTATATATATATATACACACACACATACAACTATACACTCAATTCTGCTGCATCTACAAGCATGAGAGAACAATGTCTGTTGCATCTTCAAGCAGAGAAAACAATTTTTTCTTGGTATGTGATTGTTAAAAGCCTGTGCGTGCCTATGTTTCCAATTGTGCACATAGCAAAGTTAGATTTTTTTATACATGTCCTGATTCACTACGTGGGGGTTGCAAGTTTTTCAGATGGGTTAATAAGTGTCCATCTCAAGACAACTCAGGGGAGTCCCACAACTCAAAGGTGAAGATGTCAACTGAAGACATGACTGAAGATTTGAAGACAATGGCTGAATGTATGATGCAAATGGCTGGAGGTATGAAGAACATGGTTGCAGATGTGGCAGAAATTAGAAAGTGGGGTAAATTGATGTTTCTGGTGTTAATGTTGTATGCAGTTACGATTTTCTTCAAATGAATGCAGTGGCTGAATTTAAAATGCTTTAATATTTCCCTAGAAGCTTATCCTAGCCTAATATGTAAGGTGTAAGATGCATGAATCATATATGTATGCCCATGAGCAAGTTTTCCCAACCCAAGCAACAATAAGCAACAAAAATCAAAACAGTAGCATTTCAATTTCATTTTCAACCATATCAACCCAAGCATTTCCCAACCCAAGCAACAACATCAACCACACCAATATCAAAACAGTAACATTTCATTTTCAGAGCTTGTATAGCTTCTGCAGTCAGCATAATTAACAAAAAATAGCTTCTGCAGTCAGCATAATTATCAGAGCTTGTGCAAAAAATATGTTTAATTGTTCCAACTCTGATGCCAAAATAACAAAAAACATCAAGCAGACAGTTGATATCTTATCTTATCTCTTCATCATTCATCTCCTGTGATGTGCCTCCCCACTCAGCATCTTTATCAACATTTTCATTAAATATAATGTCATCAATCAATTCATCACCACTATCTATCTATGCACTAAAATTAGAATCTTCACTGTTTGAAACTATCAAATCATCTCCAACCTCTGGCTGCCTCAAACTTTCTGAAACTATCACTTCATCTCCAATCCCAGGTGTCCTATATTGCATAGCATCTATTTCATTAGCCATTTCAACTAACATAGCCTCAAACGCAGCATCAGTCTCTATAGCATCAACATGCTCTTCTTCAACATGCCCTTAAACATGCTTTATAGCATCAACATGCTCTTCAACCTGCTCTATAGCATGAACATGCTCTTCAACCTACTTTGTAGCCTCAGTTGATATTACAACCTGCTCTACAACAGGCTCTACAACAGGCACCTGATCTGTAACCTCAGTAGGCTACCCATCAGGTTTCCCATCAGGCTCTACAATAGGCACCACATGTTCTATAGCCTGTGTTTGTTCTTGACCTACCACATCATCTATGTACACTACCTCCCCTTCCACTACCCCTTTATTCGATTCAATCAATGTTTTCTCACCATCTAAATACAACGTGAATTATCTGGTTTCATAAGCCCCTATTATCAGCTGCTAAGTATCATACTCACAAACAACAGGCTTCATTCGATTCAATCAATGTTTTCTCACCATCTGTATGAATTCTCTAGTTTCATAAGCCCCTATTATCAGCTGCTAAGTATCATACTCACAAACAACAGGCTTCAGTTTATAGGCTGTTCTAAAACAGGCACCACCTGTTCTGTAGCCTGTGTTTGTTCTTAACCTACCACATCATCTATGTACACTACCTCCCCTTCCACTACCCCTTTATTCGATTCAATCAATGTTTTCTCACTATCTAAATACAACGTTCGATTCAATCAATGTTTTCTCACCATCTAAATACAACGTGAATTCTCTGGTTTCATAAGCCCCTATTATCAGCTGCTAAGTATCATACTCACAAACAACAGGCTTCAGTTTACCATTCTCATCATTTGCATAGAACTTCTTAGCCCTCAGGTAGCCTATTTGTTCACATAAACCTTCTAAATACTTATAACACCACTTACGAGTGTCAACGAAATCAAACGCAGATAATGTGGCCTCTAAATATTTAAGTACACCACAGTCATTAAGCAACATACCACTATGCTTAAGCTTCATCGTGTACCAATACTCTACCCCACCTGTAATGACCCGGCTACCGGACTGACGGCTGTCCCCATAAACCAACACAAGTCTTTCTAGCGTGCTTTGTCCTCACTCAGGTAGCCTATTTGTTCGCATAAACCTTCTAAATACTTATAACACCACTTACGAGTGTCAACGAAATCAAACGTAGATAATGTGGCCTCTAAATATTTAAGTACACCACAGTCATTAAGCAACATGCCACTATGCTTAAGCTTCATCGTGTACCAATACTCTACCCCACCTGTAACAACCCGGCTACCGGACTGGCGGTTGTCCCCATAAACCAACACAAGTCTTTCTAGCGTGCTTTGTCCTCACTCAGGTAGCCTATTTGTTCGCATAAACTTTCTAAATACTTATAACACCACTTACGAGTGTCAACGAAATCAAACGCAGATAATGTGGCCTCTAAATATTTAAGTACACCACAGTCATTAAGCAACATACCACTATGCTTAAGCTTCATCGCGACCCGGCTACCGGACTGACGGTTGTCCCCACAAACCAACACAAGTCTTTCCAGCGTGCTTTGTCCTCACTCACACGCTCCTTAAGAAACTTCCCAGGGGGTCACCCATCCTACCATTGCTCCAGGTCAAGCACGCTTAACTTTGGAGTTCTGGTGGAACGAGCGCCAGAAAAGAAGATGCACCTTGTTAGTATGAGTAGCACCAATCAAATCCTTTAAGCTCTCCTCAACTATACAGTCCCATTCTTGTATAGCCTCAAAATCCCTCTCATTCGGTTCATTCATGTGCCTCTTCGCTTGGAAGTCTTATAGGAGCCGCTTTTTGTCCGTGCCTTGCACCGGCGATCACTCCATGCTTCGGCCCCGGGCGTCACATGACACAGCACAGTACAGGGCCTTCGGGTTAAATAAGACAGGGCCTACGGGCTTCACAGTATGGGCCGACGGGCTATATGGTTTGGTCTACAGACTGAACAACTTTTATTATTTCTCATTTACTCGCTTAATTTTATATAGCTTGGATAATTGGACACTCCCCACTGAGTTTAAAGTACTCACCCTAAAAACTTTTCTTTTTCAGATAGAGGCTCGGGTGATGCTTAACGGGTCAAGATGCGATGGTGGTGGTCATGGTCCCGGATTAAATAAAGATTTTAATAAAATTTAGATTATTTTCTTAATATGTTTTTCCGCTGAAATTCTTTGAGACCTTAATATTCAATTATTATGTAATTTTCTTTTATCTATTAATAAATGCATGTTTAACGTTTCATTTTTATTAAGAGTAATAAAATTGGGGCGTTACACCACCTATTTTGAAAGGCAAAATTTCAAAATTTCAAATTTCCAAAATCACACAAAAATGAAAGAAATCGCAAACAAATTTAGGGGAAGAATACTTACGATAGGACGGGTGTGGTAGAGCTAGGAGAATCTTCCTCCGTGTCATCGTTACTTACGTTCTCAGTGATAGTTGCGGGTGATTTTTACGTTCTCAGTGATAGTTGCAGGTGATTTTTGGGGTTTCGGGAGTTTTTACGGGTGATTTTGAGAAGGTTTGGGGATTTGGGGAATTTCGTTTAATTTGATTTTTGCGGGTGATTTTGAGAAGTTTTGGGGTCTGGGGATTTTCCGCGGGTGATTTCGAACAGGTTTGGGGATTTAGGATTTGAGGATTTTCGTTTAATTTGGATTCAATTAGGTTAACTAAAAATTACGTGCTCCTCACGTGTAACGGTTCCGTCTCTTCTTAAGAATTTCGTCAAAACGCCTGAGACTATTTATGCATATCCCTATCTTTTGGGGTCATTTTAGCAGCAAAATATCGAAAAATGGCCAAATTAGCGGGGTTGGGACCAAAATTGGGGAAGGACATGTCCTGTGGGACCATTTTTGTAATTTTCTCTACAAAGTGTCAATCCTATGTAATTTGAGGGGGGTTATATATCCTTTATTCATTTATTCATAAGTTATTATAATATAAATTAACTAATAACACTTGCAAATAGAAAAGTGAATATGTACAATATCGTATTTTAACTTTTAAGATATCTCGAAAGTCAAATTATAGATGAATAAAAAAAACATAATTATATACAGTACCAAAAAATGATTTTTTTACTCACACACCCGACATGTAGTATTGAGGAGATTCTAATACGTATCTCCAAGCAATCTCACTCCACCACTAGGCCATCCCCACCGGCAGTGGCGGCCCTGAGGGCGTGCAAGATGTGTGCCGCACAGGGGCCTCAAAAATTTAGGGGACCTATTTTATAAATTTTTAGCATTAGTAGTTATATATATTAGCACACTACAAGAAATCAGCTCATACACCACCCTTGATTAACCACGGTTTTGGAATAAAACTGTGGTAATATAACCAATAACCACAATTTTTCAAAAAACAATGGTGTATGAGCGGATTTTCCCGGAAATAACACCACAATTTTAAGGAATCTGTGGTCTGTATTCACACATACACGATCGTTATTACTTAACAGTGGTGTATGTGCATTTTTTATTCACTACGGTTTAATTCAAAACGGTGGTGTTTGTTCAAATAACATATCACAACTGTTTTTAATAAAAACCGTGGTAACTGTAAATACACTTTTTCAATAATTTTTTAAAACAAAAACAATTGGGGAAAAAATCAAACCCCTATAAATTGAAAACCCCCCCCCCCGCGCGCGCTGTTTCCTCCATTCTAAACTCCACTTAGCTTCCTTCCGCTCAAACCGAACCAAGCCCCCGCGACACAAAATCAACTTGGCAGAAGAACTTAAGAGTTGAAGAAATTCACTGAAATCCCATAGTTTTTTTGTTCACCATTTCGAAAAAGGGCATCCTTAGAGGTAATATAATGTTGATTTAGTTATTGTTTTAAATCTCTCTCTCACTCTAGAAACATTGATTTATCAATGGCAGGAAACTGAATTCATTTGCTTTTTCTGTATAGAGATTTTAAAGATTCCGATTAAGTTCTGGCATCACACATTTTTGGGTGATTTTCATGTTTCTGTGTTAAGGTTGAGGAGCGAGGGAGGAGAGAGAAGGTGGTGAAGGTAAGTCACTGTTTTTGTGTCTGAAATCTGAAGAAAGCATTCACAATATGCATGTCTCATCAATGTGGGAAAGGTAGTTGGCCAAATTTGACCCGCATCACTCACACTGCTAAAAGGCATTCAACATTTTTTACTGCTTAATTCATTTTTATTAATATATCTAGATCCTTTTCTTTGTTGTCTTCTTCGATTAATTACTCCAATTAATACCTTGTTGTCTCTGCAAATCTGCAGATCTTTGTTGTGCAGAAGACCCATTGGTTTCATTCTTGCCTAGTCAAATTTAGCTGAGCAGTAATTCAAGGTTTGGGCTTCTTTTTGTCATCTAATTTTATTTCCTTTTTTGAGTGAAAATTGGGAGAATTTACAGATGTTTTATCGTTTAAAAGTTGTTTTTTGGAGTGTAGTTTTGTTCTGTATTTGCTTTATGTCATTTATTTTCATTTTTGAATTTCCTTCATTTTTGGTAGTTCGTGGTGTAAATTTGGATGCAAAGGTGCAATCTTGCTTATTTTGTTTGGATCATCTGTAGAATTCCGATTGAATTGATTGGGTGAAGCTGGATTGTATTGGACGAAACTATCAAAGTTCTTGATCTTTTCTTGATGGGATGGGATGGGATGGAATTATGTTAACTGTTATGTATGTTTTGTTTAAATTCTATTATGATTTTGAATCGAAAGATTACTGATCAGGTTAGTAGTTGTGTAGCAAGTATGAGATCTAATCGAATTAAATCCTAGTTTGGAGTTGCTTCTTTGTCCTCCCCCATTAGAGTTGTTTAGTTAGCTAGTATAAGATCTCATTTCACATGCATGTCATCAGATGAGATCCTTGAATGCATAGATCAAGCTTTTTGATTCTTAATTAAATATTTTGCTGATCTAATTATATTTTAAAAATAAATCCGTGCCTAAAATCAGAAATGCATGGATATTATTGTGTGAAGAATCTAATTTGTTATTTAGAAGGAAAAGATGTGTACCAATAATCACAGAAAAGAGCGTTCTAAAATAATTTTAGCCACAACTTTGACTTGATATAGCTCAGTGCTGCTCCTAACTCTTTGATAGTGCTATTGTTTTGCATTTATGATCTACTTCCCTTTTTACACATATTGGTTAAAATTGTGTTGGTATATCTGAGGCCTATAATATTGTTGAGATAAAAAAAAAAAATTAAACTGGACTCTTGTATTCATATTGTAGTCTTGATTGAATGTCATTCTTTTGCCTATCTTTGAATGTCATTCTTTTGCCTATCTTTAAGAAGATTGAATCTCCTTTAGCCTTTATCAATTAAGAACGTGGCAAAGTAGACGATTAGATTGAAATCCAGAGCTTACCACTACAGCAAGAAATTTTACTATAAGATCTTCTCATCTTCCTCTGAAAAATCTGCCTTCCCAAAAGGTAAATGGACAATCCCAGTTTTATCTGCTCGAAATTCAACTTTCCCTTTCTTGAACTCCTCTATTACCAGCAATTAACATTTATGTAGAAACCCTTTAAAAGATCCAACTGATATGAACTCCTCAACCCAAGCATGAGATTTGAAATTAATGGTGCAAAGATAATTATGCATTCTTCGACACTGTGATCCACAATAATATGTGGCATATTACTTTCTTGCTAGAATGAAATAAGCTGAGTGTGTTCGAGACTATACATGTGGTATGTTAGTAGTTATTGTACCAGCTTTCGGATTTGGCATCAGTCCTCGTGGTCCTAGAAGTTTTCCCAAACTTGCAACCTAACAAAGAGGATTAGTGTGTGTCGAGCCATTTATCACAAATTGAAAACAATTTATAGATAAATCTAAAGGCTTAGCATGCATGCACACACACGAACAGTCGAGCACACAGATAAATTGAATAGTAAAGAACCATAGCAGTGGTGCAATTACCATAATCTGAACAGATCAGAAACATCCATATTATACCAGAAGATTTATGATTTCATTAGGAGTTAAGTTTCCATGAATCATAACAAAAGTTTGCTAAGGGGAAGTGCAATATTTCTACTTCAAAAAATAAAAAACTAATCAAAAGTCTTATAAAAAAACTAATTAACTTAGTTTAGATTGTAGATATACTATGATTAATTTATGGATCTTAATCATGATTAGAGACTGTTTATCATAAAGAATGTGAAGTTATGAAGGGGAAAAAAATGACTTGACAATTTCTTATCAAAAGAGATTTTAGGATAATAATAATGAAATTGACAACATATGTGGGGCATGAAGACGAATATTTATTTGGTGGAAAATATAAATTTCTTTTTCTTTTCTATGAAAATCGGATCAATGATAATAATGGGCTAATTAATCTCTAATATAACAACATTAAGTTTTTTTTTTACTGTATAAAAAAAAAATATGGCTAATTGAAGCTATATGGATCTATGTGACACTTGAGCCAAATGATTCAAAGGGCTGAATTTTGAAATATCATCTAAATTCAATGACAGGTTGGAATTAAAGTGTAATTGTTGGCTATTTCAGCTTAAACAAGGGGCTGCAAGGATCATTGGCAGAAGTTCACTTTTAACCCAAGGTAATTTTTGATTTTTGCCGAGAGTTGAATTCTTTCTCTATATTAATTACATGACAGAACTTTAAGTGCATGTAAATGGTATGCTGCTTTCTCTACTGAAGATTTTATTGGTATTGGAAAAATTCTCAGTTGAATACAGCATGGGGGTAAGCATCAATATTTCTCGGAAGGTAACCACTACTGTATTTACTAGTCTTTACTAATTTTAGTTTCTACAGTTTTAGTTTTCATATATCTATATATATGAACAATGCGACTGGTTCCTTTTTAATCCTGCTAAGGTAGATCACTTATGGAACAAATTGATATAGAGACAAATCAAACGAAGCTATTCCTGAATGTATATGACCTCACTCCTGCCAACAACTATTTTTATTGGTTTGGACTTAGATTCTATCACTCGGGTATAGAAGGTACAATTCACTGATTTAGTGCACATTTTGCTTCTTTTTTTAAGCTAAGATTTGCCAATAGTTGTCCTTATTCTCCATAGTGATAGATACATTTGGAAGCTAATTTGGTGAGTCTAATGATTATGGCAGGTGTGTGATGGAAACATTATTAGAACCTTTAGTATATGCTTGAGTCTGTTGGGGCAATTCTAGTAATACATTTAATCTGATTGATGAACAAAATTTATTCTAAAATTATTTCATCAATATTTGATTTTGCAAGCAAAAGTCTCATTTATGTTTTATTTTGTATCTTTTCTTTTGCAGCTAGAAAACTTGTTATTGGATGGTGTTGGAAACCTCAAACAGATCAATTTTGGTTTAAGTGCTATGTTCGAGAGCAAGTCAGGGTAAATAATATCCTCCTCTTGCTTTCCCTTTATCATATGCTAGTGTCTATTGTGGAAAAATGTTTATTTCATATTGAAGAATTATGAGGAGCACCAGCTCACCCACCTAATTCCTCAAAGACCTTCTGGTAATATTGATATATACTGCCTTTTATCTATTTAATTTCTTCAAGTTTTTATCGTTTATCACATGCTTCAAGGATGTTGAAAAAATAATTTTGATTCCACTGATAAAATTAAAGTATAGATAGATACATGAGATGTAGTTGTGTATAGCAAGGAAATCAGCACCCCCAGCCCCTTTAGTTGATCCTTTTACTGCTTTTAGAAGTTGAGTGGATTTTGGTTGATCTTTTGTCTGCTTTGATCTTTTGGAAGTTGTATGATTTGCATACTCTTTGCAATTGGGTTGTCGAAGAGTCACATTTGATATCTATTTCAAACATGACTTTATCTGCTTGAATCATTGAGTGCATATTTAGTCTAATATGTGCTTAAATTGATGCAAACAGTTCATACAGGAAAATTGACAGATATTGGAATCACAATTGGCATTGATGGGATATCATATTTGATATGAATAGTTCCATGAAATTCTTTATTGTGCATCATATGTTACAAGGACCTATTTTATGTACATCGAATTATCTCATGATATTATTGTTTTGTGATTTTACTGATATGGTGTATGCAATTGTGTATAGTGCTTTAGGTTAATATATCCCGTAATTATTTTATGGTTTTAATTGTAATTAACTACTTGTCTTTTGACATGTTGCAGGTTATTGTGAGCTTATCATCTCTCCTTTATTTCTTCAATATATCATTGGAGCTAGCTAATGGAACTAGTAAGATCTTTGTAATAGAACTTTGGATTTGTTTAATAGTTTTTTTAACAAGCAATAGAGATGTTTCTTTGCAATGAATTTTATATTTTGGATAAGATATGTATTTTAGATGAGATTTTTTTATTTTGAATGAGATTTTGTATTTTGGATGATTATCATTTCTATAAAATATTTTTTATTTTGGGATTATACATGCTAGACAACAATTTATCAAGGGATTTAAAAACAAAATAAAAAAAATAAAAATATACCACGGTTTTAATAGTGAACCGTGGTAAATTTACCACGGTTTAAATAAATCCGTGGTAAACTTACCACGGTTATACTTAAACTGTGGTAAAATTACCACGGTTTTTTTTGTATCCGTCGTAAATTTACCACGGTTTTTCATAAATTTACCACGATTTTTTGAAAATCGTGGTAAAATTACCACGGTTAATAACCGTGGTGTATGCCACTGTCGTAAATTAACCACGATTTTAAAAAAACCGTGGTAAAATTACCACGGTTATTACCCGTGGTGTATGAGCGTGTGCATAGACGACGTCCGCCTAGACCACGGTTGGGATTTGTCATACACCACGGTTATTACCTGTGGTGTATGAGCGATTTTCTTGTAGTGGCATTTGTTAGTTTATTATAAAAAATAGCCTTTTAGTTTATAAAAATTAATTGAGGCCTTTTAGAAAATAACAGGAAAGACCAGCTCAATATTTAGCTCAATATTTTATAAATAATACCAGGCCTAGCCTAATCAATATCTGTGAAAATCTTGAAAATATTCTAAAGTATGGAGAGCTTAGTGATTTTGATGGTCAAGAATTATTTCAAGAATTAAAAACTCTGCAATATCTTTTACCAAAACAACATAAAACCTTAGATATACTGGCTAACTTGAAGAGGTTGAATAGTGGTCCCAATACATACATTGTTTATAGAATTTTATTGATCATATCTGTTACAGATGCATCTGCAAAGTTGCTATTTATTTATTAAAATCTTACTTGCGATCGACCATGTCACAAGAAAGATTAAATAGACTTGCTTTGATATCCAATAAAAAAGAGTTGATAGAAAATATTGATTTGAAAAATTTATAAATGAGTCTACTTCAAAAAATATTAGGAGAAGTATCTTTAAATAATATTTTGTAGTTTGCGTTTCATACGTGATATTATTTAAAATATTTTTCTTTTGTTTCAAGTTTGTGTTGGGGTTTTTTCGAATTAAACCACCGCAGGATCATTTGGTTGTTCATTAACACATGTTCATGCAAATCATATTTTTTACGTCAGATGCATGTTTATCACAGTCTAACAGAAAAAACATGCAAAGCAGATTCGAATCTAATAAAGTGGAAGACATAGAAACGAATCTACTTACAAATCGATAGACGGTCTGTGGACAAGATTAAAGGTCTAATCTTGCTGTTGAATGAACACAAAACAGGCGCCCCTTTTTCCTCAGAAAAATCATCCACCACACAATTCTACTCCAAGATCTTCTGTTGTATTTCCGGACTGTGTCTAGATTCAGAGTGAGCTGAAATCTACTAGATAGGTTTGTGGAATCTGTGGATAACTTTGAGAGACAAAGAGGGACTGATTTCTTCTCCTCAAATTTTCATCCCCCTTTATATAGGAAGGGGGCGAAAATTGCTTCTCCAAACCCTACTGGGTTTGGGGCTCTATCTCAAGTTTAATATCCAGTCCACCATTAGTCTATTGGGCTACAACAGGGATCTAGAAGAATATTAAATTGGCCCATTAATTTATTTAATATCTAATATCCAATAAACTTAGGATATAATTAAATAAATTAAGTTTTACTTTTATTCCACTAAAGAAGTAAAACTGACCTACCAATTTAATACATATTTACGAATATGCTTTCTCATTTAGTCCAGTCATTCCCCGTGTTTAAGATATAATGTTCATTAATTAATTATGTCAGCCTCTGATAGCTATAATTAATTAATATCTAAAACCTTGAGTAGTACCACACAAGCTTTACCATGTAAGGAATAAATTCCACCTGCAGGGTTTCAACATGAACTTGTGTTTCCTCAAGAGAACATCATCAACCTGGCGCACCAGGACACGATGCTCATGCATATTGCTCGAGACATCATGTATACATTGTTATTACCCAAGATATCGAGTTTGATCTACGAAAAGATCTCACTCATTGATAAATCAAAGTAATAGACAACGCACACATATGCTCGCCAATATCACATGAGTTCAGAACCCGAACTTTGTGGATCTTTATTCTCTCACTAACTGGGTCAGAGACAAAGAATAGTATCCTATCGTGATCCTCCTCAATACACTAACAAGTGTACTAGAATAATCAGTTAGTCAAGATAAACTAACTTATCAGATTATTATACGGTGTACCGATGGTGAGTTCAAGACCATCTAAGTCGTGAGCTCTTTAATACATTACAAGGTTCTAATGACATGATCTTACCGTGTGACTCCCCACACCATATCATCTACAATGTAAATATATGAAACATTGCATAGAACAATTATAGAACATAATCTAAATGCAAATAGTGACTGCAATAACTTTCATTTCATATCATCATATCATCAGAAAAGTATACAAAGACAAGTCTTCCAGTATACAAAACTAACAGTTTGTTCAAATATCAATGAGCGCGCATAAGTCACATGACTTTAAAGTTTTCAAGAATGCAAACTTTTAATGATTTGAACATAGCAAACAAATATTTTTAAGTGCATTTTATAGGGTAAATTACACGTTGATACCTACATTTTGGATACTTTTTCAAAAGTGATCCACTTTTTCAAAATTAACAAAAAAATACCTACTTTTTCAAAAAAAAATCAAATCTAATATTTAACCAATTTTAAGGCCATGAAATCGCACGTAATTGATTGTATTTTTAATATGCGTATTTCTTCAGTCACGTGGAAAAAATGCATCCAATCAAATATTAAATTAAAATCAATTACATACGATTTTTGGACCGTAAAATTGATTAAATTATATATTTGTAAAAAATTTGAAAATGTGGGTACAATTTTGTTAATTTTGAAAAAGTGCGCCATTTTTTAAAAAGTACTCAAAATGTAGGTATCAAAGTGTAATTTTTTTTAATTATATATATATATATATATATTAATTTTAATTTTAATAAATTAGGGACACCATTTTTAGTGCTCGTACAGGGCCTTCAAAATCTTAGGGCTGGTTCTGCCCAGTGCCCACCGGGACCACAGTACCAAAAAAAATGATTATCCCTGCTAAAAAAATGATTAACCAAAATTTCGATTTGTTTAACCGAATAAACACCTGGAAATTGAACCAGGGGTCCCACACGCTTATATTATTTCCAATTTTATCTTTCCTTTCCAACACACTCTCTCTCTCTCATATTCCAGAGTATGTATGAATTCCTTGAAAGTTGATTAAGTATTTATTAATGGTTTTAAATTCATTTGATTAATTATAAAAATAATTAAAAAAACGACAGTAATAGAAATGAGAGCGAGTATATATGAAACAAAATACGTACATGGAGGAGTGGGGACATAACGGGAATGGAGATGAGCTTTCCCAGGTTAAAGCAACAACTTTCCATTAATTAATTAAAAGATTTTTTAATTGTTAATTAACCATACAGAGCATCTACTTTACTTTGAGAGACTAGACTAGACTAGACTGGATGTTATAAATTATAATAACAGCGCCACCGCACCACTAATGATGATTACTTACTAAATAACAATTCATTCAAAAAATAAATAATAAAGCACGTCTTCAAAGACGACCAATATTTACCTAATCATTCCAAATGGCATAACCTACGCTGCTTCGTTTCTCTGTCCGGATCCATGATTATTTTTATTAAACTGTTTAGATCTTGATTATTATTTACTTACTCAACAAAATAAATGACATTATGTGGGAGTAAGAACATTCATCATGTAACAGGATTGAAACTGTTCATTTCCCAATTTTAAAGTTAATTTTCCTAAAAATCCGCTGGGAATAAGTACACTTGAATTATGAAGAGAGAGAGAGAGAGACACATGCCTAATATGCTAATTAGCCAGCACAGAAGATAACCCCAACCGTCCAAAGGCAAAGGCAAAAAAAGCAAAGGCAGGCAGGTGGAAGAAAGGACAGATTGAGAGAGAGAGAGAGAGATTCTACATTCATTCACACTTGGTGGTAGCTAGTATTGTGTTGTGGTTTGCAGCTGCATCAATATCACAGATTGAAGAAGTGCATTCATTCCTATGGTGATGAGTAATCAGAAAGAGAAAGATGAGAATTCG
Organism: Perilla frutescens; assembly: GCA_026008535.1. Taxonomy (NCBI): domain Eukaryota; kingdom Viridiplantae; phylum Streptophyta; class Magnoliopsida; order Lamiales; family Lamiaceae; genus Perilla; species Perilla frutescens. The sequence continues at coordinate 40,273,364 of BRKX01000007.1, read as the reverse complement.
AAGAGAAGGACGTTGGTGGGTATTGCGTGGAATTGCGCTGCTGAGCTGAAACTCCTCCTCTCCGCTCTCCTCTTCCTCTGCACCCTCGCCACCCTCCTCCAATTCCTCCCTTCCCGCTTCTTCATCTCCCCTTCTGACATCCGCCGCTGCCTCACTACTCCCACCACCGCATCTCTTCCTCCCCCATCCCAACAGATGTCCACAGATGAGATGTCCGACGACGGCGTCCTCAAGCGAGCTTTCAACCCTTACGGCTCTGCTGCCTACAACTTCATCTTCATGTCGGCGTACCGAGGCGGCGCCGACACCTTCGCTGTCATCGGTCTCTCATCCAAGCCTCTCCACATCTACGGCAAGCCCTCTTACGAGTGCCAGTGGGTACCGCGCCACAACTCTACTGCTAACGCTACTGTCGCTACTATCGGACAGAAGATCCTCCCCGACTGGGGTTACGGCCGCGTCTACACCGTGGTGGTGGTGAACTGCACTTTCCGGAGTCCCGCGGGGGCGGATGGAAAGGGAGGCAAGCTGATCCTCCACGCCGACAGCGACATCATCGTGGCCTTGGACGAGACGGCGGAGGAATTCGCTGATTTCACAGCGCAGGTGGAGTCGGTGCCGGCGTACGACTATGTATACTGTGGGTCGCCCCTGTACGGGAAGCTGAGCCCTGCGAGAGTGCGAGAGTGGGTGGCGTACCACGTGAGGTTGCTGGGGAAGAAATCTCATTTTGTGATGCACGACGCAGGGGGAGTCCACGAGGGGGTGAGGAAAGTGCTGAGGCCATGGATGGAGAAAGGATTCGTGAGTTTGCAGGATGTGAGGGAGCAGGAGAGCTTCGACGGATACTATCACAATCAGTTCCTCATAGTGAATGATTGCCTGCATAGGTACCGCTTTAGGGCAAAGTGGATCTTCTTCTTTGATGTGGATGAATTCATATTCGTGCCCAAGAAAAGCACCATCAACTCCCTCATGAACTCCCTCTCCGGTTTCACACAGTTCACCATTGAGCAGATGCCAATGTCCAGCACACTCTGCCATGAGCAGGATGGACCCCTGCCCTTGGCTTTCAGGAAGTGGGGATTTGAGAAGTTGGTGTACAGGGATGTGAAGAGAGGTGTAAGGAGGGACAGAAAGTATGCAGTGCAGCCGCGCAATGTGTACGCCACCGGGGTGCATATGTCGCAGAACACCCTGGGGAGGACCACCTACAAGACGGAGGGCCGCATCCGCTACTTCCACTATCATGGGACCATTGCCAATCGCCGCGAGCCCTGCAACCAATTTCTCAATCAATCACAAATCACGCTTGATGGAATTCCTTATGTTATGGATACGACTATGCGTGAGGTTGCCGCTGCTGTAAAGAGATTTGAACTCAAAACCATTGGCCCTGTGTTGCAGAGAACGCGCCAGTGACATGTTATATTTCATATTGCATATAGATAGATAAACCTGTTACAGTCGGTATTCTTTTATTTCTTATTACAATTTACAGTTTACAATCTAGTGCCTAGTGAGATGAATAGATCACAGATGTGTTGTGTATACGTAAAATATTGGATTAGAGAGCATGAAACATATGTATATACATACTCAGGAGGAAGGAATTCGTCATTACTAGTGTGTGTGTGTGTGTGTATATATATATATGTATGTCAATCACGACATGTTTGTTGCTGGAACCATAATGCATTTGTGTTGTTTAGCACCACATCTACATCTTATCTTATTATGAAAAAAAAAACAGAAAACCCCCCAAAAAAGGAATGTTATGGTAATAGAGCAACAGGTATGCTGTGTAGTAGCTATAGCACTCCAAAATAGACAGGCAAAAAGAAATGGAGTGTGGTTTTGTCAAGCGCTCTGTGCTTCTAAGAAGGCACTGAAATCATCCCTGGCTTTGCGGAGGCGGGGTGTAATGCACGGAGAACTTGGGGACGACGTAGAAAAACGAACATGACGAGATGAGTTACAAGTGAGTTGGCCGCTGCCGCTCTTGAGAACTCCTTTCCGATGAATGTTATTATTATCAAAGAGAAATCCGGTGGTGACTGGGGATTCTGCATCGTTGACACTGCTGCATCGCATGAGCTCGAGTGGCAGATCAAAGAAGAGATTGGACGTAGCATCTCCATCTTCTTCGTTGTTTATGACGGCCGATGATCTCCAGGACCCGCATTCAAACTTCTCCAGAGACGCTCGTTGGGAAGCTATATCCACATGCGGATGCTCCTCCTCTTCTTCCTCCTCCTCCTCCTCCTTACGCGCCCTCACCATTTTGCCTTTCCCCATCCCCATCCCTGGAAGGAACAAGCATGCCCCGCATTTGAACTTCTCCTCCACCTCTCCTTTCTTCTCCAATTTTATTTTTACTCGTTCTTCTCTTCTCTCTGCTTTCACCTCACTTTCATTCGGATTTTCCCACATATCAAAGTCCACCGAAGGTTGGCACACCCTTCCTTCTCCACATGACTTGCTCCTCTGCATTCGATTTTCTCTCAGCCGCTCCAGATTGCCCAGGGCCACTGAGTGCTGCCTAGACAGTGGTGACACCTGCCGCTGCTGGTTTCTGTGTTTCTTCTTCTGCTTTGCGGATATGAACTCAAAACGTGGAGACGAAGTGGCGGAGTTGGGGAGACTGCAGCTCATGAATTTAGGTAGAGGTGGAAGAAACTGATGCTGTGGAACAGACACGACCTCCATTTCCGGCCCTGTACTAACAGGATATTGGATCACGGAAATTGGATCCACCGATATCTGCTTCTCCTTCTGCATGCTTTCCTTCTTCTCCAAAATGATGTTAGTAGCAGAGGGGCTCATCTTTGGACTTTGGTGTAAGATTTGGCCTACTTATATCAAGAATACTGAATAAGAGTGATAAAACGTGGATGCCATCTCTCTCAAATATTTGCTTATGACTCTCACGTCCTTCTCTCTCTACATGCATACATACATGCATCTACATTTGGTTTTTTTTTTTTAAATACAATAACTCCATGGACGTGCAAGTCACAACGCGGGCTACCTGGGGAGTCAGGAATTTTAAACAACAAAAAACAAATCAATGTGCCTAACCATCATCCCATGACATCCCTTAGCTCTTTGACTCTCCAACTCCCTAATTATTAAAATCAATTGGATCCCTTTCTCCATTTTACTTTCTGCTTTTATATACTTTAGAGCCATTTCATGTCCTCTTCTACAGCAACACCAAAGATGCATTCATAGAAAGTATCGTGTCGTTGAGAAGGGAAAACTCACATCAGCAGAGCATCCAATTACACAAATGGAAATTCCGTTGGGAAGGCTATAAGAATACCAGTGGAGGTGCCTTCTCTCAAGTTCCAGACCAAATACATGCAAGAATATATCCCATAAACAATGAAATCTAAAAGTAGGTCGTAGACCACCAAATAATTCCAGAATCAGACTTTAAAATTTAAAACACACAGAGAAGTTAATCAACAACCAATTCTCAAACAGAAAAGGTAAAATAGCTCCAATTCTGAATACCTATAATTTCATTAATATTCCAATATAAACACCTGTAATGTACAAGATCAAGTAACAATTTTGAAATGTATAGTCACTAGTACTTACTGGAGAGAATTATAAAACAGAATCAACACAACAGAGATACCGATAATGACCGGAAATGCTGTGACCAAGTAGAGAGCTCCATATCCCTGCAATCACAAGTGGGTAATCAGTTTACTCTAAATAGGGCAGTAAAAAAATGCATAATTTCATCCATTTTGCACAAGATATATTCAACTTCCCTTCTTAACAGGGCGCAGCAGTCATCAGCATGACAAATGTCAATAATTCCACACATTAAACATTGATAAATAAATAAATAATTATTCGAGTATTTATATTGCAAATGAAATTCTCAGATACTGCAAATTTACAGACCAAAAAAATTGCTATAGCTTCTTATATATTAAATGAAATCTCTTCCATACTACCACAATTCCATTTATCTTCTTTCATGTCTATTCATCACTTCACCCAACAAAAAGAAATAAAAATAAAAAATAAAAAAGCATAGCCAAAAAGGTATATGCCATACATAGAATCCACAAATATATTTTTTCATAATACTATGCATATAATCACATTTTCCATCACAATACGAGGTGGGTATACAATATTCAAGCAAATTTTGGAATTAAACTTAAACATTAACCGATTTCTCCGCCACTAAAACTAACAAGAAATGAAGGGTGGAGTCGAAAAATGATGAATGTTCAATGAGAAGTATATAAATTGATATGTTGACTGGACTGAATCAGCACTGTACTTCTAGGCCAAAACTGTTAACTGTTCTTCACAGAATGAACACCAAAAAGCTACAACTATCTTTTATATTAGACAAAGATTTTGATGAATTTCAGTTAGATATACACGTCTGAAATCTAAGACATGTAATGCATGAAAACAGATATTAGATGTTTGAAGGTGTAGGGAAATTTTCATGACAGTGTCAAGCTTGACGGGAAAAACTGAAGCTTCAGTATCTAGAGGAATGAAAAACCAACCACAGCAGGGGGCACTTCCACATCATCGGTCTCAGCATCCTCAATCTCAGCAGCTGAATCCCAATCAAGGTTCAGCCTCTTTGCAGCCTCTAGTGGATTGATACCTGTGTCTGTAAATTTCGCATACAAGGATTTGCCAGGTTGTTTCTTCTTTGGTGCTTCGACCTATCAGAATATTGGAAAAGAGAAGAAAAAGTTGCATTTTTTACTAAATCAATTGCACTGTCAAAATAAACTCAACCATGTCACTTCTTTTTTAACATTTGTTTTATTCTATAGTCACCGACTCACCATCGATCAACCATTATAACTCTATCTTGGACTAAATCTGGAAATATCTTTTCAGAGGTAGGATGACTTAGATAGATGTTGGATACAAAGTCCAACAACATCGTTAGCCCAAAAAATGAGAATTTTTTTCCTAAGTTCATGTCCACCGCAGGTGACTTCAGATTAAGCTGTATACAAATAGCCCACGAGTTCCCCAGTTCTATATGCATTTTCTTCACAGACAATAAGGAGAACTGGTTACAAGATATGCTGAAATGATTTCTTCTGAAACACTAAACTATTGAATTATAAAATCATTAATAGATAGATGGTTGGATAGCAATCAACAGTCCGGGGTCTAAGCCTGGCAAATATCTTAACACCTGAAGCAAAAGCCCACTTCAACAATGTCCCAAAACCAAAGTAGTTTACAAGAGTTCAAACTTAAGGGCAAGTCCAACGTAGTCATCAACAGCTATTGCGGATTGTTCATTTGAGTTGTGGATTGTTCATTAGAACATTTATCATAAAACTTGCTGCATATCATTTGTAAAAGGGTGATCGTGCCACATACCACGATAATCTTGTGTAATATCATCTGTAAAGGGGTGATCTTTGAGGCAATCAAATAGTTTTAAGGGCTCAGATACACCGGGTGGAAAGTAACCACATTGTAAATTGACCAAAAATGAAAATGATCTGCAGCTAACTAATGAATGTAGGTATGCCAATAAGTTAGAAGATATTAATAAAAGAAGCGTACAATTGTTGACGCATAAAGCAAATATTATTAGCAGTCAGAAGCGTAGCAATAGCTAAAAAGTAGTGATGTTGCAAGTTACCTCTAAATTAGGCCACTGAAGCATTTCCTCGGCTAACATTTGCAAAGCGAGACGATTCTCGGGGATTTTTCCTTCATTTACCTAAAGAAAAAAGTGAAATACAAGAATGAAAAGTCAGTTGGAGAGGATTTTGAAATGTTGTGCTACTATACAGCAAGAGAGAGAGAGAGAGAGAGACTTGTACTAAAGCATCAGCAAGATCGTCCCGCGTAGGCGCGTTCTCATCATCAATGCCAAGAAGACGCCTGCGCTCAACATCTCTGGGGTCTTCAATCAGTACAGTTAATTTGACCTCATTGAAGAGCATGTCTCTGTTTTTCTTGAGACGCTCCAAAACCTGAAGTTGAATGATTAACGACAGTAACGAACAAACTAACAGTCTTAGCAGTTAAGTATGATTGATTGATTGATTGATGAACTTACCGTTTTAATTTGGGAAACATATTCAAGGTCCTGGGGATCTGGGTCATCTCTTTCCCTTTGCTGCTGCTGTAACTGTTGTTGAGAAATTGAATTGGAAGCGGAGGAGTCCTGTCCTCCTCTACTAACCAACACAACAACACTACTACGCCCATTTCCTAGATTGTTGCTACATCTACATGGGACTGGGATTGACCGGCGCTGCTGCAACAGTGACGACACCGCCGCCGCCGCCGGGAACGCACCGGATACCCCAATCATCGTCGAAAATCGCTATCACAAAAAAAAAAAAACTAAACTAGTGGCGTCAATTACTTCACTTGCCCCATCCCATTCCCAGCCCCCGGTAATGGCATGGTAAGTAAATAACTACTCTGTATATATTAATAAGGAGTTTCTATTTGCACGGTCATATTTGCTTTGCTATTTGCACCATAACTACTCATTGCACCCGCACCACTATTATTGACAATTATACCCTTCAATCTAAAATATTTATTTTAAAAAAAAAGTAAAAAATAAAAGAGAAAATGATTAAAATTTAAATACAGTAAAAATAAAAAAAGGTAGAATTAGAGTTACCGACGTGAAGAGTTCGAAATCGAGCTGAAGGAAATTGTTCGATATTGCGTGGAGAGTTGTTCAAAAACCGACCTCAATTGCGAATTCAATCATGGAACGTTTTGGTAAGTTACCCGTTCCAAGTTTTGTTAATTTATACGTTGAATTTGATAGTTTTTGTTTGAATTTATTTTCGTGACTAAACTGGCTTTAAATCAAGTTTCTCAATAGTTACAGATGTTAGGAAAGGTTATTGGAATGATTAGATGCTAGTTTAAGTAGGTTGTGTGCAAAAAATTGAGTTTGGAACGAGTTGTTGAAGTAATTGTTGCCCTAGTTTCGCGTAATGTTCGATCTGTAAAAGCCGAATTTTTACGTTTTGCGCGGACTACATTTACTGATTTTATGTGTTATGTTCGGCCTTGATAAACCGAACAGATCATGTGAAATTTGGTTAAGTGTTGAAGCTGAACGCATCATGTAAATGTGAAATTTTTTCTAAGTGTAGTTCGAATTCTGAAAGCCGAACTGTGGGGATTATGAGTTCGAACATGTGTAGTGGCGAAGTTTCGCTAAGTGTTGCTCGAAATTTGAATTTCGACTAAGTGATGCATGCTCGACCTTTAGAATTCGAACATCTTAAATCTGTAAATTTGTTAAGTGTTGCTCGGAATTTGCATTTCGACTAAGTGATGCATGCTCAGGATTATGACTTCGAACTGAACAATTTTTTTTGGTTTGTAGCACAACAGTATAGGAAGAGACCAATGGCATCAGCCAGGCGACAATCAACACTGGAACGGTGGCAGGCAGAGCACGATGCTGAAGAACAAAGGAGAAATCAAATGAATTTGAACTACGAAAAGACACGGGGTAATGAGGGTGATGACAATGCACATGAAGAAGGTGATGAGAATGCGAATAACGAGGATGATGCTGAGGAGATCCTGAGAGGTCCATTTCCTGGAGGCCCTATAGATACATTAGTGTTGCGCAGCTTCAAAACACACGTTGCAACTACAATATGGAAGGGTAAAGAACGAGACGTGTTGAAATGCCATTCCCTAACTACTAAACTCCTGAGGTGGTCAACCGCAGGCAACTCTGAGACATGGAAGTTGTTAGTGAAGTCGTCCGGCTTGTTGAGGCTGAGGAAAGTAGCATACAGAGCCCCTAACAGGAACCTCACCTCGGCATTTGTGGAGCGGTGGCATCCCGAAACGAATTCATTTCACCTTCCATTTGGTGAGATGACCATTACTCTGGAGGATGTTAAATGTTTAACTGGTCTTAGCATTGAGGGTAGACCAGTTGAGTTTGTTGGGAAGGATGTTGCTGGTGGGTGACATATGGTACGTCGTTTGCTGGGCGTGTCGGCTGAGAAAGCCGTTCAGGAAGTGAGTGATCGGGGCCAATATGTCAAATTAAGGTGGCTGCAGAGTAGATTTAGTGAGTTGGCTTCCAAGGACAATGATCGTGATGCAGTGTACGCGACAAGTGTTGGGGTTTTTTCGAATTAAACCACCGCAGGATCATTTGGTTGTTCATTAATCCGTGTTCATGAAAATCATAATTTTATGTAACATGCATGTTTATCACAGTCTAATCAAAAAGCATGCAAAGCAGATTCGAATCTAATAAAGCGGAAGACATAGAAACGAATCTACTTACAAATCGATAGACGGTCTGTGGACAAGATTAAAGATCTAATCTTGCTGTTGAATGAGCACAGTAATGGTGCCACCTATGACCTCAAAATCGTGCACCACAGTATTCCACTCCAAGATCTTCTGTTGTATTCCCGGACTGTATCTAGATTCAGAGTGGGCTGAAATCTACTAGATAGAATTGTGAAATCTATGGATAACTTTGAGAGACTAAGAGGGGCTGATTTCCTATGAATTATATCATAAAATTTCATGCCCCCCTCCCCTTATATATAGGGAGGGGCGAAATTTCATGTTCCAGCCCTAATGGGCTTGGGCCTCTATCTCAAGTTCAATATCCAGTCCACTATCAGTCAATTGGGCTACAACAGGGATCTAGAAGAATATTAAATTGGCCCACTAATTTATTTAATATCCAATATCCAATAAACCTAGGATATAATTAAATAAATTAAGTTTTACTTTTATTCCACTAAAGAAGTAAAACTGACCTACCAATTTAATACATATTTACGAATATGCTTTCTCCTTTAGTCCAGCCATTCCCCGTGTTTAAGATATAATGTTCATTAATTAATTATGTAAGCCTCTGACAGCTATAATTAATTAACATCTAAAACCTTGAGTAGTACCACACAAGCTTTATTTATGTACGGAATAAATTCCACCTGCAGGGTTTCAACATGAACTTGTGCTTCCTCAAGAGAACATCATCAACCTGGCGCACCAGGACACAGTGCTCATGCATACTGCTCGAGACATCATGTATACATTGTTATTACCCAAGATATCGAATTCGATCTACGAAAAGATCTCACCCATTAATAAATCAAAGTAATAAACAACGCACACATATGCTCGCCAATATCACATGAGTTCAGAACTCGAACTCTGTGGATCTTTATTCTCTCAGTAACTGGGTCAGAGACAAAGAATAGTATCCTATCGTGATCCTCCTCAATACACTAACAAGTGTACTAGAATAATCAGTTAGCCAAGATAAACTAACTTATCAGATTATTCTACGGTGTACCGATGGTGTGTTCAGGATCATCTAAGCCGTGAGCTCTTTAATACATTACAAGGTTCTAATGATATGATCTTTACCGTGTGACTCCCCACACCATATCATCTACAATGTAAGTATATGGAACATTGCATAAAACAATTATAGAACATAATCTAAATGCACACAGTGACTGCAATAACTTTCATTTCATATCATCATATCATCAGAAAAGTATACAAAGACAAGTCTTCCAGTATACAAAACCAACAATCTCCCACTTATACTTGAAGCATGTCTTTCAAGCATAATAAATAACTAGCAAACTCTCCAATCTAAAACTATCAACTCAAACTGCGCTACCGGGTCTGCATCTCACTCCCATTTTCTCCACGTGACCATCAAAGGTCTTAGCCGCCAGGCTCTTCGTGAATGGATCAGCCAGGTTGTCCTCAGATGCAATCTTGACCACCGCCACGTCTCCTCTCTTAACGATTTCTCGTATAAGATGGTACTTTCTCTCTATGTGTTTACTTGCCTTGTGGGCTCTGGGTTCCTTCGAATTTGCCACTGCACCAGAGTTATCACAGTATATCGTGATAGTCTTAGGCAAATCAGGAACCACGCCCAAGCCCACTAGGAACCCGCGGAGCCAGACAGCCTCTTTTGCAGCCTCTGAGGCAGCTACATACTCAGCTTCCATGGTGGAATCCGCAATGCATTTCTGCTTAATGCTCCTCCATGCGATGGCTCCACCTCCTAATGTAAACACATAGCCCGAGGTAGACTTACTCTGATCTTTGTCGGATTGAAAATCTGAGTCCGTGTAACCCAAAGGTACTAGACTATCAGAGCGGAAAACCAACATGTAGTCTCGAGTCCGTTTAAGGTACTTGAGAATGTTTTTGACCGCAGTCCAGTGACCTTGTCCAGGGTTAGACTGATATCTGCTTACCATGCCAACGGCATAGCATATATCAGGCCTAGTGCACAGCATAGTATACATTAAACTTCCCACAGCTGAAGCATATGGTACTTTCTTCATTTCCTCTATCTCAGACTGTGTTTGGGGACACATTTCCTTGGATAGATGAATTCCATGCCTGTAAGGTATAAAACCTTTCTTGGAATCTTGCATGCCAAATCTAGCTAGCACTGTATCGATATAAGTCGTCTGGGATAGACATAACATCCTTTTCTGGCGATCACGAATGATCTTGATGCCAAGGACATGTCCGGCTTCACCCAGATCCTTCATATCGAACTGCTCGGACAACCACACCCTAATGTTTGACAACGTCTTCTTACTGTTTCCAATAAGCAAGATGTCATCAACATAAAGTACGAGGAATGCCACCACGTTTCCGTCACATTTCTTGTACACACAGCTCTTATCCGGACTTTGCACGAATCTATATGACTAGATAACCTCGTCAAATCGGATGTTCCAAGATCTCGATGCCTACTTAAGTCCATAAATGGATCTCTTAAGCTTATACACCAAGTGCTCTTGTCTTTTAGCAATGAATCCCTCTGGTTGTTTCATGTGAATGTTTTCTTCAAGACTTCCGTTTAGGAAAGCTGTCTTGACATCCATCTGCCAGATCTCATAATCCAAATGAGCGGCAATAGACAAGAGAATCCGGATTGACTTAAGCATGGCTACCGGTGAAAAGGTTTCCTCATAATCGATCCCTTCTTTCTGAGTATACCCTTTTGCCACCAATCTAGCTTTGAAGGTTTCAACCTTCCCATTAGATCCTCTCTTGCGCTTGTAGACCCACTTACAGCCAATGGGTTTTACCCCATCTAGTGGTTCTACAAGTTCCCAGACTTGATTGTGATCCATAGATCCAATCTCAGACTCTATTGCAGTTTTCCAAGAATCTGCATCTTTATCTCGAATTGCCTCGTCATAGGTCCTGGGATCCAATTCATTGAGACCCTCTGGGAAATCTGAAGCCTCTCCCAGACCAATGAATCTATCAGGTTGGCGTACAACCCTCCCACTGTGACGAGGCAGTTCCTGTACTTCTGTGACACGTTGTGCAGTGTTTGGTGGTTCCTCTTCTTGTACAACTGGTGTAGAATTCGATCCACCCCTTAACTCCTCAAGGATGATGTGACTCCTTGGTTTGTGGTTTATGACATAGTCTTCCTTTAAGAATTGAGCATTGGTGCTAACAATGATCTTCTGATCCTTAGGACTATAAAACAAACCACCTTTCGTTCCTCTAGGATATCCAACGAACAGCCTTACATCAGTACGAGGAGCCAGCTTATCAGCTTCCTTATCCAACACGTGTGCTGGGCTACCCCAAATCCGAATATGGTTCAAACTGGGCTTTTGTCCAGTCCATAGTTCTGTGGGTGTAGCAGGAACTGATTTCGATGGAACCAAGTTAAGAATATAAGCTGCTGTTTCCAGGGCATATCCCCAGAACGAAATAGGCAACTCATAATAACTCATCATCGATCTAACCATCTCTAACAATGTACGATTCCTTCTTTCCGCCACGCCATTCTGCTGTGGCGTTCCAGGCGCAGTCAACTGGGATGTAATCCCACTCTCTGCCATGTAATCCCTAAATTCACTTGAGAGGTACTCGCCACCATGATCAGAACGTAGTGACTTGATACTTCTACCTATTCGTTTCTCCGCTTCCGCCTTAAACTCTTTGAATTTCTCAAAGCATTCAGACTTGCGACGTAACAGGTAGATATAACCGTATCTAGAGTAATCATCAATGAGAGTGATGAAATACTCGAACCCTCCTCGAGCTTGAACTGACATAGGGCCACATAGGTCAGAGTGAATCAAATCTAATAGCCCTTCGGATCTATTTCCTTTTGACTGGAAAGGACGCTTGGTCATTTTACCTTCCAAACAGGATTCACACAAAGGAAACGATTCCAGTACCAAAGAAGACAATGGTCCATCGTTTACAAGCCTTTGTATCCTCTTAAGGTTAATATGACCTAGCCTTAGATGCCAAAGATAGGTTTGATTCAATTCCGAAGGTTCTTTTCTCTTGTTAGGGTTTATGATCGATGTATTCAACAGTTGTCTTTGCGTAGTGTTTTCAGTTGGTTTAAGAAAGTATAAGTGTCCATCCAATGTGCCAGAACAGATAAAATGTTTACCACTAAAGATAACTACTTTGTTATCAAAAGAAACAGAATATCCATCCATAATCAATTTAGAAACTGAAATCAAGTTTCGCCTAAAACCAGACACATAAAGACAATCTTTCAAAACCAAAGTTCTATCACTACTGAAAGGTAAAACAACGTCTCCTACTGCAACAGCCGCCACTCTCGTAGCATTGCCCATGTAGACGGTGATCTCGTCCTCACTCAGCTGTCTTTTTACCAGGAACCCTTGTAAAGACATGCAAACATGATCAGTAGCTCCAGTATCTACTACCCACGACTGGGTAGAACAAGTTGCTAAACATGTTTCCACAACCAGAGTGTGAGATGTACCTCTCTTCTTCATTGCTAAGTAGCGAGCCAAGCGGTTCTGATAACCGAAGAGCTCCTTAAGGTTGAGCATGACATCATAAGCAGTCTTCATAATCTGATTCTGATGTTGCAACACATTCGACATGGAAGCCAGAATGTAGCAGCGCGCTATCTTATCAGACTTGACCCACTTGTCATACACAGCCCTTTGGGCTTCGTCAGAACCCTCATCTGGCTTGTCAGGACATACCTCTTTAAGTACAAACTTGTGTCCCTCAGCAACAAGAACTAAGTTAAGGTTACGAATCCAGTCATTGTAGTTTTCACCGACAAGTTTGTTTTCTTTGAGGATTGAAGACAGATTGGAGAGTGCCATTGATGATATGAAATAACTGAAATTAAACATGCAGTACAGTCACAAAAACACATTTAGGATAAACAGTATATAATCGAAAGCCTCATAAAAATTATATACTTTTCCACCGACACTTTAAAAATGTCTTTCATAAGCCACGATAGTGTGGACGTTTATAAAAAACATCTTTAAATAGGTTAAACCTTTAATTTGCCTCCAGTTGAGTTTCCTTACAACAAGAAAATTAATAGCCGGATAATTAACACGGTCATGTAATCGTCTAACTGATAAGCCACGATCGTGTGGACGTTTATCAATAAATTACATCTAAGTGTGCACACCATTATCTTCGCACCAAGATCACTACTCGAATTTAACCGCTCCAGATGGAGGAGTCAGTTAGTTCTAATAGTGTTCTACAACTATCCTTTTAGGAGATTTAATTTCTAGAGAAATCTGTGATATGACACATCCGATATGGAGGAAGACCGATGTCAACGCGCATGCCCATCACTTCTCAATTAAACCAGATTTTAATGGAGACCATATGAGATTTCTACATACTTTGGTATGAATCTCTCCCACTTAGTTATTTATGTTTGAGGTTTCATTTTATCCCATTATCGAACATGCAAACATCACATAAAATGATAAACATCCATTGCATGCTTCAACATAATAAGCAACAGTAATATTCCAACTATCATGGCTTATATCTCATGTTGATTGATGAGATAAAACTGGAAAGTCAGCTCCGGAATAGGCTAGGAACCGCCGCCCCTTCACCGCGCCTCGCCGAAAATCCTAGCTCCATTTAGGGTTTCGGGACGTGAACCGGTGAACCTTCCTTTTTGGTGCTGAACCACTTTTCTTCTTTTGAGTTGATCTCCGATCTTTATTCAATACAGACTATCTATTCCAAAAGGAAAAATCTAATATTGCTAGAATAAAAAAATACAACTCAAAAAACCGTCTAACAGCTTTATATCTATTACATTAAAACAACGTAAAATAAAACCTAGACCTAATCCATGGATTTTCTCATGGATTAAAATCACGTAGCCAAACCGGCATACGGCCAACATCCATTCAACATAAACATACATCACATAAAGTAAAGGAGCCATGATAGTTGGTAAACCTGCAAACAAACACAGTCTACAAAAATCAACAATCATGTATTATATGATCCACATAAAATAACATATGATATCTATGCATGAATATTAAATAATAATCGAATTTTGCAATTAATTAAATTAATTAATTCGATATTATCCATAAGATAAAAATTGGAAATTAAAATAATTTTCCACCAATTTAAATCTTGCATATTTCGAAAATATCATCAAAATAAATCTGGAAATTATTTATAATTATCCACCAAATTTATTTAATATTTTCTAACCACCCTAATTAAATAATAATTGGATATATTGATATAAATAAAAAATCTAATCCAAATATTATCCATAAGAATCTAAATCTTTAAGGATAAAGTTTGGAGATTTGATTCCAATCCAAAATCTTCCAAAACTTATCCAAATTTAAAATCTTATCACAATTGAATTTTGATAATTATTCATATATATCCAAAATCACCTTATCCAATATTTAATCAATAGATTTCGAAAATATCACAAATAATAAATCTGGAAATTTGATTAGGTAAAATAAGATATACATCAAATAACATCAAATCTTAATCCAATACCTATAATTTTCGAAAATCCTTATTAAATAAATCTGGAATTTTAATTTTCATTAAAATTTCCTCTAAATTATCTTAATAAATTCGAAAATTACATAAAATAACATATTTGGAAATTTTGACATTAATCAAAAAACTATTCCAAATAAAATACCATAGGTTTCGAAATTTACCAAATAATAAATCTGGAAATTTTGATCCACTTCAAAAATTACCAAATTTAAAATTCTAATTTCAAACCTATCTAGATTAGAATTTTGTAACTTTTGATATGCATCAAAAATCACCAAATCCAATTCTAATCACTTCAAATTTTCGAACCACATCCAAATTAAATCTGGAAATTTGAACTTGATCAAAACATCATCCAAACTTTAATTATAGTGACCGAAAATTTAGACAAAAAATTAGGGAATTTAATACATCAAAATTCAAAAATTTTGAACACCAAATTTTCGAAAATAATGAAATACAAATCTGGAAATTTGAAGATCATCAAATATCATTCCAAATCTATATCACAACATGATCGAAAATTCCAACAATTCAAAACTAGAATTTTCGAATTCAATCCAAAATTCTTCCAAGTTTTGAATACCATAAAATCGAAATACATAGCCAATTAAATCTGAAAATTTAAACACTATAAATTTATCATCAAATTTAATCATGCAATTCGAAATTATGCCCGGATTAATCCTAGAACAGTGCCAAAACCCGCTCTGATACCATTTGTTGGGGTTTTTTCGAATTAAACCACCGCAGGATCATTTGGTTGTTCATTAATCCGTGTTCATGAAAATCATAATTTTATGTAACATGCATGTTTATCACAGTCTAATCAAAAAGCATGCAAAGCAGATTCGAATCTAATAAAGCGGAAGACATAGAAACGAATCTACTTACAAATCGATAGACGGTCTGTGGACAAGATTAAAGATCTAATCTTGCTGTTGAATGAGCACAGTAATGGTGCCACCTATGACCTCAAAATCGTGCACCACAGTATTCCACTCCAAGATCTTCTGTTGTATTCCCGGACTGTATCTAGATTCAGAGTGGGCTGAAATCTACTAGATAGAATTGTGAAATCTATGGATAACTTTGAGAGACTAAGAGGGGCTGATTTCCTATGAATTATATCATAAAATTTCATGCCCCCCTCCCCTTATATATAGGGAGGGGCGAAATTTCATGTTCCAGCCCTAATGGGCTTGGGCCTCTATCTCAAGTTCAATATCCAGTCCACTATCAGTCAATTGGGCTACAACAGGGATCTAGAAGAATATTAAATTGGCCCACTAATTTATTTAATATCCAATATCCAATAAACCTAGGATATAATTAAATAAATTAAGTTTTACTTTTATTCCACTAAAGAAGTAAAACTGACCTACCAATTTAATACATATTTACGAATATGCTTTCTCCTTTAGTCCAGCCATTCCCCGTGTTTAAGATATAATGTTCATTAATTAATTATGTAAGCCTCTGACAGCTATAATTAATTAACATCTAAAACCTTGAGTAGTACCACACAAGCTTTATTTATGTACGGAATAAATTCCACCTGCAGGGTTTCAACATGAACTTGTGCTTCCTCAAGAGAACATCATCAACCTGGCGCACCAGGACACAGTGCTCATGCATACTGCTCGAGACATCATGTATACATTGTTATTACCCAAGATATCGAATTCGATCTACGAAAAGATCTCACCCATTGATAAATCAAAGTAATAAACAACGCACACATATGCTCGCCAATATCACATGAGTTCAGAACCCGAACTCTGTGGATCTTTATTCTCTCAGTAACTGGGTCAGAGACAGAGAATAGTATCCTATCGTGATCCTCCTCAATACACTAACAAGTGTACTAGAATAATCAGTTAGCCAAGATAAACTAACTTATCAGATTATTCTACGGTGTACCGATGGTGTGTTCAGGACCATCTAAGCCGTGAGCTCTTTAATACATTACAAGGTTCTAATGATATGATCTTTACCGTGTGACTCCCCACACCATATCATCTACAATGTAAGTATATGGAACATTGCATAAAACAATTATAGAACATAATCTAAATGCAAACAGTGACTGCAATAACTTTCATTTCATATCATCATATCATCAGAAAAGTATACAAAGACAAGTCTTCCAGTATACAAAACCAACAACAAGAGCATTCTTGGTGTACATTTTAGGTTGTACACTTTTCACTGATAAGACGGGCGATCGGATCAGCTACAATTATCTCCGGGGAGTTATGCGTAGGGTACAGCGGGATTAGCTTTTCTATACAGACAGTTGGGAGTGGCCTCTCATATTATGTGTCGACAGATAGCTGGTTTCTTGACACTGTTGGAGGTAGATGATTAATGTGCATTTTTTTATCATATTTATTCACCAAATGTGTTGAATTCTGAATGTGTTGTTAATTGAAATATGCTTGGATTTATGAGCATTTCCCAACACTTGGCAGACCACAACAAAATGTCGACTATCGTGCCGGACAACCTTATGCAATGAAATGGGCTCAACAGGCACATGGTGCAGTGTCTGAAGAAGTGGTGAAGGCTTACAGGGCACAGCTGGATACATTGAGAGCAGAAGATGTAAGTTGAATTGTTCTAATTGTATGTTAGATAATTCTATTAAAGTATATATATTAACTTCAATTGTGCAATTTGAATATTAGGTTGTTTGGGATCCGTATGTGAGACTACGAGATGGTAGTGAGCGACCCGAGGTCACCTTCTATGAAGGTTGTATCACAGCTCCTGATATTGTAGAGCCATATCTCCCAGACTGGGTGTTGCGGCAGTGTGGACAGGTGCAGACCATTCCACACCCCCACTAGACCCCGTTGTGGCTAGAAGGGGCAAGAAGCCCGGACAGTACCTCGTTGTTTGGGGCATGCTTGCTTCATTCTTTGAGTAGTGGGAGAGTCATAGATTGTCTCCAGATCGCATTGGAAGAGTCGTTCACCCAGCTTAGACCTGCTCTCATGATTACTTTCAGTGGTATCATGCCATCTCTCATCCGCAAGTGCAGAGTGATTTCGCAGCTCCTAGTATAGACCCATAGCCAACTGTTTCGCCCTGGGATGGGATTCAAAGTGCGATTGGATATATTGATCCTCTGGTCACCAGGTGGAAAGCCCATGAGGACATGTCATTGCCGTATGTGATGTCGCAGGTCGAAAAAGCTTTCGAGGCCTTGCATTTTCGTACAGGGCATGAGCAGGGCGAGTCATCATCTAGACGTCGACGTAGAGGATAATAGTATTTATTTGATTGTCATGATTGTTGTATTTGGAGGCATGCTATTAGTATTAGTACTCGATGGATTTGTAGACTATTTGATGTATTTGGAGACGTGTTATATGATGGTAATTGTTATTAAAATCATTTGATGTGTTATATTGGTATGTATGACCATTTGTTAAAAATCAGGTCCCTCACGATTCACCAAGGAAATACACCATTCGAATTCCAAACTTAAGACTGAATTCACCATGTTCGGACACCACAGCTCGAACAACATCTCTATGTTCAAACTTAAATGTTCGAACATTAGCTATATTTTTGTAGAGCTAAGTTCGAACATACTTAGAAGGCTTGCCACATTTTCTAAGTTCGAACACTAGATACCGAACATATAGAACGCGTTCAAACATAAGTTTTCGAACACGGCTTACTGATTCACTTGTGTTTGAATTCTTGAGTTCGAACACTTGACATGTGCTCGAATTCTAGAGTTCGAACATGAAGATTTTGCCTTGGATTTTTATAAACCAAACCTGCTCATTCAGTTACAAATACACAAATCAACGAAAATATACAAATCCCCAAATCAATGAAATGCATACCAGTCTTCAAATCTATATAAAATTATTTCAAAGTCTCTCAAACAAATAAATTAAAGGACGAGTTACAAAGTCTTCTCATCCAGCTGCGCAATCCATGCGGTAGTCCTTCTACTGAGCAGAGATGGGGGGGAAAGGATGGTTCAAATTCATGAAAACTTATAATAAAATGTTGCAATACAATTATGATAGAAATAATGATATATATTTAGAAATTTAACAATCAACTAATTAAAATACGGACCTGAATAAAGTGATTGACGCGGTGTCCTTCCCCAATCTTGACATGGGCCATGCAAATACACTTTGGTTCCGCTGGAACCGACGATGATAAAGGCAGAAATTTAGTGGGATAGTGGCCACCTAACGTCACTAGGGTAACTTTGTACACTATAGCCACTACATGACCCAAATCAGGTAAAACAAACCAGTGTCTCGTGGGAGCTGTCAATTCATGAAAATTAAGTATTTTCAGCACCTTTTCCCTCCGTCCACGCTCTAGGAAACACTTGTCCCACATCTCTGGATTATTGTTGATCTCATAGAAAAGGTCAGACCGGACACGTGACCAAGACTCCTAATCGCCAATCACCAAGCCAGCAATCGCACGAAATCCGCAATGGCCATCAGCATTCACATCCTGAGTCCTTGCCACATAGCCTCTAAATGATGCTGGTATCTGATCAATGTACCCGATCCCCAAATGATATGATGCTTTAGGACGAATGACCTTTTGTTTCTGTGGCCTTGTGGTGACCGTCGTTTGTGAAAGCAATGTACCACACTCAAATGAGTCTGAGACTTGCGAACAACTGTCATTGAATGAGCCAGTGTACTCAAAGTCACTCTTTCTTAGTTTTGGTCTTTGTGACTTTCGGTCTACCACGAGACTTCTTCTGCACGTCTGGTTCAACCATGGATGTGGTAGAAGGGGTAACAATTTTCCTAAATATCTTCAACATGAGCAATCTCTCAGACTCATCTGCTTGTGCAAACATGTTGTTTGCACAATTCCAAGTTTCAAACCAACGATTATCAACATCAGTAGCCACCACAATGTTCGCTCATGTAGGTTCCATATCCAATTTTCTCCAGAACTTATCCACATAATCTAAAGAGAAAGGCATGGATGACCAAACATGTTGATCGATCTCATGTGCACAAGAAAGACCGCACTTCATTCTCATCACACAACCACATAGTAATGAGTCCACTCCATCTTTCCCAATACTCTTAATTTCCTCATAAATTTTATCTAATGCAGCAATAGAAATTGTACCTCGAAGGAATTGAAATATCGGAGTCTTGTAGCGATGTTGAACCACATTAATACTCTTTTCAAATGATGCCTTTATTGCATTGAAAGAAGTCTCCAGCATATCATGTATCTTCTCCCAACATCCTTCAAGATTGCATGTACTTGTCCCAAGAAACCTTTTCAATTTCACATGGGCACCTTCGGCCCTGGAAAATCAATATAGTAAAAAATTGTTAGATATACAGTAGTAGTCGTTCGAATTAATATAGACTTGGTGGTGCCACATTCAAAAATTTTGAATAAGAAATATACCTGCAAGTTGTGGCATTGTCAAAGTGCATCACTCGATTTGTCCAACAGCTTACAAATCTTTCTTTGTAAGGCACAATCCAATTGTTGATAGCATAATTCACAACAGTGGAATTGGTGGCATAGTCTTCTTGAAACCTCTGAAGCATTTCCCCATAGCGTGCTTCAGTCTCAGCAAGCACTGCCAGATTCCATGCACTCAAGAAGGATTCCCATTGATCTTTAGTACGAAACTTCTTCTTCTAACTAGCAGTGATGTTCTTATTTATATGCCACCGACATAAAAAATGATGGGCGGTGGGAAACGTCACCTCTATGGCATTCATCAACGCTCATTCCCGATCCGTCACAATTACACTAGGTAATGTGCTATGGTCCATCAACCCTTTAAGAACAGTGAGCGCCCAAATGTAGTTATCCTCCTTCTAAGCCTCCAGATAAGCGCATGCAACAGAGAATGTCATGCTTGTTGAGGTAACACCGACTATTTCGAACAAAGGTAATCTGTACCTGTTCATCTTGTACGTACAGTCCATCAATAACACTTTAGGAAAAGCTCTAAGTAGCTTCATGCTTATTGGGTATGCGTAGAACATATCCTTGACGGTGTCAGTCTGTGGACACCGCCTCGTATACTGGTAATAATCATGTTCCTCCAGTTTACCCAACAAATACTGCATTTGGGATCGACCAGCATGCTTCACATATTTATTCCTACTTCGCACATTATAAATTGTCTTTATCTTGGACTTGTTATTGGGAAAGCTTCTCTGAATTGCAGCCAATATTTGCTTCGGCCGTGTATGTGAACTCAACAAACTAGCCACCAACTTCTCCTCATCTGATGTCAGGCGACCGGCGTATGCATGTCCTTCTAAATATTGTGCTTGTGGGTGATTGTGAACACCACAATCAACTTCTAACATCCATTGATTAAACTCTGGGAGATAATGACCCTTCAAACAAAACGGACATCCAATTCTCTTTGACCCAGTCTCCCTCGAGCTCATTTTCGAATTCTTGCTCTCTTTTCCCTCTTTCCCTTCTTCCAAAACTTCATCATCCTCCAAACTTTGTTTTATGTAATCACGTTCTGTTGGAGGCTTCTTCTTAATCACACGAGGATACACACCTCGTTCACATGCCAATACCAACCGAGGAATCCTAGTATCGCTCCCACATTCTGAGCGTCGCACAATAACGACAATACCAACTGGAATAGCTCTCTCACAAACCCAACTGATCAAACTCTCACGAGAATCAAATAATTCCATAGTATGGAATATGTCCGTAAAATCAGGAACCAACTCTGTATTGATTGGGCCCATAACACTGCTCTAAGTTCGATCATATTCCAAAAAAAAACAAACATTAGTTACTGCAGCAGAACACCATTCGAACGTCATAATTTGAGCAAATTGATTATGTTCGAACTCTAAAGTTCGAACTACTTCACTAAGTTCAGTTAATTCAATTCGAACAGAAACTGCATTAAAAAATAGTTAAGGGTGGTTCGAATTCTATAGTTCGAACATGTTCACATTGTTCGAACTAACAAGTTCGAACATCACTTGTTTGTTCGACCTTCGTTGTTCGAATGCATTGAAGCATGTTCAAACTGTAAGTTCCGAACAAAACATGAAAACAGGTATAAAAATGTGTGAAAACTCGTAATTCAATCGGTACAAACTACTCAAAATGACTTACATTGCTATGTTCTTCTTCATTTTCATCATGCGTTGTATCACTTTTAATTTTTGCCACCACAATTGCACAACTAGAAACTATGTTTTTGAGTTCAAATTGTGTTCAAATAATGCTAACTTTTTTTTTGTTTGGATCTTGTTATTTTCGATTCTAATATGTTTAATAATATATTTTCTATTGTTTTATTTTTTATTTTATTTTTTATTTTATTTTGTAGTGCATTGAGTAATTATTATAGTGCATACAAGTAATAAAAGGGTAAATATGTCATTTCATATTTATTTTATTTTTCATTTAATTTTTTAGTGGTGCAAAGAGGAAAAACTATGGTGCATTTAGAAACTCCTTGTTAATAAATCAATAAATAAACTAGAAAGTACGATAAAACAAACCATGGGAAAAGCGAGTCAAATACATACCGCGCCAAACCAATTGTCAAACTAGGGGTGAGCAAAAAGTACCGAAAACTGAAAATCGAACTGAACC
Source organism: Perilla frutescens (assembly GCA_026008535.1). Taxonomy (NCBI): domain Eukaryota; kingdom Viridiplantae; phylum Streptophyta; class Magnoliopsida; order Lamiales; family Lamiaceae; genus Perilla; species Perilla frutescens. The sequence continues at coordinate 40,250,888 of BRKX01000007.1, read as the reverse complement.
GAATTAGTTCGGTTTTTTCAGTTCGGTTCTCTTTCTAGCAAAAATTTAATTTTCGGTTTTGGTTCGGTCCAGAGGAAAAATACCCGAACTGAACCGAAAAATCGAATTTATATATATATTAGCAATAGAAATACTCAACTTTGTTGTACTTTATAGTTTATTCGGCTTTGCTTTGTTGGAATTTACACATTTTTGGACTTTATTCAATTGTTTATTGGTATTTTTTAAACTTGAACCTTGATAATTAGCTAATTTATACTTGTACATATTTAATTATATCGAATGAAGAGAATTTAAAATAAAAAAAATAAATTAGAAAATCTAAGAAATATTTCGGTTCGGTTCTATTTTTAAAAAATTCAATTTTTTTCGATTTTAACATTTTCGGGACCGAACCGAACCACGGAATGCTCACACCTCAGCCAAACAACATAAAACGACGTCACTGCATTCTTATAATATCATCGTCGCTCGCCAATTGGCAATTGCTCACCTTCACCTTCAACTTCACCGGCAATGCGCACGCCTGCACTTATCACGCCTTCTTCTTCTTCTTGTCCCGTCTTTTCCGCCGCTCTCCGCTCTTCCCCAACTTTGACTTTCCCTCTTACCGACTTAAGATTACCGAATTCTAAGATCCCAGAACTTCGAATCCAAGCTTCATCAATGATCGACAAGGATTTCCCTGTCGCTGAAAAGCCTCCTACTTTCCTTCGAGAGGTGGACGAGAACAATACTTCCAAATCCTCTGTTCGAGCAAGGTTCGAGAAAATGATCAGAGAGGCACAAGACAGCGTGTACTCTGCCATTGAGGCCGCCGATGGAGGTGCCAAGTTCAAGGAAGATGTGTCCAGGCCCGGAGGCGGCGGTGGAATGAGCAGAGTCTTGCAGGATGGTGCTGTTTGGGAGAAAGCCGGAGTCAATGTCTCTGTTGTTTATGGGCTTATGCCTCCCGACGCTTATAGAACGGCCAAACCCTCTCAAAATGAAAATGCCACTCTCACTGTTCCCTTTTTCGCTGCCGGCATCAGCTCCGTAATTTTCCTAACCTTTTCTTTCGATATTCATGCATGTTGCCATCTTTGTTATTTTGATCCTCTTTATCTTTTTTTTTTCTTCTCTAGGTTCTTCATCCAAAGAATCCTTTTGCTCCAACTTTGCACTTTAATTACCGTTATTTTGAGACTGATGCTCCCAAAGGTCAATTCTCTCTCAAGTCTCATCGCATTTTAGTTCCTACTACGTTTCCCATATGTGATTAATGATTTTCTTCTAGTGACGTTAACTAGTTTGATTTTGGTGGAATTAATTGTGCATTGTGGCAAAAATTAGTAACATGCTTTAGGTGAATGTTAACTAAAAGCTAACTTGTCTATTCCCTGAAAAGAAAATGAACTTCGACTTTTCTCTCCAACTTATTATCCTCTTAGAAGCCGCCAATCCTGTAAATTGAGCCGAAGTTAAAATTTATATGCTGCAACCCGGAGGAATGATGAATGGAGAAAAGACTAGTGTAGGTAAGGCAATAATCATAAGAAATCAGTAACTAATTTTCTGGTTTGCTGTTCAACAGCAAAGTGCATCAGAATAGATGACAAATGGAAACTAACAGTGGTATACAAGTGTATAGCTGCCCGTGTAGTCCCTTTGCTGGATTGAGAGGATCCCCATTTTGAAGACATTGGGGTGTTATAGCTGCTGTATTGTTGTGGCTCATTCCTAGAGCATTAGCTTTCTTTTAAGAGATTCTATATTAGATCCTTTTATTTTTATTTGGATACATCTTAAATATGCAAAGTATCTATCAACTGTTGCTCAATGCTGAGATGAACAGATTCTCCAGGAGCCCCAAGACAATGGTGGTTCGGCGGGGAACCGATTTGACTCCTGCATACATTTTTGAGGAGGATGTTAAGCATTTTCATCAGGTATGAACACCTGATCGAAATATCTGCTCGGTGTGAATATTAGCACTTTAATATCAGTGAAACTGTATAGTTTCCTAATCGGACCATCTGATTTGTGGCATATATTGAAACTAGTCAACGTTTAAAATAGCGTAAATTTATTAATAGCACCACATGAACCATTTTTAGATTTCTTGATGATGTATTTTTTTCTTTCTTTTTTGGTTATTTTAAGCTCTGGCATTTTGGCTTTTGTTTCCAAAGTTGTTTGGGATATAGGGCCATGAAACCACTTATTTATAAGAGAACTGGTCGAATACATTCACTGTTCAATTTTATGTGCATATTGTAGGTCCAAAAGGCTGCATGTGACAAGTTCAATAGCGAATTCTATCCTCATTTCAAGAAATGGTGTGATGATTATTTCTACATTAAGGTGTGGATTCTTTAAACTGCTATTTAGTTGCAAGCAGATAGTATTCTGCTGCTGGTGCATCTATTTTTGTCTGTGCCTTCATATATACTAGCAAAATAAGTTATGTTCTTGGAAATTTCCTATGTTAGATCACTACTATGGCCTATGGGGTGTTTATACATATATATAATAAAGGTGCCATTTCTTGCAAAATTTATAGGAAGGAAACATGATATCCTAAATAGAATAATAAAATATAATCAAATCCAAGCTTGAATGTCAAAATCTAAAACATTATATGAAAAACTGGTATTGATACCTCCATCACTTCTATGTTCTGTGGAAGAGTTTTTTTTTTTTTTTTAGTGTTGAACATAAAATGCTAAAAGTTTGTGAACTCTGATGGTATTTATTATAAGAAGTTCTTAGTTTGGCTTGCTGGAATGGAACGTGGTGGGATGAATGTTCCGACTGAAAAAAAGAAAAAAGAAAAAAAAAAGTGAATATTTTGCATGGAGAACTCTATCTTTATGTTTGATAAGTTAGTTTAATTTTGATGTCATCTTTTGTGTTTGGGTTTATCATATTTTCACATTTTATTTGCAGCTTAACACTTTTTTGTTTTTCATTGACGTAATGTTTTTATGCAGCATTGTGGTGAGAGACGTGGTCTTGGGGGTATATTCTTTGATGATTTGAATGCATATGATCAACAAATGCTTTTCTCTTTTCTACTGGTAATTTCGTAGAAAGATGATCCTTCATGAACTCATATTTCTCTTATGTAAGGCCTATAATAGAGTGAGGTGGTCATGCTGAAAAAAAAAATTGGATATTTTGTATGGTGAAACTCTTAAGACTTGTTGTTTTTGAATGATTGTAGAGTGTGCAAATTCTGTGATTCCAGCATATATACCCATCATAGAGAAGAGGAAGGACATGCCATTTACGGACAGACACAAGGCATGGCAGCAGCTACGACGAGGGCGCTATGTAGAGTTCAACTTGGTAAGTTATGGTGACCAATGTTCGAAGAAGATGATAAGCTTCTTTAATTCATATGTGAATTGTGAAGGTCTATGATCGGGGAACTACATTTGGCCTCAAGACTGGTGGGAGGATCGAAAGTATACTTGTCTCACTTCCGTTAACTGCACGATGGGAATATGACCATGTAAGAAGCTCTTTAGGAACTTGTAATTTTTATTTTGGAGTGGTAAAGACTATATGACTGAGAAATATAATTTTGTCTGCAGCAACCAGAAGGTAGTGAGGAATGGAAGCTTTTGGATGCCTGTATCAACCCTAAGGACTGGATCTGAGTTTTTCATATATGCCTCTTCAATTCTCTGTGTTGTTTCTTTCGAAAACGTCAAGGTTGTTCCACTCTTTTTGTGAGGTACAAATATGAATACGAATACATTTATACAAGAGGAATCTGTTTTCAGGTTTCACAAGCCATGTATCCATCCATAATCAAACGATTTAAGTTAAAGACAGACATCTGCCAAAGAGCTATCTGAAATCTCTCATATTATGGCAATACAAGCTCTTAACACTTTAAACTATTTGTATCGTAACCACAAAATTCACTTGAAAATATAATCATAAGAAGCAAAAGCAAGCCCTAAGCCAATAGCACGAGACGGGAGTCGCATACAACCTGCTCCAATGGGGGCAGTAGACCTACAACCGATAATTAGTAACGGGAGTAGTAATAATCTGGTTTTGTGCTGCAACTACGACATTCCGTTTTAAAAGACCGGAATTTGGCTGCACACCGCGGACGAATCACCATGAAAAAACACTATAAATCCTCCTATAGTACTACTAGCACTAGTATCGCTTTACACAGAGAGAAATGCTGGAACAAAATCAATGCTACAAATGCATGCATGCATTCAAACATGTAGACCATTCCCATTGCAGTAAATGCCATCTAAAGCCCCATTAGCTAGCGCAGTAGCATTCTCATAGAAATGTGCCTTTATTGGTGATGAACCATTGCTCATCCTGCATCTTCTCGCTGACCCTTTCTTTAGAAGAGCGTCCAGCTGTCCGCAAGCTGCTCCCACAAGCCCTGTGTTGCCAAAACCATTCAAATTGATCATTCCTTCAAGTAACTCTCTTCATTAAAGAGAATTTTATACCAAACTATCACTCACAGCCTAGCAGATTTTTCATCGGACAGAACAAAGATATTGCCAAGACAAAAACAAAATACCTAAAAACAAGGGGGAGGGCTTCCCTGGTCTTGATTTAAACTCCGGGTGAAATTGAACGCCAACAAAGTATGGATGGTTAGGCAGCTCAATAATCTGCAGCAGAAACTTAATAATTTAACTCGGACACCTAAAAGAATGCAATCATGCATCATTTGAAAGTTGGCAGTAATGAAAAAACTACCTCCATCCGACAACCACTTTCATCTTTTCCTGTGAATGAGAGGCCTGCATCTTCCAGTTGCTGCACCATATCAGGATTTACCTAGACAAGGTGAAGTTCAAATTGTCAACAAAAACCCCAATAAGTACACCGTGAAGATGGATACATTTTAGGAGCGTGATCTATTTAGATGCGCAAAAGTTGTATATAAAACCACAAATGGCGGGTTTCATGCACCTCATATCTGTGTCGGTGTCTCTCATCAACAAAACTCCCATTTCCGTATCTGAAAAAATAATATTAGCTCCAATAGCATAACAAAACCTTTTTCCTCTTTTCTTTTGTAATACTAGTGGTAAGGACTGGAAGCAAAGATATGAAAACTTACAGTCTCGCAGATTTACTAGAGGTACCCTGAAAGTAAGTCCTCCTTGATCCAAGCCGCATAGTGCCTCCCATGTGTGTCTTTGAACCCTGTTATATGACACCATCATGAGATTAGATGAGGCAATGAATTTAAACAGCTATAATAAATCGAGCAATCTCCAATACAACAGTGAGTACATCGTAACCTCTGGCATGAAAATAACACAAGGGTTCTTAGTGTTTGGATCAAATTCTGTGCTATTCGCATTCTTCAGGCCAAGGACAGATCGTGCAAACTCAATGACAGCAATTTGCATTCCTAGACATATCCCAAAATATGGGACTCTGTTTTCACGGGCATATTTTGCAGCCAGAATTTTACCCTCCACTCCTCTGTCTCCAAAACCTCCGGGAACTAGAATTGCATCTGCTCCCTATAAGAAAATAAATTTGTTGAAGGGCTGAAGAGGGGAGTACAATTAACAAAATACAAGTTGCCCTATTAGCAGAAATTAAATTGCAGATACAATTATTAAGTGTAAGCTATGCAGACCTTTAACAATTTCCAAGCTTTTTTGTAAGAATCTGGATTCTGCAAGTATACGTAGCCAAGCTGTGAGATAATAAATAAAGAGATCAAAGAATTAATAAATAAAGGAGGAAACAAAATTAACCTCTTCTAGGGTTGCATCTTCAAGATCACAAGCCGGGACCCAATCTATGCATAGTTTCCTACGACATGCAACAGAGGCATGCAAAAGAGCCTGCAAACAATTACAAGTGTAAGTATTAGCAAATTGCCATTTCACTAACAGAAATCGTCAATAAATCCTTGTCGATAAAAATGGCTGAGAAATAGATACGCGTCTCATTTCTCCAGTATCATATAAATTGCTTTGAAAATGCAAAGATACTCGAGCTTATTCTCTTGCATTTTAGACCACTCATTTTCAACCAAAAAATTACTAAGACACCCACTGATGAGGCGTTAATTATGGGACATGTGTGCTCATACTAATTGGAATCGGCAAAACTCATTGTTTTCTGTTTCTGGCCATTGTCCATTCTAATGGTGATTATTGGCATCATAATAAAATTGTGGACATTAAATTGCATTGCATAATGACAAAGTGCCAATTTGCATTGTCTCTAGATTATCAGCAAAGCACATATCGAAGATTGAGTACCACAAAGTTATGAAATGCCTTATCTTCACCAAGATCAACTCAAATTCTAGGAAAAATCTGATAAATTAAATAAAATACCTGTGATAGCTGTTACTAAGTTGACTAGATAATGTTTTCCAAGAAGACTTAACAATTTTATCAAATTCATCACGCAAATATTAATCTGTGCCAGTTGTTTTACAATCAGAAAAACACATTACACTGGGACTAAACACCAAAAACTAAAATATGAATGAGTTTACCTTCAGCACAGAGAGATACGAATCTGAAAGCCCAGTGTACTTTCCAACCATGGCAATTCTGACCTGCAAAAGAAAGGTGTGTCATTCAGAAGACCGAGGGAAACACTAGATCATTTAAATTCCAAATTTGGAAAAAAGACAAGAACCTACAGTTTCAGTCAACATATCACAGAGATCTGCTCTGGATGTCCATTCCCCTAGAGATGGTTTCCTAGTCTCACTGCGCACAATATACAAAGAATTAATACCAAATGGAAGAGAGCTCATGGAAAAACTCAAAGCAGCAGAAAATCCTAAATGAAAAATACTATGGTTGCTAGACAAACCCGTTTAGGTTCAAGACTTTCAGAATTGCCTCATGAGCCTTCTGATCCTAAATGGAAAGATTACATAACATACGTTAATAGACAATGAATTTCAGATAAAGAAGAACATTCATGTGAAGGTGCAATATTACGTACTCTCAAAAGCAAAGGTACGCGCCAAATGTTGGACACATCATAGAGGGTGATGATGTTCTCTCTCTACAAGGGAGGAAAGATATTGTTATTAACCTTAATATTAAAATTATGATCACCCTATAATTTGGAACTAATAAAATATTGCAATGTTTTCCTGTATATGGTACCTGAACATGGCAAAAACGAGAAAGCTTTTCCTTGACGGTTTCATCAAGTTCCTACATAATGAAGCAATTTTTTAGCAGAAGATACAAACAAAGGTAGGGAATTTATTTTTATTTTTTGGTTGGGGGGGGGGGGGGGGTGAGGAGGGGTAGAAGACCATTGTGCTGCGACATGCTAGAATATTTGGAGTCAGACCCAAGCTCCTTAGTCCTCTAACACTGTGTTGAGTTGGCTTTGTTTTCTGCTCATGTAAAAAAGCAATGCGATCCTCATGTTATATACAAAGAAATATACTGGTGGAAAAGACTGAAATCCCCAACGCAATGTACCTGCTCACCAACGACACTTAGAACAGGAACCAAGCTGACGTGTATCAAGCAAAAATTTCCAGCACCTGATAAGGTCAAGGGTCAACCAAGTAACACAGAGAGACTACCCCATATTAAGACAACATTGCTGATTTTGTGACTGCATACATACTTTTATGAGCAAGATACACAAACATAATGATACATAGCCTTATTTCTTACCTACACGATACGAAAATTGTCCAAGAGCCTCGATGAAAGGCATGGATTCAATATCCCCTGCAGTAAGAAGTTTTGATAAGAAAAAACAGATTCTGTGAAAAAACAAATCAAATTTTAAATGAGAAGTCAGGTTATTACCAATGGTGCCACCCAATTCTATGACACAAACATCAGCTGGACCATCTTTCCCATCCACTGGTATAGCAGCAGCCCGCTCAATCCACTCTTGAATGGCATCGGTTATGTGAGGCACAACCTGAAAAGGGGATCTTGTATGTGAAAATGGGTACTCCCAATAAAGAAGATGGACAGGACAAGACGAGATGAGACAGAAGAACACACCTGAACTGTTTGTCCCAGATAGTCTCCCCTTCTCTCCTTGTCAATAACAGACTAAAATCCAGAATCGGAGTAGTTTAGCAAGTCAGGATTGAAAAGCATAAGAAAACAAGTAGACCCAAAAAAATCAATCTAAATACTTGCCTGGTAAATTTTTCCGGTAGTTATATTATTGTCTCGTGTCAATTTTAAATCCAGAAAGCGCTCATAGTTTCCAAGGTCCAGGTCCACCTTCAAATATAAATTGAAGTCATTTTCGAAGCAAAATCTCACACCACAATATGCATAAAGATTCCGTGCTGCTATCTTTACTAGATGGCGGTACTAATTACTTTAGTTTAGAATGTGTAAATGGTAAACATAAAATGAAAGAGAAGACAAAAAACAAAAAAAAAATATTCATGAGGAGAGGAGGAGCGAGAGACTGTAATAACAGTCAAAGTTGTAAGCTGTAAAGTAATGATTTCTGACCTCGCCACCGTCGTCTAAAACATAGACTTCGCCGTGTTCAAAAGGAGACATGGTCCCAGCATCGGTGTTGAGATAAGGATCTGGGAAAGGAGGAAAAGGTGAGAAAAACAACAATAGCACATCGATATAACCTAGGCCTGTAAATTGTAGGCGACCACCAAATCAAGAGATTAAAGCATGTAACTGAGACTGCGTAGCAATGGTCTAATGAGAGGGGATTGGGAGCATATATTTCGGTGAGGGTCGATTAAAATCTCGTTTCCTTTAAGAAATGGAATCTATTGTTGCAGAAGGAATGCATTGCAGTATTGAAGTCGCGAGAGAAAAAGAAAGAAACGAACCAATTTTGATGGACGTGACGCGAAGTCCGCAGGCCTTAAGGATGAGACCGATGCTGCTGGCGGTGACGCCTTTGCCGAGGCCGCTTACCACTCCTCCGGTCACCAACACGTACTTCATTTCTGCTTCTCCGCTCGAAAAGAGGCTTATCTACCAGTTGGCTTGAGAGAGAAAGAGAGAGAGATTGGGGGTGTGAGAGAGGAGGCAATGGCGGCTATATAAGGAGGCCAGGGCCAAGGAAAGAAAAATAAATATCAAATCAGGGTACAACAAACACCCCACGCACTCTCTCTCTCTCTCTCTCTCTCTCTCTCTCCAAGAAAAATAGTTGCGACTACTACTGCCTCAGTCTTGAAGTAGACAAGTACTACTCTCTATAGCAGCAAGCACAACAATGCATATTAATGCTGCCTGCAGCCCTATTGTCTCGTGATTCATCATCAATTCATCATCACTAATCGAAACACAAAGAACTCAACCCCACGCTCTTTCTTTTCTTCCTTTCTGTAAAATATGTATCGCAAAAATAATTAATAGAGTAAACCGAATCAGAATATCAGATCAGTCTCACTAATACAGTAATAGAGCCAATCAGATCAGTCTAAGATGCTTTGAAATCTAATCACCAATAAACATTCTTTTTTTATGCATCACTAAGTATACTCGTGTGATATCGTTATGATATCGTCTTAACGGATGCGAATTTCTATTTGACCATTAGATGGCTCTCACCCATTTTTTCCTTTTTTTTAGTTTTTTTTTTCACTTTTTAATTTTTTCATTTTTTTATAATATATATTTAATTCTTTTTTTGAATTAATTAAATTTTTTGAAATAAATATAAACCTTAAAATAAAATTAGTAAACTTAAAATTGAATTGAATTAATTTAATTTTTATATATGGCGCCTCGCTCATTGCATTCGTTCGACATTAACGCGTGAGCTTATACACTGACTCAATATAAAATGAAGATTTAAAAAAAATGAAAAAAAATGAGGGTTGACAGATGCTTCATATGCTTTGCTTCATTACTAGTGATACTTTATTTTATACATGGTGGTATTTGTTGTCTAGAGCATCATCAAACATATTCAAAAAAAAAATGAATAAACTAAATTAAAAGTTCACGTTATGATTTATGTAGAAAATAATTCATTTTTTTCTTAGCATGTGAAAACACTTCATAGTTGACGATATTTTAATTCATATTAAGTGATATTTCGACACATAATTAGTGATACTTTACTGCATATATAGTGATATGTAATGTCTGAGGAATAACAAATATATCCAAAAAAAAGATAAATGAATCAACTAAATTAAAACCTCACGTTATGATTTATGCATAAAATAATTCTTTTTTTTTCCTTCTTAGCATATGAAAATATTTTATAGTTGATGATACATCAAGTTATATTAAATGATATTTTGACATATAATTAGTGATATTTTACTTCATACATAGTGATACTTTATTTTATACATAGTAATATGAGTATAGGCGAGCGGGTGGAGCCCACACACTAGCTTTTTTGTTGGTTTTGGTGGGTTTGGATGAGTTTTTTGGGCGGGTTTAGATCTTATTTAATCCGTCAAACACAAGAGACCTGTTAGACAGTCTCATGCAAATTTTTGTCATTAATATATTTTTAAGTGTCTTCATTTCTTTTCTTTTTCTTTTTCTTTTTTTTTTTTTATGCTGAGGGTTACCGAATAGAGGTATTGGTAGATTCGAACATGAGATATCTGGCATCAACCTTATAACACTGACTCAACCATCGGGCCATTTCCAGTCAAATAAAATGTATATTGCACTCATCGTGTGACACCTCCGTTTTACTCTATTAAATTTATTTAATTTTACAATTTTTAGTTCTTGTAAAAATAAAAATTATTTAATTTTACAATTTTTAATCATGGCTCATTTTCTCAATTATGATATATAATTATTGTTATAGTGTTTAATTTTCATTTTTTAATTAATAATTTATTATTATGGTTGAATTTTTCATAATTAAAATTATAATATTTTAATTCATTTTTAATAAATGTTCATTAGAGTTCATTATGTTATAATTTATTTTTATATTTTACACAACTATTATAAATTTAATAGTGTAACACGAAGATGTCAAATCAGTAATGTAATACTCCATTTATTTCATAAGTGTAATTCTAACATTTTATTTTTGTTTTTATAAAAGTGTCATTCTACAAATTCGAGACAAAAAATTTAATTTGTTCTAACATTTGCCCTCATTTAACTCATTTAAACATCTATATTTAACTATTTTAATGTATTTATACAATAGTAAATTAAGTAATTTTATTAATTTGTATGCATTCATTTAAAATGACATTTAAATGGAAACAGAGAGAACAGATGAATTCATCCCTCTTCTAGTTTCATACCTAACTCATGTTTCGTTGCAATAATGTCTTTATAAATAATAAACTTTTGACACAATTGAAAAATCGACAAAATTTTAAAAGTAAACAATTAAGATATCAACTTTTTGGTAGGTTGATATTCAACATTCCCAAAATTCTCTGTTGATGAGAGTCTGAAATTCAGTCATTTCAATGTCAGAAAATTGATAATCATGTCACGATGGGCTTGAGGAGATAGGATAAGGTGGCAGATGATCTCGGTGGTGATTTTTATTTTTATTTTTCAAAAAATGTTGCCCTCGCATGCGGTGAAAAGACTTTTTTCGAGTGAATTATAGTAAAATAAGAGGCTCAATGGTGAAGTACCACATACAGTAATACATCTATACAGTAATATCATTGAGACAAAAAAAATATTACTACAGGGTGGTTATTCTTATATAGAGTTTACATATAAAAATTATTTTTAAAAAAATTAATATATATTATATAATATTTGGAAATATCCCTTCATATTTTAAAACACGTGAATATAAAAGATATATAAGATTCATTCATGTGTTTTAATCAAAGAAGACATCAATATAGAAATTAGGCAAGAAGCGCAAGGTGATAATCCAAAGAATGATAATGTAGAAATAGAAAAGGTCTCATGTTAAGAATCTTAAAACACGTTAGACAAGCTGGAAATGTGTTAGATTCAACGAGAAGGTGATTGTGTTGACGAATTACTTCGAATGCGTATGTTAAAGGATGTGATATTAACCCAAAAAATTAAAGCATTGTCATAGTCAACTTTAGATAAGTATTTCATACAATCTTAAGTTTAATGTAACATACGTAATTAAATAGTTCTAGATATTTTATATAGATATTTAATTATATTTGAAATTTAATATCATTTTATTACTATATGGAGGTAAATTTTTTAAGGATGGTCATAAAAAACACCGAAATATTACAATGTAGAAGTTATTCTTATTTATAACTGATCCCGAATTGGGACCATCAATTTTTATTACTATAAAGAGGTTATTCTTATATAGAGTATTCTTATACGGAGGTTTTACTGTACAATGACATTGAGACAAATGTGATGATTTATGTTGGTTGAAGCTACGAATTTCGACCAAAATTTATGAAAGGGTATTGCTATTTGCACCATTATTTTTTCAATATACACCACTATTAAATTTAATTCAAAATAAATAGTTATTATTTTTTACTTAAATACCCTTTTTACTTAAAAAAAATCTTAGTAAAATTATTTTCTTCTTCTCTGAATGTATCTTCCTCTTCGCCTATAGCACTCACGAGTTCCGTCTAATACGGCGGTGCCGCCACCCACATCCGCCAAGCCCAACTCACCCTCCACGGTTGGGACTCATCATCCATTTCTACGACTCCCAAGAACTTCTTTCACCAGCCCTCCACCTGATCCAACATTGCAGTGCGTCAATTTCTCCCATGCCACCAAATCCACTTCGAACATATCAATTAAATTGAATTTTAAGCCCGTTCAAAAAATTCAGTCTAAAGCACGTCATATAGACTGGAAAATTATTCTTTGGAATGTATTGTGCATATTCGAAAAATAATTCATGTTCAGAATTTATTTTTTGAAAATATTGATGAGACTAGAAATTATTTTTCGAACAGTATAGCGTGTTCGAAAAATAATTTTCGAAGTTCATACTCTACTTCGAAAAATCCAGTTCAAGGCAAAAGTTTTGGTGGAATTCAAAACGGGGTTTGAATGCAATTTTAAAATTATGGCATTGGTTGATGATATATAGTTTTGCAATGGAGGAATATTAATCAAAGAATAAGATGAGCCAAAGGACATGAAGTACTTGAGTGGAGAAAATTAAAGCAGAAGTTGAGAAAATGGTTGCGGCGGCGGTAAGAAGGGGCACTGCGGCGGCAGTAGGGTCTTTTTCTGTCTTTTTTTTTTTAATTAAATTGTTTTGAATTATTTTTTAAAGAGGGTAAAAATGGAAAATAGATGTGGTGTATGAAGTAAAAAAGAATGAAATTTTTTTAAGAGTGTGGTGTATTAAATAAATGTGGTGTATATAAAAAATTTAGTGGTTTATATAGAAACACCCTTTATGAAATTGCGGAGTCTTTAATTTCTCTATCCAAGTTAGCTTGAGGCTAGATTGCACATTTTCTGACCTAGGGTTTTTTGAAAGTTTGGGAATATTGAATAGCACCTAAATTCAAAATTCATGAATTAATTAATTAGTGTAAATTCATATTGAATAATACACACGTAGAATATGCAACTATAATCAAAGTTCGTAATTCGAAGGCAGTTAACCCTTTTTGCGATTGCCAATTTATTTATTTATTTTATTCCAAATTATCGTATTTAACTAAATAGCACAACATATGCTGAAAGTTTGAAACTAACCAAAAAAGGTAACTTTTTTTTTTGAAAATCAAAAAAGGTAACTTAATTACACTTTTGTTTGATAAGATCTGCACAATTAAGATAGATATTGTCTAGTTTATTTAAGTAAAGCAAATTTGTTGATTCCATAATTAAAAGGCATTTTTTTTTTCTTGGGTGGGGATTATAAGTTATAACTTGTTTTACTTGCTATTGTAGGTTACATAAGTAGTGGCATTGGTGTAATGATGGCACCATGAAATTACCCATTATTAAAGGGGTTTCGGAATTTGGAGAGGGGAAATACGAATTCCTCTAGCTATATATAAACGCGGTTGGTTCGTAATTGATTCTATGAAACATTCCTCGATCCCCAACCACTTTTATATCTTTTGAAAGTCATTAGAACCATTTCTCACTTATTTTAATTTACTCTCAATTTCATTTGCTAAGCAAATCAAATGTCACGCTCTTTAAATTAAAGCTACATTAATTTCACACTAGCTATTGATATTTAATGTAGTGTATAAATTAACAACAAGCTTGATTCAGCTATATATATTTTTTACCTAATTCAACTCTGTTTTTGAATAAATGTCATTTTGGATAATTAATTCACACAAATTAATAAAGTAATCAAATTACCTTATACAATCTTATGTGAATATACTAAATGGGTAAATTTTGGATGTTAAAACATTAAATGAGAGAAAATGTGAGAAAAATGTGATTTTCCACCTTGATTGCGTAGAAAATGTCACTCGTTGTGAAATAAAATTAAAGTGTTAAAATGACACTTATTTAGAAACCCGAGAAAAATAAAAACTATCAAAAACCATATAGTTTAATTTTAACATCTCAACTAAATTAAACATACCAATATACTCGATGAATCATCCAACGATCAGAGTAAATAATTAATTGCAATAAAAAAGCTATATTTTATAATTACTTTCCATTCATCATTTTTTCATGAAGTTGATCTTCTATATACTATTTAGGAGTCATATTTTAATTAGGAGAGTTATTAATTTATTTATTATTTTTGAAATTCAAGTAGATTATGAATTAATTTTAGGATTTTTTTATTTTAGCAGATTTATTTCCTTATTTTCCAGAATTCTGTTTACGAAATTTATTATCTATCATCCCTATATAAAGGGGGCTAGGGATGAACGAAAATAACATTTCTTTTATCGATATATTTTGTGAGTTTTCTCTCTGGAGATTATATCCGAATTGACTTATCAACTGTTAAGTACCAACATCACATCTGTTAGAGCATCACATCTGTTTGTGGCGTCTTCATCTATATTCTAAGGTTTGTGAGTTCAAAATTGACTTATCAAACAAAACATAGTGTCTTCATCTATATTCTAAGGTTCGTGAGTTCAAAATTGACTCATCAAACAAAACATCACATCTGTTTGTGGCGTCTTCATCTATATTCTAAGGTTCGTGTCTTCAATCGTAGTAGGGTCGTGGATTTAATATATCAACGGTACTGATCAAACAGAATATTACATCTGTTTGTGGCGTCTTCATCTATATTCTAAGTTTTGTGTCTTCAATCGCAATAGGATCGTGGATTTAATATATCAACGGTTCATTTGTGTTGTGAGACTTGAGTTGAGAAATTCCATCATTTATCTTGTTGTAACCTGATACTCTTGTGATAGATTCTCATTGTCATCCATCTGCCGATGAGGATCGTATCAGACAAGCTATTCGAAATAAATTGGATTTTGTTGATTTATTTATTAAAAAAGCATTCAGTATTTGAAAATTTTCATTAGAGTTTTTTTACTTGTTTGTAAACTATATTAATGTGTCATTTTGAAAGTATATTATAACATTTTATTGTATTGACGTGTCATGCTACACGTCTAGCTGTTTTCATACGAATTTAATGAACAATTAATAAATATGTTAAATAATAAATGGTCAAATGTGATGAAATAAAAAAAAAAATAGAAGTGTGATTGAACCAAATAAAGTAAGTGGAGTGACATTAACATTTATCCCAAAAGGTAGTAACTAAATTGCCATTTATACTGAGTGGTACTTGTCTAATTTAGTACATTTAGATTATGTATCTAATTTAGTCCATTTTTTCATTTTAAAAAGTGATTTAGTCATTTAAAAATTTCAAATTTAAAATCATTGAAACGTTTAATAATAAGAAGAAACAAAGTTATAGTTTAAAGCTTCACCACACCCTACTACGGATAGTGTGACATCTCCTGTGTCATAGCTATATATTTTTTAATATATCGTAATTGGAAAGAATGAACCCTAAATAAATATTTTAAAATAAACTAAGAATATATAAAAAAAGATAAGTTTGGCTCAAGAAATATTATAGAGAATGACTTGGGGATCTATCGTGTCAGCGGAAAGTGTAAGATATGGGCAAGTTGAAAAGATTTATGTTATTTGCATTAAAAATAATAATTTTTAGGCTATTTTGTAATTATAATATAACCTTGTAATTATTGTAAATAAAACATAAGCTTTAGTTATTTTTGCAGTTACAGCACACTCAGTTTTTTTCCAACCATTTCAATCCAACTTTCTAATCAAATTTAAACATTCCTCACGTGCGATCATGTTAATAAACACAAACATACATGTTTGGGTATGTTGTAATTGCAAAGATCATTAAATTTGATTTTTTATTTGCAATAATTACAAGGTGTAATTCCAAAATAACCCAAAGACTGGATTTTTTTAATACAAATAATCCAAAAGATTTTGATATGGATTAGTGGGGGGGAACACTTGGGAATTGTCAATGTATTGATGGTGGTTGGGATAAATCGAGGTAGAAGAAGTGGATAATCTATTAATACAACAAGGCAAATGAAATTATATTAAGATTAGAGACCCTAATCCTAATGTGAATGAAAGATCAAAGATGGTGCACCAGCAGCGCTGAAGTTAGATTAGAAGAAAAGGATATTCCTAAATAGATTAAGTTGTGGATAGAAGAGGCTTTCCGAGAGAGAGAGAGAGAGAGAGAGAGAGAGAGAGAGAGAGAGAGAGAGAGATTTGGTCAAAGTTCCGGATGATAAGAAAAAAAAAAGAAAAGTGAAGTGCGGGAATCCTTATATTACAAGAAAAGCCACCAAACACGAATTGGAGCAGGAGCAGGTGTGGCCCATGAAATTGAATTATGTTTGAATGCTTAATTCACGTAATCTCATTGCAAAATTAAATTAATTTTTTCCGAGAATGCATTATGCTAGAAAAGTAGCGGTTGGCTGTTTCTGGTTTTTGGTGTATACCAACGGTAGATGAGGGGGGTCCCACGCCACTCCCACGACCTGATACTTTGCACCTGGGTGGCCGGGCCTATTTTAGCAATAAGAGTAAAACCGGATATACTTACTCAATAATATTATTATGGAAAATCTTTCAAAAAAGCAGAGAGAGAGAGAGCATGAATTGCGCCAGTCAAATCCCTAGGCATTGACGAACCAACCACGACCACACCAATCACCAATCACGAATGAAACCAATATTAAAAACAGCATGCAGCTGAATTTCCTAGAGAGGGAGAGGGAGAGGGAGAGGGAGAGGGAGGACGTGGCGCTGATTAGGCCGATGATGATGCTCCTTACTTCCGCCTGCCTGCCTGCCGTTGCGCCGCTTCGATGTTACCGTCATCGTCGATGTCAATGTAACTACCGGGAGGGCCCCACTCAAACCACACGTCAGTTATACGTGTTATCCACATCAGATCTGACGTTACGCACAAGATACTAATAATAATTACCTTATTTCGGTTGTTGGTTGAATAATCGAGGGCAATATTTGCCAATTGCCAATTGCCACTCCTCCTCCCCTTCTTGTTCCGGGTGGTGGGCCCATATCTATCTAATTCCTAATATCCTAATATTCCCATCACATTCATTTTTTTAATTTACCTTATCTACTGTATTATTAATTAATTAATTAATAGTTATTATACCATTATGTCATTACCATTGCTGCTTTAGACTACTCACTAGTACTACTGCTGCCGGGTTTCTTATACTCAATTCTCAATCTCTTCTGGGACAGGGACCCACGCTTTTACCTCAGTGTGAATGAAGAAGCCCTTCTAAATGAAACATGCCATCATCCCCACCAAACCCCACTTGCCCACGTTCTTTCTCTTATCACCTCCAAATCTACACCTTTCTTTTTCTTTTTCTTTTTTCTTGAGGTGGGAAAGGACATATGTGGATTTTCAATTCAAAATCTCTCACATTTATGCAAGAATTTCTACTTGAATGTAATCTCTTTTTTTCTTTTTTATTCCATTAATCGTTCTGATTACATCTAATACAAAATCGTACTTCATTTGCATTTCAATAATCATTGTTGTGTTTAATTTGAAGTTAGAGCTCCCAAAAGTCCTTATAAAAATCAAATTAAATATCTTGGATTTTAGAATCTCAAACTTGATAGTTGGTTGGGCATTTACACATACCACGTGGGAAAGAAGTAATGAATCATTCCAGATTTCTCAAAATTTCTTCTAGGCAGAGGTGGCAATGAGTCACATGATTATCCATTATAGTCTCTGTTCAGTTTTTTGAACCCCAAAACTTGACTTTTCATCATCTTCATGACTTTTACATACACGCGATTTATGTTTTTTTGTAAGATTCAATTTTAAAATACATTAATTAATAATTAAGCTATACCTTTTAACAATGGGTGGGGCGACCCAAATTAATTGCCTAATTAATCCCTTAATACTTTAATATAAATTATTTATCCCAAGTCTTCTATAACTTTATCTCGTCTAACCAGAAACATAAGAAGCACACATCATACGGCATTCGCAAATAATAATAATAATAAAATATTTTGCACTTTTGACTGAAAGATGTTTAAAATAATTAGCTCGGATCTTGAAGTATTCTACTTCTCCAATTTCTTAATTTACTTAAATGTTTCAACCTTTTGTTCGACATTTACACTCACGATAAAATATTGGTAATATAAATTACCCTTTTTTTTTACCTGTTAAGATTCTCCACATTGCCATATTCTTTAATCTTTAACCTTTTGTGTAGGACTTTTAATTAATTTGACGCCTCTCAAAACTGCTGGGTAGGTTAGGTAGAACAGTATTGATCTTAAATTGTCTTTTTTCACACGTTTAGAACAATAAATTAAGTTACAAAAAAGTATTACGTACCGTCTCTTTTTATTAGATTATTATATATGTATTTAATTATGAATAGGCTGAGCAAAATATGTAATATACTAGAGTATCTTTTTCCGTGCGATGCAAATATGCATAATTTTATTTATTAGAAATTATAATTATGAAAAAAATAATTAATAAAATTAATTTATAACTATTGTTAATTATAGACATTAATTTTGAAAATTAGTAATGAGTTTGGAGTTTGAAGAGTGGGAGCAATTGGGTGATGCCACGACAGGATAGTACAGCAGACACGAGGCCGAAGACGAGGAGTGGTTGTCCGTTAATGGCAGTTGGCCACGTAAGGGACACGTGCTTTGGCTTTTAAGGTGGGCCCACATAACGGTTGATCGTTTCAAGCTGCAGGGTGGGCCCTCATCTAACCTCCCCAACAACGTAAATTCTGCCGACAAATCTCTTTTTCAAAATTTCCTGCCTGTAGCCTAGTGTGTGATACATTATCCTTTGTCCTTTTCCCCATCAGAATTCACAAGATCATAAAACTATTTCAAATCAACGTAGCGACTACAATTTAATTCACTGTGGAATAATGTGGTCACCATCAATACTATTGCAACCTCATCGATATCAATTCAACAAAATATATCTATTTCAAATATGGCCGATCTCGAAGCCATCAATCCAACCACTCCAATCATCCAATCACTTTAATATTTAATTAATTTTTCTCTTTTCCATATCATCAATATACATTCAATCTAACCACACTTATTTTGAATGTTTTATCCATGACTACCCAACCACAACACTATATATAATTCTTTTATTTATAAGATTAAAATATTACTTGTACTAAAAATAATATAAAAAAATTATAATTATAAACAGAAAATGACAATAGTCCAAAAAGAAATACCGAGCAATAAAAAAAATAGCCAATACAAAAAATATTACAAACTATTATGAATTGTGCTTTTTATGAATGGCTGTGATTTATTGTTTGGATAGAATAGTCAACTAAAAATATTACAAACTAGTTAAACGATATTTCATAAAATTACAAAATTAATGTCTATTTATAGAATATGAAAAAATATGAATTTTGCTATATTTTTTTATTTATTTTTATTATATTTTATTTAAAAAATACATCAATTTTATATATATTTCAAAATAAAATTAATTGGCCAATAGGATGGAGACAAGTGTGTCTCCATCCTATTGGCCAAAAGAGTGGTTGAGAAGAGACCATGAAAGGTCAAAAATGGGAGGAGGTCGACTATTACTTTTTCCTTTTACCCAATTTTAATTTGTTTTTGTTTTTAAATGATGTGGCTGGTTGTGGTCGTCATTAATGATGGTCTAAGATTTCATCTTACATTATTTTTGTTTGACTTCGTATTCTAGTTTTAAGTATGAGTTTTTCTTGTAAATTCAAAATTTTATAATTATTTATTATAATTCACCACACCCAATTAGGACATATAAATATTTTTTAGTATTTAATTTTTAGTTTTCAATTAATAATTAATTATTTTAGTTGATTATTTAATAATTATAATTTATAATTTTTTAATTCATTTTTTTGTTGATAAATATATATTGATTATGATTATTTATGTTATAATTAATTTTTATTTTTTTAATAAATGTTATTATAACTATAAATTCAACAGTGAAATACAAAAAACTGCAATTTGGATTATTATAGAAGTTGTATGTGAGAACAAGGAACTAGTTTTAGCTTTCAATTTTAAGTTGATTAATGATTGGCATCCAATTTATGTCACAACTAAACAACAAATGTAAGATAAGAAATCAATAGTAGCTAATAGATATATGTATTAGCACAAAAGCAAAACAAACTAATCAATACATATAATAAACGAAAGCTATAAAATATATATAGCAACTATGTGAGAGATCGTATTATTTTTTAATAAATGTTATTAAAACAATAAATTTAATAATGAAATACAACTGCAACATGAAATTTGGATTATTACAGGAAGTGATATGTCCACCAAATTCTATGTTAGAACTAGGAATTAGTTTTAGCTTTTAATTTTGGGGTGATTAATAATTAATGACATTCAATTTGTGTGACAACTAAACAACAAATGTAACCGTAGATAGCGAAAAATCAAATATTATATATAATATTTTTATTAATTTTTATATATTTATTTAGTTTTGGAATCATATCAAATCTAAAATTAAATAAAATATTTAAATAATAAAGATATTATTATATGATAAACATCAAGAGTCTTTGGCAATAAGTAAATATCTTTCAAAAAGATATATATCAATTTCCAACAGCCATGGGATAGTGCCACGTCAGCCTTAGATCTCTCTCCCTACAACTATAAACAAGGGCCTCCATATCAGTTGAAAATCACACCAGAAGTCATTTGAAGAGTTCAAGAATTTGAGAAGAAATTCCATAAATGAAATTCTCTCAAATATCCAAGACGTTCTTCACCAAATTCATCCTGAAGACGACGTTTGATCCATAAGCAAGGGAGTCAAAGGCGTTTTTCATCAAATTCAACCCAAAGTTGGTGTTTGATCCGAAAATAAGGCGTCGGCCCTGTTGGGGTTTTTTCGAATTGAACCACCACAAGATCTAATTGGATGTTCATTAATCCTAATGTCATATATATCATAATTTTATGCAGCACATATGTTTTAATTAACCGAGTTCAAATAACATGCATAATCGGTTTTCGATTCTACTAAAGCGGAAACATAGAATACCGAAAAACGACTTACAAATTAAACGACAGGTTGAGAACAAGATTAAAGGTCTAATCTTGTTGTTGTATGAATGATAATAGGCGCCCCACTGTGATATTCTACTCCTTGATCTTCTGTTGTATTCCCGAACTGAATCTAGTTTCAGGGTGGGCTGAAATCTACTAGATCGGTATGGAATCTGTGGAGATAAAGAGAACACAAGAGGAGCTGATGTCTAACCTTAAAATTTCGTCCCCCACCCTCTTATATATAAGGGGGTGGGCGAAATTTCAGTGTCCTAACCCTACTGGGTTTGGGTCTCTATCTCTTTTTCCATCTCCAGTCCATTAAAGTCATATTAGGCTACAACAGGGATCTAGAAGAATATTAAATTGGCCTGCTAATTTATTTAATTTCCAATATCCAATAAACTTAGGATATTATTAAATAAATTAAGTATTATTTTTATTCCACTAAAGAAATAATACTGACCTACCAATTTAATACATATTTCTGAATATGCTTTCTCCTTTAGTCCAGCCATTTCCCATGTTTAAGATATAATGTCCATTAATTAATTATGTAAGCTTCTGACAGCTATAATTAATTAATATCTTATCCTTGAGTAGTACCACACAAGCTTTACTCATGTACAGAATAAATTCCACCTGCAAGGTTTCAACATGAACTTGTGTTTCCTCAAGAGGACACCATCAACCTGGCACACCAGGACACGGTACCCGTACATATTGTACAACCCATCATAAGTATAAATGTTACAACCCAAGATATCGAGATTATTAATCCTATGAAAGAATCTCACCCTTTGATAAATCAAAGCTGCAAACACTACACATATATATCCGTCAACATATAGGGGTTAAGAACCCGATCTCTGTGAATTCTTATTCTCTCATTTAAGGTCAGAATAGAGAATAGAATCATAAGTAGATCCTCCTCAATACACTTGACCGTGTATTAGAATAATCAGTTAGTCAAGACAAACTAACTATCAGATTATTCTACGGCGTACCGATAGCAGGTTCAGTGCCATCTAGACCGTGAGCCTTTTAATACATTACAAGGAACCAATGATATGATCTAACCGTGTGTTTACCCACACCATATCATATACAATGCAAGTATAGTGAACATGCATGTAAATATAACAATTTAAATGCAAACAGTGACTGCAATTGTATTCATTCTATATCATTATAAAACCATCATCAATAATGTATACAAAAGACAGGTCTTCTAGTATACAAAACCAAAAATCTCCCACTTATACTTGAAGCATGACTTTCAAATATAAAACAAACTGGCAAACTCTCTAACTTTAACTAAAATCTCAAACGGCAACCCCGGGTCTGCATCTCACTCCCATTTTTCTCCACGTGACCATAGAAAGGTCTTAGCTGGAAGGCTCTTCGTGAATGGATCAGCCAAATTGTCCTCTGATGCAATCTTGACCACTGCCACATCTCCTCTCTTAACGATTTCTCATATAAGATAGTACTTTCTCTCTATGTGTTTACTTGCCTTATGGGCTCTGGGTTCCTTCAAATTTACCACTTCACCCGAGTTATCACAATATACCGTGATACTCTTAGGCAAATCAGGTACCACGCTCAAGTCCAACAAGAAACTCTTGAGCCAGACGACCTCTTTTACAGCCTCAGAGTCAGCTACATATTCGGCCTCCATGGTGGAATCCGCAATGCATTTCTGCTTTATGCTCCTCCATGCAATGACTCCGCCTCCTAAGGTAAACACATAGCCTAAGGTAGATTTACTCTGATCTTTATCGGATTGAAAATCTGAGTCTGTGTAACCCAAAGGCACTAGACTATAAGAATGGTATACCAGCATATAATCTCAAGTCCTTTTCAGGTACTTCAGTATATTCTTAACCGCAGTCCAGTGACCGTGTCCAGGGTTAGACTGATATCTGCTTACCATGCCGACTGCATAGTATATATCAGGACTAGTGCATAGCATAGCATACATAAGACTTCCCACAGCCGAAGCATATGGAACGCCCTTCATCTCATCTATCTCAGCCTCTGTGTGGGGACACATATCCTTGGATAGATGAATTCCATACCTGAAAGGTATAAAACCTTTCTTGGAATCTTACATGTTAAACCTAGCTAGCACTGTGTCGATATATGTCGCCTGGGATAAGCACAACATCCTTTTCTGGCGATCTCGAATTATCTTGATGCCAAGGACGTGTCCGGCTTCTCCTAGATCTTTCATATCGAACTGCTTGGACAACCATACCCTTATGTTAGATAATACTTTCTTACTGTTTCCAATATGTAAGATATCATCAACATATAACACGAGGAAAGCCACCACATTTCCGTCACTCTTCTTGTACACACAGCTCTCATCCGGACAATGCATGAATCCATATGACTGGATAACCTCATCAAACCGGATGTTCAAAGACCTTGACGCCTGCTTAAGTCCATAAATGGATCTCTTAAGCTTGCACACTAAGTGCTCTTGACCTTTAGCAATGAAACCCTCTGGTTGCTTCATGTGGATGTTTTCCTCAAGACTTCCATCCAGGAAAGCTGTCTTGACATCCATCTGCCAAATCTCATAATCCAAATGAGCGGCAATAGACAAGAGAATCCGGATTGACTTAAGCATGGCTACCGGTGAAAAGGTTTCCTCATAATCGATCCCTTCTTTCTGAGTGTACCCTTTCGCCACAAATCTTGCCTTGAGGGTTTCAACCTTCCCGTCAGCATCTCTCTTGCGTTTGTAAATCCACTTACACCCAATGGGTTTTATCCCATCTTGTGGTTCTACAAGCTCCTAGACTTGATTGTGATTTATAGATCCAATCTCAGACTCCATTGCAATTTTTCAAGAATCTGCATCTTTGTCTTGGATCGCTTCGTCGTAGGTCCTGGGATCCAATTCATTTAGTCCTTTAGGGAAATCCGAAGATTCACCCAAACCAATGAATCTGTCAGGTTGGCGTACAACCCTCCCACTGCGACGAGGTAGTTTCTGTATTTCTGTGACACGTTGTGCAGTAATTTGTGGTTCCTCTTCTTGTACTACTGGTGTCAGATTCAAATTTTCTCCTCGAAGTTCCTCGAGTACTATCTCACTTCTTGGCTTGTGATTTATTACATAGTCTTCCTTTAAGAATCGAGCATTGGTACTCACAATGATCTTCTGATCCTTAGGACTATAAAATAAACCACCTTTGTTCCTTTGGGATATCCAACAAACAGTCTAACATCTGTACGTGGTGCCAACTTATCAGCTTCCTTATCCAGCACATGTGCTGGACTACCCCAAATCCGAAAATGTCCAAGACTGGGCATCCGTCTAGTCCAAAGTTCTGTAGGTGTAGATGAGATTGATTTTGATGGAACCACATTAAGAATATAGGCTGCCATTTCCAGGGCATATCCCCAGAACGAAATAGGCAGATCTGAATAGCTCATCATCGATCTAACCATCTCTAACAATGTTCTGTTCCTTCTCTCCGACACGCCATTCTGCTGTGGCGTTTCCGGCGCAGTCAACTGGGATGTAATCCCATTCTCTGCTAAGTAGTCCCTAAATTCATTCGAGAGGTACTCACCACCATGATTAGACTATAGTGATTTGATACTTTTACCTGTACGTTTTTCCACTTCCGCTCTGAATTCTTTGAAAGTCTCAAAGGATTCTGACTTGCAGCGTAACAGGTATATGTATCCATACCTTAAGTAATCATCAATGAACGTGATGAAATACTCATACCCTCCTCGAGCCTGAACTGACATAGGGCCACATAAGTTAGAGTAAATCAAATCTAGTACCTCTTCAGATCTATCCCCTTTATCCTTAAAGGGTCGCTTGGTCATTTTACTTTCCAAATAGGATTCACACAAAAGGAATGATTCTAGGACCAATGAAGACAAGGGCTCATCATTTACTAGTCTTTGTATCCGTTTAAGGTTAATATGGTCGAGCCTAAGATGCCAAAGATAGGTTTGATTCATTTCCGAAGGTGCTTTTCGTTTGTTAGGGTTTATGACCGATGTATTCAGTAAATGCATTTGCGTAGTGTTTTACATAGGATTAAGTAAATAAAGATGCCTATCCAATGTACCAGAACAGATAAAACGTTTATCACTAAAGATAAAAACCTTGTTATCAAAATAAATAGAATATCCGTCCATAAAAAGTTTAGAAACTGAAATCAAGTTTCGCCTAAAACCAGGCACATAAAGACAATCCTTTAAAACTAAAATCCTATCACTACTAAAAGATAAGGTTACGTCTCCCACTGCAACTGCCGCTACTTTCGTAGTATTACCCATGTAGACTGAAATCTCTCCATCACTTAGCTGTCTTTTTGCTAGGAACCCCTGTAAAGACATGCAAACATGATCAGTAGCTCCAGTATCTACTACCCATGACTGAGTAGAACAAGTAGCTAAACATGTTTCAATGACAAGAGATTGAGACGTACCCTTGTTCTTCTTCTTGTTAGGATAATCCACCTTTCAGTGACCTAGTTGGCCGCACTTGAAACACTTTGTATTTGACTTAAATTCCTCAGGAGGAATCTTAGTCTTGGACTTCTTCACCTTAGGCGCCCCCTCTGCAGCTTTCTTGGGTGCGTTCCTCTTCTTCCTTTTAGTACCGGAAGAAGACGCCCTATTTTCAGCTAGGTGTGCCTTCGGATTTCCTTTCTGAAGTAACTCAGCCGCCTGAAGATCCATGAGCAGTTCATTCAGGCCGACATCCCTTTTAATCATGTTAAAGTTCAGCCTGAACTGCTCAAACCTCGGGGACAAGCTATGGAGAACAGTGTCGATTTGAGAATCGCCATCCAGCTCTCCACCCAAGGTCTCGATCTCAGCCAGATACCCCATCATCGTGAGAACGTGATCCCTAACAGGTGTGGAGTCAGACATTCTCGCATCCATTAGCTTCTTCATTGCCAAATGGCGTGCCGAGCGGTTCTGATGACCAAAGAGCTGCCAAAGGTTGTACATGATATCATAAGCAGTTTTCATAGGTTCATGCTGATGTTGCAACACATTCGACATGGATGCCAAAATGTAACAGTGCACTATCTCATTAGACCTAACCCACTTATCATATGCAACCTTTTGGGCTTCGTCAGAACCCTTATCTGGCTTCTGAGGACATACCTCTTCAAGTACGTATTTGTGTCCTTCCGCAGTGAGAACAAGATTAAGGTTTCGAATCCAATCATTGTAATATTCACCGATTAACTTGTTTTCTTTGAGAATAGTGGACAGGTTGGAGAGTGCCATGATGATACAGAATAACTGAAAAGTAAACATGCAGTATAGTCACAAACTTTAGGATACTCACATATAATTGTATACCTCAAAAAATTATATGTAATCCACCGACATTTTAAAAATATTTCTTATAAGCCACGTTAGTGTGGACGTTTATAAAATTCATCCTTAAACAGGTAAAACCACCTTTAATTTACCTCTGGTCAATTTTCCTTATGACAAGTAAATTAATAGTCGGAAATAACCACGATCATGTAACCTTCCAATTAATAAGCCACGTTAGTGTGGACGTTTATTAATAAATTACACCTAAGTGTGAACACCATCATCTTAGCACCAAGTCCACTATTTTGAACTCCCTACTCCAGTTGGAGGAGTCAGTTTGTTCTAGTAGTGTTCTACAGCTATCTTGATAAAGAAGTTTAATTTCTAGAGATAACAGTGATATGACACATCCGTTATGGAGGAAGACCTATTGTCAACTCGCATGTGTATCACATCTCAATTAAACCAGATTAATGAAGACCGTTTGAGATTTCTACATACTTTGATATAAATCTCTTGCACTTAGTTATTTAAGATTGAGGTTTCATTTTATCCCATTGTAAAACATGCAAATATCATATAAAATGATAAAACACCATTGCATCCTTCAAACAACATAATAAGCAATAATAATAAAAACCCCAACTATCATGGCTTATATCTCATGTTTCTGAATGAGATAAAACTGGAAAGTCAGCTCCGGAACCTCGGGCATGGCCACCGCCCCCATCACTGCGCCTTGCCGAAGATCCTAGCTCCAATTAGGATTTCGGGACGTGAATTAGTGACACTTCCTTTCTTGAGCTGTACTACTCTCCTTCTTTGAGTTGATCTTCAAACTTTATTCAATATAGAATTTCTATTCCTTAAAGCAAAAAACTAATATATCTAGAATAAAATTACAACTCAATAACTTGGTCTAACAATTTTATTTCTATTATATTAAAACAACATAAAATAAAACCTAGACCTAATCCATGGATTTTCTCATGGATTAAAATCACGTAGTCAAACCGGCATACGGCCCATCATACATCCAACATAAATTAAAACATACATCACATAATTAAGGAGCCATGATAGTCGGTAACCCCGCAAACAAGTCAGTCTACAAATCCAACAATCACAATTACATGATTAGCATAAAATAACATATGATATCCACACATGACATTATTAAATAATATTTGAATTTTTCAATTAATAAAATTAATTAATTCGATATTATCCACAAGATAAAAAATGGAAATTAAAATAATTATCCACCAATTTTAAACTTGTTATTTTCGAAAATATAACTAAAATAAATCTGAAAATTATTTAAAATTATCCACCAAATTTATTTAATATTTTCAAACCACCCTAATTAATTAATATTTGGATATCTTGATATAAATCAAAATTCTAATCCAAATATTATCCATAAGAATCTAAATCTTTAAGGATAAGGTTTGAAGATTTGATCCACTTCAAAATCTTCCAAAACCTATCCAAAATTAAATTCTTATCACAATTGGATTTTGATAATTATTCATATATATCCAAAATCACCTTATCCAATACTAATACATAGATTTTTGAAAATTACTAGATTGATAAATCTGAAAATTTGATCCACTTCAAATTCTTCCAAATTTAAAAATCTATTTTCAAATCTATCTATATTAAAATTAGGTAAACTAAGATATACATTAAATAATATCAAATCTTAATACAACACTCCAAATTTTCGAAATACACCTTTAAATAAATTTGAAAATTTGATTTTCATCAAAATCTTCTCCAATTTTATTTAACAATGATCGAAAATTTAATACCAAAAATTAGGAAAATTAAACATCAAATTTTCGAAAATTTGATGCTCCTTTTCGAAACACACATCTAATTAAATTTGAAAATTTTGATAAATCAAAAATCTATTCCAAATCTAATTAAGATATGACCGAAAATTACAATCCATCCAAAACTAGAATTTTCGTAACACCATCAAAAATTCATCCAAGTTTTGAATACAACCAATTCGAAAATATGAACACATAAATCTGAAAATTTAAGCAACTTAAATATTTCATCAAATTTAAACATATTTTTTGAATTAATCCTAGGATTAAATCTAGAACAGTGCCAAAACCCGCTTTGATACCAATTGTTGGGATTTTTTTGAATTGAACCACCGTAGGATCTAATTGGATGTTCATTAATCCTAATGTCATGTAGATCATAAATTCATGCATCTCATATATTTTAATTAACCGAGTTCAATTAACATGCAAATCCAGTTTAAACGATTCTACTAAATCGGAAACATAGAAATCGAAAAACGACTTATAAATTAAACGACAGGTTGATGACAAGATTAAAGATCTAATCTTGTTGTTGTGTATGATGAAATCGGCGCCCACTAATGCTATTCCACTCCTTGATCTTCTGTTGTATTCCCAGACTGAATCTAGTTTCAGGATGGGCTAAAATCTACTATATCGGTATGGAATCTGTAGAGATAAGGAGAACAGAAGAGGAGCTGATCTATCACCCCAAAATTTCGTCCCCCACCTCCTTATTTATAAGGGGGTGGGCGAAATTTCAGTGTCCCAACCCTACTGGGTTTGGGCCTCTATCCTTTTTTCTATCTCTAGTCCGTTAAAGTCATATTGGGCTACAACAGGGATCTAGAAGAATATTAAATTGGCCTGCTAATTTATTTAATTTCCAATATCCAATAAACTTAGGATATTATTAAATAAATTAATTATTATTTTTATTCCACTAAAGAACTAATACTGACCTACCAATTTAATACATATTTCTGAATATGATTTCTCATTTAGTCCAGCCATTCCCCGTGTTTAAGATATAATGTCCATTAATTAATTATGTAAGCTTCTGAGAACTATAATTAATTAATATCTTATCCTTGAGTAGTACCACACAAGCTTTACTCATGCACAGAATAAATTCCACCTGCAGGGTTTCAGCATGAACTTGCATTTCTTCAAGGGGACACCATCAACCTGGCGCACCAGGACACGGTGCCCGTACATATTGCACGACCCATCATAAGTGTAAATGTCACAACTTAAGATATCGAGATTATTGATCCTGTGAAAGAATCTCACCCTTTGATAAGTCAAAGCTGCAAACACTACACGTATATGTCCGCCAACATATAGGGGTTAAGAACCCGAACTCTGTGGATTCTTATTCTCTTATTTAAGGTCAGAATAGAGAATAGAATCCTAAGTAGATCCTCCTCAATACACTTGACCGTGTATTAGAATAATCAGTTAGTCAAGACAAACTAACTATCAGATTATTCTACGGCGTACCGATAGCAGGTTCAGTGCCATTTAAACCATTAGCCTTTTAATACATTACAAGGAACTGATGATATGATCTAACCGCGTGTTTGTTTGAACTGGAGGTGAAGATGAGGATCTCCTATTTCAGGAGCAACTTTGATCACTAGAGGCTTGTTGAGTGAAATAATCTTGTCTTTCTTTGAAGAGACATTTGTCTTCTGTTGCTTGATGATGCTATAGATTAATGAAGGATAGCACAATGGTCCCTTCACCACTGTTGATTTTGCACTGCTGATGATTTTGCCAAACACAAACTCACCATAATTGAACTGCTTTCCAGTTCCGAGGTGATACAGAAACCTCTCCTGAGCTTGAGTCATTGTAGCTCTGTGCTTAGTAGGTAACCAATTGTGGATCGGAATCCTGAACAGAGCTCCGTATTTGTGAGTTAGCTTGGAGGTTGGAATAGTCTATAGATGAGATGGCCATTTGGTGTAGATGCCCTGGATCAGCTCCTTAGCAACCATCCCCCAGTCATCTAATTCTTGATACTCCCCCTCAGATAAACATCCTAGAAACTCATTAATGAGTTCAGGGGAAATTTCAATATCTCACCTCTCACATAGAATTTGTGAAAGTCTTCAGACTTTAGATCATCAATCTCTTTTGTCAAATTGCAGTAGAACTCAGAAACAATTTTAGGCACAAATTCTTGCACCTTCTGCACAGTTCCTAGCAACCCAGCTTCCTCCAACAAGGTATACACTCCAGTAGCTAGTAGTGTATCCTTGTCCACTTTCTTCTCAAAGATCATGGACCTCTACTTCACTCTCTCCCATAATTCCGCATGGTTTGAAGAATGAAAAATAGCTTGCTTAGAAATACCTAGTACAATCTGTTTGTTGACTTCAGACTCATGTTTACTAGAATGTGATGGAACATCTTTAGGAACATCTTTTGGCTGAGCAGCTTTCTTGGCCTTCTTGGAAGGACCAGACGTTTCAACAACTTTCATTTTCTTAACAGACACAACAATGGGGAGTGGTGGATGCTCAACTTCGAGTCACATAAGTTCTTGGCACCAACTACATCATAACTGTTGATGCTTTCTTTCTTCTTGATTGGTGATCATGCAAATGGATCATATTGAGCAGACGTGAGTAATTTCTCCTGCTGTGGAACAAGAGTCTTTTCAGCAGATTCAGATAATGAACTCTGAATGACTTCATTCTCTGTCGGATTAGCAACTAAAGGTCTTTTAATGACCTTCTTCTTTTCCTTTGCTATAGAAGCAACAATGGCTTTCATTTTCAGACTCAAGGGAATATCATCTTCCTTGTCTTCAGTAGTCCCTTCAGTAATAGAAGGTTGAGTATGCGACTTCTGCATGACACTGGCTGGAGTAGATGTCTCTACAGTACTATTTTTTGCAACATGTTCCTCGACATGTTCAGAAACATCTTCAGGCACAACAAGATCATCAACAGCAGGTCCCTTCTTTTTATGAAGGGCTTGGGCAGTAGGTGCTGTGATAATTTTCTTAGATGAAGAGGTTGTAGTCTACTTGGTTTTCTTGACTACAGTTCCCTTTGTTCTTACCTTCTTTTTGTTGACATTGTATGATCGTGTAGCTTTCTTCAACAAATCTTGAATTGAAAGACTTTGGGTCTTTGTTTTCTTTGCAGAAGAAGTAATTTCTTGCTCTTCTGTTTCCACATTTTCTTCCTCTTCTTCTTCGTGAAACTTTTCAATCAGCTCCTCTATATCTTTGCTTAAGGATTCATCATGGAGTGATCTCTGAACAGGCTTCTTGTATGTTGATTCACCACGAACCTGCCTGTCGAACTCGTCTTTCTCATAAAATTGGTCCTGAGGTTTGGAGTATGTAACTTTCCCATACCTCATTCTGGGTTTCACGACTTTCTTAGAATGGACGAGTTTACATTTAGGAGCCATTCAAAATATATGGGTTATTGAGAGAGATGATCAGCAAGGAAAATCAATGGCAAACAAGGGTGATTTTTCAGAGAACTCAGAAGATTTAGAGAAGAGAGAGAGGTTTTTGATTTCAGAAATTTGAAAAGTGATTCTTCTCTTTTAACAACTAAACATATATATAAGAGAGTATTACGTTCATAAAATGGGCTCAGGTTTCCATTAGACTAAGAAATCAGAGGAAAATCCCAAAAAATTAGAGATGACGATTGCTCGTCAGAACTAGCCGTTGACAAAGATGTACACTAGATTTTGAAAATTGTTCATATACATCCTATAGAATATTTTATGGGAATGTTCAGACCCTTTGTGTAGGAATGGTTCTTTTCTGCTGAGTGTGAAATACACACACTCATACCCCTCTTCTTGGTTTTACTGAACCAAGCACACCCCAAGGGATGCTCTAAGTTTCTCAAATTGAGCTGCATCTAATCCCTTAGTGAACAAATCAGCTAGTTGATCTTCTGTCTTCATGTGTTCAATCCTTAGCACTTCTTCTTCAACTAGCTCTCTGATGAAGTAATGTCTGATGTCTATATGTTTGGTCCTCGAATTCTGCATTGGATTCTTTGATATGTTGATAGCACTTATATTGTCACAGTACAAAATAGGGGTATCGTGACTAACTTCATAGTCCTTCATCATCTGCATCATCCAGATGATCTGAGTAGAGTTGCTCCTTGCTGCAATGTATTCAGCTTCTGCTGTAGATAGAGATATGTAGTTTTGCTTTTTACTGAACCAGGAAACAACATTGTTTCCTAAAAAGAAACAAGCACCTGAAGTGCTTTTTCTATCATCTGAAGATTCAACCCAATCAGGCATTTGTATATGAAGTATACCATAATTCGTAGTCAACAGTTCTATTGATGTACTTGATGATGTTCTTAACATCCTTCATGTGACTCTCCTTAGGACAAGACTGATACCTAGCACATACTCCCACACTGTATGCTATATCAGGTCTGCTTGCAGTAAGGTAAAGGAGATTTCCAATCATGCTTATGTAGAGAGTTTGATCAACTTCAGCTCCTGCATCATCTTTTCCAATCTTAATTGTGGTATTGATAGGAATTCTTTTGTGCTTAGAATCCTGAAGCTCAAACTTTTTAACCAAGTTTCTGGCATACTTGGATTGAGAGATAAATATCTCTTCTTCTGACTGCTTTATCTGATGCCCTAGGAAGTATTTTAGATCTCCAACTAGGCTCATCTCAAATTCAGTTTCCATGTCTCTGATGAAGTCTTTGACCATCTTGTGAGACACTGAGCCAAACACTATATCATCCACATAAACTTGAACCACAATCACTTGTGATTTTTCTTTTCTGATGAATAGTGTTCTGTCTTCTCCTCATCTATTGTATCCTTTGCTAACCAGGTATGTTGCAAGCCTTTCATACCATGCCCGAAGAGCCTGCTTTAAGCCATACAGTGCCTTATTTAGTTTGAACACAAACTTTGGATGATGTGGATCTTCAAATCCTTTAGGCTGTGCAACAAACACATCTTTTTTTAGAAATCCATTCAGAAAAGCGCTCTTGACATCCATCTGGTACAGTTTGAACTTCATAATGCAAGCCATAGCTAGAAGAAGTCTGACTGATTCAATCCTTGTAACTGGAGCAAAGGTTTCATCAAAATCAATACCTTCAATCTGAGAATAACCTTAAGCAACCAGTCTGGCTTTATTTCTTATAATGTTTCCAGCTTCATCAGTCTTATTCTTGAATATCCACTTGGTTCTAACAATGTTGACTCCTTCAGGTTTCTGCACCAGATCCTAAACATCATTCATTTTGAACTGTATAAGTTCTTCTTGCATGGCCTCAATCCAGTAATTATCTTTGAGAGCTTCTTGGATGTTCTTTGGTTCAACATTGGAGGTAAAATAGACATAGGATATCTTATGATGCATCCTCTTTCATAGTCTGCTTCTGGTTATTCTCCCTTCATAAATATCTTATATTACTTTTGAAGTAGGATGATTCTTGATGATTTGCTTTAAAAGCTTTATGTGCCTTACTGTCTGTTCTTCAGCTTCTCTGTCTGTATCATCATAAACCTTAGGGTGTTCAAAGACATTTATGTGAACATCATCTTCAGAGGTATTGACAGTATTGTCCTGATCATCAAATCTGACATTGACTGTCTCAATTACAGCCTTTGTGTCTTTATTGTAAATCCTGTATGATTTACTATTTCTGAAATATCCAACAAACATCCCTTCAACACCTCTGCTGTTCATCTTGCTGAGATACTCTCTATCATTAAGAATATAATATGTGGTTCTAAACACATGAAAGTACTTCACTGTTGGTTTCTTCTCATTCTAAATCTCATATGGAGTAGTAAAAGTACCTGGTCTAAGATGAACTATGTTGCTGATGTGGCATGCAGTGTTGATAGCTTATGCCTAGAACATAGCAGCAAATCCTTTGGCAGCAATCAAGGTTCTTGCCATCTCCTGAAGAGTTCTGTTCTTTCTCTCAACAACTTCATTCTGCTGAGGAGTCTTGGGGGATGAGTACTCATGACTAATACCATTCTCACTATAGAATGAATCAAAGTACTGGTTCTCAAATTCCTTGCCATGATCACTTCTGATTCTGATAATCTGATCATCCTTTTCAACTGTGATTTTGCAGGCTAATCTCTTGAATGCTGTGAAGGCTTTACTCTTGTCTCTGAGAATGTCAACCCAAGTAAACCTTGAATAACCATCAATGTAGACAAGAACATACTTCTTTTCTCCATAGCTGATAACAGTTGTCAGCTAATCTCTTTCCTTCCATAAATAAGTCATTATTCTTATTCATAACTCTTCAGCTCTCCTTAGTGAAGACAACAGTCATGTCATCATCACATAGTTGACTGATGCTTATCAGATTAGGTTAGAGTCCATCAACTAGCATAATCTTCTTTAGTTTGGGCATTCCTTCAACAATCAGCTCTCCTTTTCCCATTACTTTACCCCTCTTTCCATCTCCAAAGGTAACAAAGTCTGACGAGCAAGCTTTCAAATTCTGAATAATAGAGCAATTTCCAGTTATGTATCTTGAGCACCTACTGTCAAAGTACCAGCTACTTTTGTCTTCAACTCTTAGTGAAGTATGGGCAATCAGATTGGTCTGCTTGACAACCCATTGCTTCTTATGTGCAGACTTCTTCCTTTTTTGAGTAGCTAATTTCTTCTAGGGGTTGCTGGAATGCTGAGTCACAAATCTTCTTCTCATTCTCCTTAGATCAAAGAGGAATTTTTCATAATGAGGACGAATGTGGCCTTTTTCTTCATAATAATGGCCGAAGATTCTTTTTCTGTTGTCATTATTAGCAGTCATCTTCTTGATAATGTTCTTCGGGATGTTCTAAACACTATTTTGTACATGCACTGGTTGGCTTGTACTTACTTTGACAAACACTATCTTGGATTGTTCATTATTGTATCTAAGACCTGGATGACTCTTCCCAGAATGTCCTGGGGTAGTGAGAATCTTATCAAGATTCTCAAATCTATTATTCAGCATGTTGACATTCTTCTTAATGGACTTCAGTTCTGTAGATAGTTCTTTAATATCCTTCTTTTGTTGTTGTATTATGGCCTTCTGTTCTCTATCAGATCTGATCAATTCATCATTTTCTTTGATAAGATCTTTGTTGTGAGATTGTAGAGTTTAGTTAATCTCCGCCACTTCAAGCTATTTTTCATACATCTCTTTGTAGGTCTGAACAAACTCCTCATGGCTGAAGTCTT
Source organism: Perilla frutescens (assembly GCA_026008535.1). Taxonomy (NCBI): domain Eukaryota; kingdom Viridiplantae; phylum Streptophyta; class Magnoliopsida; order Lamiales; family Lamiaceae; genus Perilla; species Perilla frutescens. The sequence continues at coordinate 40,214,997 of BRKX01000007.1, read as the reverse complement.
CATTGTCTGAGTCTTCATCTTCTGCAAGTTTGAAAGGATCCTGAAACTCTAAGACTTTTGCTGTAAAGACATAGGTCTCTTCTTCTGATTCACTGCTACTTTCTTCAGAATCATTATCACTAAGATATGTATTGTAGTTCTTTTTATTATTCTTCAGAGTATTGGCACATTCGGCTTGAATGTGTCCAAAACCATCACACTCTTTGCACTAAATTCCTTTCTTTGTATTTGAGGATTGAAATTCTTTCTGCTCACTGTTAGAGTTCTATCTTGCTGGGGATTACTAAAAGATTGTCTTTTATTGTTGGACCTCCTGAAAAACTGCTTATTTACTCTTTTTAACATTCGACTGAAGTTCTTGGTGATAAGGACCATATTGTTCATTGTATCTGAATCAAGTACAGGTTTTTGTTTGTGTACATGTTCAGGTACATCCTCAGAGACTTCAGTTTTAAGAGCAACATCTATCTTCCTTGAGTTGTGGTCTTCATCCTCCAGATTCATCTCGAACGTCCTCAATGACCCCATCAGTTCATCAAACCTCATACTCTTGATGTCCTTGGCTTCCTCAATTGCAGCAACTTTGTAGGCAAACTTCCTTGAAAGAGATCTGAGAACCTTCCTTACAAGCTTCTCATTGCTGATAGGTTTTCCAAGAGCAAAACTCTCATTTGATATGCTTCTCAGTCTGGCGTTAAACTCACCAATGGATTCAGAGTCATCCATTCTGAGACTTTCAAATTTTGAAGTCAGATTATGTAGTTTTGATAGCCTCACAGAACTGGTTCCTTCAAAGGTGGTTTTCAGAATATCCCATGTAGCTTTTGCAGTCCCACAAGTTGAGATTAGGCTGAATGTCTCAAGATCTACTGTAGAGAATATTGCATTGAGAGTTTTGGAGTTAACATTGTACCAGTTCTTCTACGGCACAGTCCACTCTCCTTCTTCAATCTCCACATGCTTTCCTTCCTTGGCAATAGTTGGCTTTTCCCATCCTTCTGTGACACTCTTCTAAGCGAGTTCATCAATCGATCTCAGAAAGGCCCTTATCCTTGCTTTCCAGTAAGGATAATTGTTGCCTTCTAGCAATGGTGGTCTGACTGTAGATCCTTCTTCTTTGATTGCACTCATGGCTGGACTGCAATCAAAATCTTCACGCAGATATGTAGCTTTCAGGACTCTTTACGCACTAATAACCAAAGGCAACCCACTCTGGTACCAATTGAAGTTACATAAACTGTGCGATCATGTTCATCATCATGTACTTGAACATTGTTGTGAACATCTAAGGTCAGAATGTACAAATTTAAAGCAACTAAAGAACACGAGGTTGGTAATCCTGTTCGATCAACTGATCTATGTCAATGGGACTTTATAAGTCCGTGAGAAACAGTTTACTACTCCGTTTAATGGTTACAAAGGCTTTTACATGAAGACTCCCGTCACTCGACCCCTTTCCTACCCAATTCAACCTCTTTCACTAAACTGAATTGTGAGCTCCCCTCACAACCTAGAATCTCTCTAGTTCCCATAGGAAATATCTCCCGAGACTCCTTTAAGTGTGTATGAAAGTAAGTTTCAAACACAGACTAGAAACACAATGATCTCACTGATCAAACCTAGTCTACCCGAATACTATATGCTTCGAATATGAAGTCTTTTGACTCTCGGCCCTTTTGTGTATTTGTAAAAATTCATCACTTCAACTAGTCTGATTCCCAGACTATTTATAAACAACAGATATAGCCTAAATAAGGTAATCAAAAGTCCTATTTTGACTAGGATTTAACAAGGAAATAATTTCCTTATATAAATCGGACTTTTCTAGTTTAGATGTCTTCCTTGAATAGAACTCCTTCCTTCCTTCTTGATCTTCATCACGAACAAGGTAGCTTCTATTCTGAAACATCCATCTTAATTCTGCATCTTCAACTCTTTGGATCTAGCATGACATGTCTCTTGTAAACATTCTAGACAATCATGTATATGATCATGTTCACTAACATGCTTAAGTACATGTCTTGATCTTCAATCAGATTGGCAGCAGAATGTTCACAGTAATGTCTAGAACATGGTATTCGAACATGAATAACCAAAACCTTTTGTGTTCTTTTGATATTGCCATATTGCCATACATATTATGACAATCTCGAATACTTAAGTGCAGATGGCACTAACAGGGCAAAAATTATTTTAGCCAGTAAGTTTTAAACATATTTTTTTAGCCACTTTGGACAAAAATACCCTTCTGTCCTATTTTCCCTATGAAAATATATATACTAATATAATTAAATTTTCGAAATGAAATTTCCCCAAATCTGAAAATATTCTCTCCCTCCATCTCTTTCCCCAAAACTTTTAATCTGCATTTTAAACGAGATAAGATGAAGACCAAGACGAATGGAAGTTTGATCGATTTTGTCCTCTCTGTCGTAGACTTAGACAAATGCAAGTTTGAGTGATTTTTTCCCCTCCTGTCAGGATCTCTCTCTATCTTACTGACGCAGTGAAAGAGGTAAGAAGAAGGCGAAGCTGAATTGCAAAGTGTGTGAAATGTGGACTTCAATTTTCTAAGGTGTAATTTGAAAGGTATTGTTCTCACCTTATTGACATTTTCGTACTAAATCGAAGCCCTAAAAACAAAATGTTCTTAACTGTACGGCGGGTTGTTCTTAATTGCACGTTAAATCTCGCGTGTGCAAATTAGTTTTTGCATAATGACTAGCACTCTGACACTGTTGCGCTTTTGATAAAGCATGCACTTTGTTATGCGCAATATGTCGCGCGCATATTGTGGACTCCGGGGCGCGTGTGCATTCTGAGAGTTCTCCGGACTCGCATGAAATAGAGGACGGTCGTGCGCATGGGACTTTCACCCAATACGTTGCACGCATATAATATGCGCGTAATTATTACGCGCAGTCTCTGTGTGTTCGACCCAAGGTTATTGGCAGATATATGTGCAAAATCTCTATTGCATCGGTTTGAATGTAATGTGTATCGGTATCAACATATAATCAATTAGAATTCGTAAACATATCGAAAATCAAATTTTAGCAACTAATTTATGCGTTCACTCTCGCTTCTTTGATTCTTTAATTGACATCAGCAATCACGCGCGCACATTGGAGGGAGGTCGTGCGTAAACATACTTAAAAACAAAATTTTCTACTCTTGAATTGACATCGGTAATCATAGAGACCACATTTTTATGTTAAATTGATTGAGGAATATTTATATTTGTATTTGTTCTTGTGCAGATGAGCGACAAAAATATTGTTTTGCATCATGGAGGGTTTTGGAGAGACAACACTTACATAAATGGGATTGATGAATATGTCCACATTCCATCGGGTGTAATGACGTGCTATCACTTATTTGATGAAGCTGTTGGAATTGTCGGTGAAGATCCAAACCTGTTTAAGTATGCTATATCTACTCTGATGTTATCTGCCAATGGTAAAATGATTCAATTTAGGATAAAAAATGATACAGACTTGGATCATGCTAACAATGTTCTTCCATTTTTGAGAGTATATGTTGAAACCTTTGATAAGGCAACACCTAGATAAGCGCATCACCGATTTACTATTCCAGCCCATAATAGTTTTGTGGGTTTATTAAATTCTCAAAATGTTTGTCCACAAACATACGCACATAATAATCCATTTGATAGACGATCTGAGGCTGATATAGTTTACGGAGTTGAAAATTTTGGTAATGCTGAAGATATTATTCTTGTTAAAGAGGATAATATGACACTTGATGATGATTATGATGATATGAATGAAGAGACAAGTGTCCACAACAACGATGACAATTTCAGCGCTGAGGAGCGTTGCAGAATGTATGATCAGGGGAATGATGAAATATATTTTGATGATGATGTGGACGAAGTACATGCTGATGATGAGGCTAATGACCTTGACACTTGTTGTGGAATGCATCGTACGTCTGCACCACCACGTGTTTCCAGATGTGAATCGAACGATGTGCAAGATGATGCTTTCGATGTATTGTGAGGACATGGACAATAATGGATCATTCTAAGGGCATTTTTTCAAGCATCGCTCCCATTGAATGATCTGGGTATTGATTCACGTGTTAATACTCGTGATTCATTGTGTTTGGGCCCTACCTTTTCCAGTAAAGATTCAATGATCACTTCTTTGGGATTATATCATCTTCTGAATCGTGTGGAATACAGGATCAAGCATTCCTCGAAGACTCATTTTTCTGTTAATTGCAGGAACAAAGAATGCTGTATATTCTCAATGCGTGCTTCAGCTCAAGGTGAACAGTGGATGGTTTTCCAATAGGACGCTCCTCATTCATGCCAAGAGGATTTCTACAACAATGGACATCGTACGATTGCATCCAAAATCATTGGAGCATACTTTGCTCTGGATTTACTGGATGAGAGTAAAGTCTTAAAATCGAAGGAAATACAGATGAAGTTGTAGAGAGAGTTCGGTGTTCGAATGGATTATGGACGAGCTCTAGCAGGGTAAAATCATTCAATAAGAATGATATACGGTGATAGTGATAAGTCTTTCTAGCTACTGTCATCATATTTGTATATGCTACAGCAGCCCAATCCTGGTTCAGTTGTAGAGTTGCAAATAGATGCAGTGGGTCAATTTGAGTACATGTACATGGCCCTTGCTGCTTCAATAAATGGCTTCATTTCTTATGGCCATCCTGTGATTGTTGTGGATGGTGCTCATTTGAAAGGGAAGTACAAAGGGATTATGTTTGTCGTATAATAAAGGATGGGAATGAACAGATTTATCCGCTCGTAGTTGGAATCGGAGATAAAGAGAATGATGCATCTTGGAGTTAGTTTTCGCGACAACTTAGGAGGACATATGGATGCCCTGATGACTTGTTCATTTCAGATCAGTATAAGAGCATACAGAATATTGTTGTAGAGGTGTATCTAGGAATAACACATGGAATTTATGTATACCATTTATAGAAAAACATAAAGAGGTGGGGCGCCAATGTAGTAGCCATGTTCCAAAAAGCAGCCAATTGTTATCGTACTCAAGAATTTGATAAACACATAAGGAATATTTTGATTGCCTTAGAGAATGGAGCATATAAGAGGTTATTGGATGCAGATCCAAGACGATGGGCACGATGTAATTCCTCGATCCATCATTATGAATTTATAACCTCTAATTGTGCTGAGTGTTTGAATGGGTGACTTCGTTGGGCCAGAAGGTTGCCGGTATGCACTCTCTTAGAGTGCGTATGCACATTGATTGGTTGTTGGTTTTACAAACACCATAAACATGCTATAGGGATGACACATCCATTGACGCAGTACGCCGTCGGTAAGGTTTTGAAATCGGTTGAACATGGTCGGACAATGACTGTTTAACCCATTAGTGCTATGAAGTTTAAGGTTACAAGTGGAATGAAGCACTACACCGTTGACCTTGCGTTGAGAAAATGCTCGTGTCTCGAGTTTGATCTAAATTTCATCCTCTGTCCCCACGCAGCTGCAGCCATAAGGTAAGTTGTAAAACTTTGAAGTTTCATATTTTTTTTTCGGCATATGATTTCAGACTAAAGGATTTATGCATGCCATTCTTATTCATTTATTTGATGTTGATGACCTAATCGAATTATGTTTATTATACAATAAATCAAATCAGCATCCTTATTCATTTGTAAATAGCTATTACACAACTGAGAACCTCCGTAAGATGTACTCCGCATAGGTGTTGCCGGTTGCTCATCCTGATGAATGGAATATACCATTTCTACTGGGCAGTAGGATTGTGTCGGCACCACATAATTGACGACAAGCCGATCGGCCACGTATAACTAGAATCTGATCAGCGAGTCGGTCATCATCGGGAGGGCATCGGGTGAGAACTAGATGTACTAGATATGGACAAAGTGGTCACAACCGAGCCACGTGCACAGAGTATATTCCCATTTCAGAAGGTTCTCAGGTTGGTAGTAATGATTTTGGCGTAGCAAGTTCCAATCGCGCACACAGACCACACTGATGTGGCATATGTTATGGATCCGGGCATACTCGGACAACATGTCCAAATAGGCCCCCATAATTTTTGATTTGTTTTTATGTGGATTAACCTATTGTTTGTTGTATGGATTAACTTGAATATTCATTGAGAGCAATTCTTTTTAACATCGCCACTGATTTATTTGAGCAAAAAGTGTATCGACAGTCTATATATGCACTACAATATATGCACGTGTTCCCAAAAATCCCCAAAAAAGTATGAAATGGACGTTGTTGAAAAGATTGGCATTGCATTTTTTCGAGCTGAGACGGAATGCACGCGACAGACTACTCGCATAGATAATGCGCGCATTATTTGTGCGCATGGCCGCTGCACTCGGCAAAGTCAATTTTTACAATCGCCACTTGATCGAATTAGCAAAAAGTGTATCGGCAGTGTAGATATGCACTACACTACAATTTATGTAAGTGTTACCCAAAATCCAAAACAAAGTATGAAATGGTCATTGTTGCAAATAAGGGAGCTGCACTTTACCGAGCTGAGAAGTAATTCCCGCGACAATATGTGTGCATAGATAATATGTGTATCACTTGCGTGCAAGGCGTATGCATTAGGCAAAGTGTATCGGCAAATTCAGTTTTTTAAAATTGCCCCTCAATTGTTTGAGAAAAAGGGTGTATCGCCAGTGTCGGTATACACTAAAATACACGTAAGTATTCCCCAAAACCCAAAAAAAATGTATGAAATGGACTTTGTTGAAAAGATTGGCCTTGCACTTTTCCGAGCTGAGAAAGAATGCGTGTGCCAGACGATGAGTATACAGAATGCGCACATAATATGCGCGCAAGGGCTGTACAGTCGGCAGGTTCTATTTATGACTTGAACGATCATAATGCCTTTATGCATTGAATTATCATTTCGTCATTTTGTTTTATTGCTATATAAAATATCAAAATAGTGATGTGAATGATCATATTGACTGTATCCATTGAACTATCACTTTCCCAACTTGTTTTCTTGCGAGACAACATATAAAGACGTGCAAAATAGTGAATTCACTATTGAGAACAACTGTATACGCTTTCATGTAGTTTGTTTTTTATGTGACATAAAGTGTGGAATTCGAAAATGCGCGTGATTCCATTACCTCTCACCTAAAAAGTAGTTTACCAGTTGTCCTCATATGTATTGTCCACATTCTTTCGAATGGAATATAATATTACTTCCACAATATAAATATGAGTCCTCATAACATAAACCTTATTTCGAGCTTGGTAAACGCCTTCACTAGTTTTCTTTATCCTAAAAGTGAATGAACGTCAAGATTCCTTCGAAAATGTCAAGGTTTCAGGGTAAAGAAAGTTGTGAAGAAGTTTACGAACTCCACTACAAGTGCATAGTTTGAAATTGTTATTCCAAATTTCTCACTTCTCCTCACTTTCTGCTCATATCGTAAACCTTATTCCGAGCTTGGTAAACATCTTCTCCAATTTTCCTTATTCTGAAAATGGATGAACGTCAAGTTTGATCGATTGTGACAAGCTTTCGAGGTAAGGAAATCGGGGAAGAAGTTTATGAACTCCGCTTCAAGTGCACAAATTGAAATTTTTATTCCAAATTTCTTACTTCTCATTCTCACTTTCTTCTCCAATTTTCTATTAGTTCCGTGACTGGATATCATGTATGAGGTATGGATGATTGGAGAAGAAATTGAGAAGGAGAAGGGAGCAATTTGGACTGTCGATGCTCGTTGAAAAAGTTATGCTAGCTCTCCAGGTTGTGTCCAAGCTTGTTCACACGAAGAGTGGCTAGTGCGTTGCTTCATGTTTGTGAATTAGTTACCGTGCACTCATTGATGAGACGGCGTGCCCACTAACGACTTCTATAACATGAAGTGACACACAAACATTCATAGTAAATATAAGGCTTGACTTTGCGCGCATATATGATAACGAATTCATCCAACGCTACATGAATGAGGGTGAGGTGAATTGGGAAATGCTTAAAGACCTCTTCCGTGTGGTCATTAATCTGGCATCTGACAGTGCTTTATTCCATGTTCCTATGCCATCGGCTTCATCTGACGACTCATCCAACGACAGCGGTGGTAATTATCAAAGTGAGCTGCCTAGCTACTACTCTTGTCATATTCCTGATGTGTGTGGTTCCCAAACTGGTGAGAGTAGCGCTGTTTGAATCTGGTGGTGGGCCAATATTTCTCTCCCTTCCTTTCATGGTGTTCCTATTATTTTTGTGTTTTTTCTCTAGTTTTTATGCTAAACAATTATTGTTTGGGTATTTGGGCCGACAGTGGGCCGACACTCTCCATCCCTTCCTTTTATGTTTGTATTTAATATGTATTTATGTTGAACAATCCCATGTTTGGGCCCTTTTTGGGTTATATTCGTTTTTAATATGTGCTCACTGTTCTTATTCCTCAATAATGCACACTTGACAATGGATCATTGCGAGCACGTTACTCAACTACACGCGCGCGTAATAATTTCATGTTGCGCGCATCTAGTTACATGTATATAATTACGCGATTCATGTCAGCGTACATTAACAGTGCCTAACACGCGGCGCGCCACTCTGTAGGCCATATTTTATCTTTTTCGTAATAAAAATAGAATAATACACAAGTAAAAAGTAATATAAAATAGAGATAAGCCTTGCCGATAACAAATATATTTACTCCGATCCTTATCTGATCTCAATATTCATGTACCTTTAAGAAATTCCGATCACTCAGCAATGCGCGTATCATTTGCGCACATTGGTTATCGTGCACAATTTACGCGTCGTTTTACCTTCCCAATAATTACTTCATCAATATTCAAAGTAACATTTTATAAGATCTATGTGGTCATCGATAAGTATATACGAAAGTCGGTCCTTAGCCGATCATGAATTAAATTCTTGCCGATGCCAGGGCTTAAGTGTGGCTCGCTTGCGCACTCCGGCGTAACGCGCTTATTCAAACTCCAAATCCTTCATTCAATGATAATGTAAATCAAAAGGCCGTAAAATATAATTGATTACATTATTTTTAGTAATAAAATCAAAGATGGATTCGATCCCATGTGTTGCCGATGCGTATTTTCTACTGCCGATCATTTGCCGATGACTATAAATTAGTTGGCCGATACGGAGATGACTGTAAGGTATCGCGCATGGACAAAATCGCATAAATTAGTTGGCTGATCCTTCATTCAATGATAATGTAAATCAAAAATTCATACATCATATTTCATTCACGAATTTTTTACAAAATATGTTATGTTTGTAATAAGGTTACAAATCCGACGTACAGAATGTTCGGCAAACATGTTATACAAACAAAAAAGATATAATTACACAAAATTCAGTCTTAAAAGTTTAATATATCACTCATGTGGCACCAAAGTTCTCTCATTAGTGCTATATTTGAACACAGTTTGTGCCACGTGCTTACGATAAGTCGCGATATCAGCCTCTGTATCCATTTGGATTTTATCGTCAGACAATAAAATTTCCATGTACCGCAGAGCATATAAACCAAACTGACACTGTCTTTTTGTTGGTACAGATTCGTTTGGAGAGGCTTCCGATACCACTAGGCATACCTCAGGTGCGGAACATCTCTTGTATCCCAGAATCTGCAATATTTCAACAATCGCGGTAAGAGTGGAATGAAGTATTCTTTCCAGCTTTGTTTGATGTGCTCTGTCCACATGTGTTGTTTTGGGCTGAGCATACCTCTTGAAATCCACCAAACATGCTACCTAGTGTCCCGATAAATGGACGACAAAGGCAAGCTGCATAAACACATAATTAGTAATCATTATAATTCAACAACCTATGTGATTACCCATTCAAATTAAAACACTGCTGGATTCATTATCTTATTATAGTTGTACCAAGGTTTTAATGGACCCCAACCAGGCAGTTCACCTGACACACATTGGGATAAACCTACCAAGTCCTTAATCGAAATTTCTTCTTCAGTTTCTTTACCAAGCTTGCCTACGTCTTCTTCCTCATGATGGTATTTCTTAAAAACATTCCGAATGACTGCCTAAAATATTACAAGAACAAAAAATATGTATACTTTAAGAATAGGATATTTATTTATTTATTTATTGTTTAGATATCAGACATGTGGTATACTTCAATAACAAGAACATACCATGAATACGGTTGAGGTTAGAACAGTGTCTGTCCGAGAATATCGGTACTTTGCAAAACTAGGATTAGTATGTAGAATGGCGAGATTGGCATCAACATGACCGTCAGACAACTTTGCCTTTGAATTCAGGAGTTCAGAAAAAAATTCCCTTGGCACACCATAGCCTATGCCCACATTCCTTCTGCAACCAGTCATCAAACCAATTGCACACATCACAAATTACATTCTAAATGGAAACTAATGACACAATTAAGATATAACATTAATTATTACTCACAAGGCATTTTCCATGTTCAATCTCCAATCCTACCAATCTGTACCGCGCTTGTCAGTTGGATGAAAGGGGCTGCGCAACGCAGCCGACGCTGCCCTCATTCGGACTTCTTTGTAATTCAATTTCATAGGAGTTATTTCTGAAGGAATTACACAGCTTTCCACGGCTGGATCAAACTGCAACTGCAGGCTAGGACGTTGCATTGTTTCACCTAAGTGTGTCATTGACAAGTCCAAATTCTCTCGTGTATTGTGTCTTTTTCTCATTCTTTTGTCCTTTGTTTTTTCTATTTTTTGAGTCGGAAAGAGCCAGAATGGGCACAAGGGGCAGCAAGAGGCAGGAGAATCTTCTGGAGGGCACAAGGGTGCCAATGATACCAAGGTGGGCAATAAATTCTCAGCAGAAAGCTCTCTCGAGCCTGGCGAAAATCGCCCACCATTCCAGCAAAAGCTGAAGGAGAAATTTCTGATCGTGCCCTCAACAACCCCAGAGTGATTGAAAGGAGAAGGAGAGGAGACTGGGCACAAGAAAAACTAATGCCAGCTACAGCAGAAGCAATGCACCCTAGCCGCTGAAGGAATGAGGAGCCGCGGAAGGCAAGTTGACGCTTCCAGAAAGATGCTTAGCTCTACAAGAAAAGTTGCTATGTCGGCGCAACTAGGGCACGACAAGTACAGAATCTGCGACTCAGAATCTTCTATATAAGGGAAGAATCTGCCAGATATGGAAAGCTTTGGGCATGGCGGCTGCGTGTTGGCCTGAAGATCCCCAACCTGTCGGAGAGTTTACCTAGTGTCTTTGTACTCCTATATAAGTAGATCTCATGGCAGCAAGCAAACAACTCTGAACAACACTTTTTACCGTTTTTATTTCTTTTTATGCACAAACAATTTATTTTTCCGCACTAGTTTATGTTCTTCAATCCAGCATTGGATTTGGATTTATTTTGCAGTTTAATATAAGTAAGTTTTCCGTTTACTATATGTTATCTTTTATTTCTTTTACTTATTATTATTGTTCTAAGTCTAGCATGAGCGGCTAGACTCGTTATTTCGGATTGAACAAAGATAAAAACTTAATGAACATGTAAGAACCGTGAGGCTTATGGGCATAAACTGTGTGAATCTGGTTCCATCGTATAATCATTTTCTTTATTGCATTATACAGTAGGCTAAGCTAGTTAATTGTGGCTGATCACTCATTAATTAGAATTGTGTTCACTACCTTTATAAATGGTCAATGAATCGTAGCTGTGTGTTGGTCATAAAGGGATGGGATACATCACGAGTACTGAGGGCATAAGACAGATCTTTGTCTAGGTAAATCTGGGTCTGTCTAGATTATAATGCTGCTTTGTTGTTTACAATCATATGAGAGATCAGGGTTGGGCAACAAGTTAGGGTTTAGGGGACGAGAGATCACCTCTAGGCTAAATTGAAAGGATAGATTGGGTACGTTGAGAGAGATCCGATACCTTTAACCAGATAATTAGGTTTGCATAAGTAATCAGCGTGCCTATGATCGGTCAAGTGTTTGTTAAGTTCGAATCTAAGTTCTAATCCGGAATACGTTTACTACTAATATTTTCCTTTCTTTGTTTTCTTTTGTTTTGTTTTGTTTTATTTTAGTTTACAATCTTTACATACAAGTACGAAGACCACAACAATCCTCAACTCTTTTGGAAAAGAGACATTGGAAGATAGAATTCGCAGCTCCTCGTGGGATCAACCCTTACTCACATAAAGCTTGCTACGCCTTGCTATGGGCATAAGGATAACTCTCTCTTGAGAATTATTTTGACCACGAAACGACCGCGCGTCAGAATTGGCGCCGTTGCTGGGGAGCTGGTTCTTGAAATTCTATTTTCCCAACTTGTTAGCCTGGCTGGTGGATGACCAATACCTCTGAAGGGGATTGCTCGTACGATCCAGAACCTAAGAAGACTCTAAAGAAGAGGAGAGTAGAAGCATGGAGGGCACATCAAGCAGAGAGACTTGCTCGTGAAAGAGAACTGGAGCAAGAAAGAGCACAATGGGAAAGGAATGAACAACTGAGGTTAACCTTGATGGCTGAAGAGGAAGGAAGAACGTTGAGGCAGTTAGTCTTTCCGACTAACATGAATTTACGTCCCATGGGCATAACACTCCCAGTGATTACTGGAAGCTGGGAGTTGAAGGCAAGTTTCATCCAAATCTTACCCAAATACCATGGGATGACTGGAGAAGACCCTCAGAGGCATATTCAAGATTTCAAGATGGTATGTCAAACTCAACCTACGGATGGGGGAAATGAACAATATGTGTGGCTTGTCTCATTCCTGTTCACTCTTCATGACGAGGCATGAGACTGGTTATACACCCTGCCAACTGGCAGTATAACCACATGGGCACAACTGCAGCAGAAATTCCTAAAGAAATATTTTCCTGCATCCTGAGTCCAGGAGATGAGGTGAAGAATTGGAAGTCTGAAGATGGGCATAAATGAGAGTTTCTATGACTACTGGTGTCGATTCCAGAGCATGTTGACAAAATGCCCACAACATCAGATCCCAGATCATGATCTGATCTAATACTTTGTGTCTAGGTTGAGACCACAGGACAAGATCATTGTCAATGCTTCATGTAGAAAATCTATCCTGAACAAGCTATCAACTGAAGCCTTCCAAATTCCAGCAGAAATGGCTGATGAAAATCGAGATGAAAGTGCTGAGGACACAAGGACAGTTCCAGGTGCTGGGAAATCAACGCACTTTGAGGTCAAACTGGAAAGGATTTTGGACCAGATGAAGAAAGCAATGAACCATACTGGAGCACCAAAGAAAAGATTATGTGGAGTATGCAAGAGCGTGGCCCATTTCACTGATGAATGCCCAACACTGCAAGAGGAGGACGTCGCTGAAGTTAACTCTCTCGGTGGGCATAACAACAACAACAGGTGATATGATCCCCACTCTCAAACATACAATCCTGGATGGAGGGATCATGAGAATTTCAGATGGAAAAGGAATGATGCCCACCAACAAGATTTGCCACCACCACCACCACTGAGGGCACGAGAAGAACCCAGCCTGACCGAACTAGTCCATGCCATGGCCAAAGAGAATGTGAAGTCACATCAAGAGAATAAAAGGTTCAAACAAGAAATAAGGGCTGGTCTACAACATGTGAGCAAGCAGATTTCCCAACTAGCTCAAGACCTTGCCCAATTGAAGGAAAGGAACGGACAATTACCATCTCAGGTGGTAAATCTCCGAGAACAGGTGAACGCTGTGACCACAAAGAGTGAAGAAGAAGTAATGAAAGCTGAACTGAAAGGAGACACTGAAGGCATAACGAAAGAAGAAGAGCAGACACAGGAAGAGGTTCTGAGCCCACAAGGCTAGAAACAAAGAAGAAGCCTCCCTTTCCTGAACGTCTTGCCCATGACAGAAAAGAAGAGGAGATGAAGGACCTTCTCAAGGGTGTTTCGAAAAGTGGAGATCAATATTCCACTACTGGATGCGATAAGACAGGTTCCTCATTATGCCCATTTCCTGAAAGACCTGTGCATTAAGAAGGTGCGATTTGAAGATGATGCGAGATTTTTCATGGGAGAAAATGTCTCTTCAATGCTACAAAAGATGCCAAAGAAGTGTAAAGATCCTGGCATGTTTGTCATACCATGCATAATTGGGAGCAAAAAGATTGAAAAGGCGATGAAGTACCCACTCGATGAGGGCACGCTGACATGTGAGTTCGATGGCCAGGTAGTTATGTTCAACATTTATGAAGCCATGAAGTACCCATGAGATCCGGAGTTAGTCCACTTTGTGAACCATTACTATGCCCAATCTCAAGCCATTCTGGGTCACATGAACAACCAAGAACCTCTGGAATGGGTATTGCAAGCTGGGTTAACTGACTACGATGCCCTCGATGAAGATGAGGATACCAGAGATGCCATCATGATGTTGTACTCTCTGGAAGAATTACCACATGGAGTGGTGGATTTCAATTTATCCACAATGACGCAGACAAACATGATGCTTCCATCGGTGCAGAGGGCACCAAAGCTAGAATTGAAGAATCTCCCTGACCACTTAAAGTATGCCTATCTTGGGGAGAATGAGACACTGTCGGTTATTATAAGCAATGGACTGAATCTTGTTGAAGAAAACCGGTTATTGAGATTGTTACGAATATATAAAGAAGTAATAGAATGGACTTTGGCCGATATCAAGGGCATAAGCCCTGCAGTATGCATGCACAAAATTCTCTTGGAGGATGATGCCAAACCAGTGCGGGATGCCCAATGCAAACTGAACCCCGCAATGAAGAAAGTTGTATTGAAGGAGATACTCAAGTTGCTGGATATGGGGATCATCTACCCCATTTTAGACAGCAAGTGGGTGAGCCCGATTCATGTCGTGCCCAAGAAGTCAGGGATCCAGGTGGTTAAAAATGAGAAAAATGAGCTTGTGCCCACAAGGCTACAAACTGGATGGAGAGTCTGCATAGACTACCGGAAGCTCAACACCATCACAAGGAAGGATCACTTCCTGTTGCCGTTCATAGACCAGATGCTGGAGAGATTGGCTAGAAACAAATTCTTTTGTTTCCTTGATGGATATTTAGGCTACATGCAAATTGTAGTGGATCAAGAAGACCAAGAGAAAACTACATTCACGTGCCCATTCGACACATTTGCTTACCGGAGGATGCCTTTTGGGCTCTACAATGCCCTGAGAACTTTTCAACGATGCATGATGAGTATTTTCTCAGATCTTTTGGAGAATTGCATTGAAGTATTCATGGATGACTTCATAGTTTATGGAAATTCATTCGACGCATACCTCGACAACCTTGAAAAGGTGCTAAAAAGATGTGTGGATAAGTGCTTGGTGCTAAACTATGAAAAATGCCATTTCATGGTTCATGAGGGGATTATTCTTGAGCACGCCGGGTTCTACCGGCGATTCATCAAAGACTTTGCAAAGATTTCTCAACCAATCACGCATCTTTTGCAAAATGATGTGCCATTTGTCTTCAACGATGCATGCAAGGAAGCCTTCAACACTCTGAAGAAAAGGCTGGTTACGGCACCCATCATTCAACCTCCAGACTGGGGCATGCCCTTTGAAATAATGTGTGATGCCAGTGGATACACTGTGGGCGCAGTGCTTGGACAAAAGCGAGGTAAAGAATGCCATGTGATTTACTATGCTTCCAAGACATTAAATCATGCCTAAGCCAACTACACCACGACTGAAAAGGAATTGTTGGTAGTAGTCTTAGCCTTTGAAAAATTTCAATCTTATTTGCTTGGTGCTAAGAGTTTGGTCTACACCGATCACTCTGCATTGAAGCACCTTCTTGCAAAAAAGGAATCGAAATCGAGGTTTATCCAGTGGATACTACTACTGCAAGAATTTGATTGGGAGATCAAAGACAAGAGTGGAGCTCAAAACTAGGTGGCCGATCATTTGAGTAGAGTACTCAATGAGGAGAAGGATGTGATGCCCATTGATGAGGCTTTCCCAGATGAGTACCTGTTCAATCTCAAGGGCACAACACCTTGGTACGCTGACTTGGTCAATTTCATGATCTCTGGAGAATTACCTACAAGACTCTCGACCTACCAAAAGAACAAAATTAGAAGTGAGAGTCAATACTATATATAGGATGAACCCATACTATGGAGAAGGTACGCATACCAAATGATTCGTCGTTGCGTGCCCACTAAAGAAGCAAAGAGCATTCTAGATCACTGCCACTCTGAAGCATGTGGAGGGCATTTCGGTGCAAAAAGAACTGCAAAAAAGATCCTTGATTGTGGGTTCTTTTGGCCATCACTTCACAAATATGCTTATGAAGTATGCCGATGATGCCCACGCTGCCAGATGACTGGAAACATCTCCAAACGCAATGAAATGCCCATGGTGCGTATCATGCCGGTAGAAGTCTTTGACGTTTGGGGGATTGACTTTATGGAACCCTTAACAAAATCCAATGGACATCAATACATAGTTCTAACTGTGGAGTATGTATCGAAGTGGGTGGAAGCAAAAGCAACTACCATAAATGATGCCCGTGTGGTCAAGAAGTTCCTTAAATCTAATGTATTTGGTGTGCCCAAGGCACTGATAAGTGATTAAGGATCCCACTTCTGCAACATGATCATCAAAAATTTGCTCAAGGAATATGGAGTGAGACATAAGGTGACTACTGCATATCACCCACAAATGAATGGACAAACTGAGGTTTCTAACCGAGAAGTCAAGTCCATACTTCAAAAGGTCGTGAACCCCAATAGCAAGAATTGGAGTTTCAAGCTGGATGATGCCTTGTGGGCATATCGCATCGCACTGTCTACAAAACACCCATTGGGATGTCTCCGTTCCGCTTAATCTATGGGAAGAATTGTCATCTTCCAATTGAGATTAAACACAAGGCCTTTTGGGTAATTCAGAAGCTGAACATGAAGCTTGATAGAGCTGGGATTGAAAGAAAGCTTCAACTTCAAGAATTAGAAGAGATAAGGCTGGAAGCCTATGACAACATTATTCTCTACAAGGAAAGAATGAAAAGAATCCATGACCAACTCATTCGCCACAAGCCGTTTGAGCGTGGGCAAAAGGTTTTGCTATATAATTTCAGACTGAAACTATTAGGATGAGGACTCAAGTCCAAATGGTCAGGACCTTATGAGATCCAGACCGTGTGCCCAAATGGAGCAGTGGAATTATTTGATTCAAGTACTGGAGAGACGTTCAAGGTCAATGGCCAGTGGCTAAAGCATCTCAAGGAACCAATGGTTTCATCTATAGAGGCTTTCGGGCTCCAGCTTGTTGAGCCTATATACATGTAAACCTAAGGAGCGTCGTGCCCACGACAATAACTGGGGCGCTGACTGGGAGGCAACCCAGGTTTATTTTTTTATTTCCTTTTATTGTTTTTCGTATTTTATTTATTTCCGTTTGAGTGTTTATTTTTGCCATGTTAGACTAGGAGTCGAATTTTACGGCTGTATTTTGTTTTTGGAGTATTTTAGGAAACAAATTCAGGTGAATTTTTCATGGAAGGAAAGAATCTAGCCAAATTGGACGCTTCCAGCATGGAGGGCACCAGCAAAGGCAATTCCGGAAAATTCGGAATCTCTCTGCCCCCGTGGGCACAGCACAAGATTCTGTACAAGGAAACCCTAGAAGCCCAAAAGTCGTCTGACGGGCCTATCACATCAATTCAAATTGAGTGGTTAGGGTGAATCCAAGTATTAAACCCCAATCCCTCCTCACCAAAATTCACTCGCCATTTTCACCCAAAATTTTCAAAAAATTACAGCCTCTTCTCTCTCTCAAAAAACTCCCTCTCTCAACCGCCATAACCATGATCACCATGGCCCCCAAAACTCGCGCTGCCAAGTCCACAAAGAAGAAGGTGGAGTTCACTCCCTCCACTTCACCAGAAAATTCCAGGGATACCACCACTGACGCTGCTGCACCAACAAAGCCGTCGAGTACCCGCCGCCATAAACATTCAACCTCTCTCCACCGTTGAACTACCATCTTCACCTGTCTCCACTCGACAATCTGAGAAAGCTGACGAGCCTTCTCTGAAAATTGTGGAGGAGACCACCGACGAGATCGATGACCAAGAGGAGGCCAACATGCAGCAAGATGTGACCCCTGAGCCAACACCGGAGCACACCCTTGAGCCCTCTATAACTGAAAAGTTGAAGAAGGTGAAGAAGGAAAAGGTTGACACCGTGAAAGCTCAGTCACAGACCTTGAAGAGGAAGAAGTAGCCGTCACTGATGCTGTCAAAGGACGAGGAAGTCGATGAGGAAGAAAAAGCTAAAAGTAGTGGGGAGTCTCGAGCCCACAAGAGTCTGGATGACCAGTCTTTGTCCCTGAAAGAAGCCACTAAGGGCACAATGGATGCGTCCTCTGTGTCTGTCAAGGGAAAATGGAAAGCCTCTGCCAAGCCGTCTGCAAAGAAGGGCAAAACTGTAGTTAGCCCAACTTCTAGAAAAGTCATGCCAAAGGGAGAAGACGTCTTGCCCACAAGAGAGATCGTGCATAGCAAGACCATCCACTTAGCCTCGCTTGTTGTCTTGGGCATCGAGTGAGAGGTAAGAGAACTCTTCTCTAACATTGGCCGGTCTTTCTTTATTGAATGAGATTGTCTGATTTTTCCTAAGTTGGTCTATGAGTTTTTCCATGATCTATCTGTGAAGAGTATGGGGAAGGGAGGTACTTCTTCAAAAAAATTCAAGTTTAAAATTTTTGGTAAAAATTTTAATCTTTCTGCTGATGAATTGAATATGGGTCTGGGAATTGTATCGTTCTTGGATATGAATGATGATGACTATAAGTCTGCTGTTGTTGTGGTGCCCACAGATGAGAATGTGGAGGAGAATTAGGCCGAGTTAGGTGACAGTTCCAAATTCAAGTCTGGAACCAGCAATGGATACATGCTGAAAAGCAATGCCCTTCACTTTTATCACCGAGTGCTCGCCTACAACTTCTTTGGCCAGAAAGATAGCTCCAACTCCACCAACAATCAGGAGTTGTTTGTCCCCTGGTGCATGGTGTACAAGAAGAGGATAAACTTTGGAGCTGTGGCCATCGCCCACTTCAAGGACACTGTGGCCCATTCTAAAAATCACATCTCTTGTGCCCAACTGATTACCCATCTTGCTGAAAAACTGCATCTATCTGATCCTTCATCCACTAATCTGTATTGCAAGCATGTTGAGTTGTTTGATTTGAACTGCTTGAAATGTATGTTGGATGTTTTTGACGATGAGGAGGAAAAACCCGTGTTTGGCATACCGAAGCTAGAAACTTCAAGTAGCCTTAGTTTTCCTTTGAATGCAGGTCCCAGCAAGAGGCCTCTGAGGGCACAACAGCAAGAGCCAGCAGCCACCACCATCATTGCCAGACTAGACCGATTGGAGACCACCCTGTTCGCCTACTTCAAGCACGTCATATTCAATTATCTGACCCCATCTGATGCCTAAACTGGTACTCTTTCCCGTAGATTAGGTTTTTGTTTTTTGGTTGTTTTGTGTCTGTTTAGGTGTCGCCCATTTCCCACACTTTGCTTAAGGCAAAGTGTGTGGGTGTGGGCATTAGGAGTCTTTTGTTTTGTGTCTTTGTTGTTTTTTGTTTTGTAATTAGATGACCTTCGTACTGACCCACTTTGCTTAAGGCAAAGTATGTGGGTAGGGGGCCTTCTAATATTTTGATGAGTTTGCGGTTAGTAGGATAACCTTCTCACACCCACTTTGTCGAAGGTAAAGTTTGTGGGTGGGGGTTACTCTGCCTTCTTTGCCTTTTTTTTTAGTGTCAAGCATGTATAAATATTTGAACTTAAAAGTATGGAGTCTAGGGTCTTGTGACCATAAGGCAGCATATTTTACTGTATTTTCATTTCAGCATGCCTATGTTACTGCTTATATGATGAATGAACTAAGTACCTTGTGAGGAATTGAGCATGAATTCACAATACATATGCTACTTTTTTCTTGTGTGATTTCTGCATTCATGAATTTAGGTAAACTAGAACATGCTTTTGCTCTATTCCGAGGCCATAAGGAATTTTGGGTATGCTACTAAAATGCTTAGGCAAATTTTCTTTCTGAGCCCACAAAGCCAAATAAAATCACCTTGATATTATCCCTTGCAGCCCTTTTTGAGCCGAAAATGAATTAAGCCCTAGTCATATTCTTTCTTAGAAACCACACAAAAAAAGACCATGGGCATGAGGGGGGATAAATCTGGTGTGTTACAAAGCATAAAATGCCAAGAGAAAGAAAGAAAAAGAAAAAGAAAAAAAGAAAAAAGAAAGGGGTCAAAATAAAAAGAAAAAAAATGAGAAAGAAACCCCAAGAAAATAAAAGTACAAAATGCCCACAAGAAAAAAAACTGGGACATGTGCTTAAATAAAATGGGTACGGTGGCAAAGGCCCATAAGAGTCAAAATGAGTCTCCCAAAGGGAAAATTCGACTAAACTCTGAGCCAGGTCCAAATATTTCCTACCTTGAACCCGTACCCCATTACAACCTTTAAAGACCTTAGCATAGGTATGCCCATTATACCAATAGTGGTGGAGGAACAAGAGCAATTGCAAGCCTATGGTGACCCTCGGTTCAATTATGTCTTTCCTTGAGCGTAAACACTTAGCCAAAACACTTGAGTGAGGAAAGCATGAGCGAACCAATAACTTAGTCATTTTGATTTGCAGTGGGCATTATGTATGTTTTTTACAATTTATATGATGTTGAGTGTGATCAGGTACCTAGTTCTCTATGCCCGCAAGGGTTTGCTTTTGCATGCTTGACTTATTGTGTCTCTGTCTTGAGTCTGTCTTTTCCTCTTTTTGTTTTCTATTTTTTATTTTATTTTGGGCACGTTGTACCCACATACTTGAGGAAAAGTATGACTAAAGTAGGTGGGTGTGACAAGTCTAAATTCTCTCATGTTTTGTCTTTTTCTCGTTCTTTTGTCCTTTGTTTTTTCTGTTTTTTGAGTCGAAAGAGCCAGAATGGGCATAAGGGGCAGCAAGAGGCAGGAGAATCTTCTGGAGGGCACAAGGGTGCCAATGATACCAAGGTGGGCAATAAATTCTCAGCAGAAAGCTCTCTCGAGCCTGGCGAAAATCGCCCACCATTCCAGCAAAAGCTGAAGGAGAAATTTGTGATCGTGCCCTCAACAACCCCAGAGTGATTGAAAGGAGAAGGAGAGGAGACTGGGCACAAGAAAAACTAATGCCAGCTACAGCAGAAGCAATGCACCCTAGCCGCTGAAGGAATGAGGAGCCGCGGAAGGCAAGTTGACGCTTCTAGAAGGATGCTCAGCTCTACAAGAAAAGTTGCTATGTTGGCGCAACTTGGGCACAGCAAGTACAGAATCTGTGACTTAGAATCTTCTAAATAAGGGAAGAATCTACCAGATATGGAAAGCTTTGGGCATGGCGGCTGCGTGTTGGGCTAAAGATCCCCTGCCTATCGGGGAGTTTACCTAGTGTCTTTGTACTCCTATATAAGTAGATCTCATGGCAGCAAACAAACAACTCTGAACAATACTTTTTACCATTTTTATTTCTTTTTACGCACAAACAATTTATTTTTCTGCACTAGTTTATGTTCTTCAATCCAACGTTGGAGTTGGATTTATTTTGCAGTTTAATATTAGTAAGTTTTCCATTTACTTTATGTTATCTTTTATTTCTTTTGCTTATTATTATTATTCTAAGTCTAGCATGAGCAGCTAGACTCGTTATTTCGGATTGAACAAAGATAAGAACTTAATGAACACATAAGAACCGTGAGGCTTATGGGCATAAACTGTGTGAATCCGGTTCTATCGTGTAATCATTTTCTTTATTGCATTATATAGTGGGCTAAGCTAGTTAATTGTGGCTGATCACTCGTTAATTAGAATTGTGTTCACTACCTCTATAAATGGTCAATGAATCGTAGCTGTGTGTTGGTCATAAAGGGATGGAATACATCACGGGTACTGAGGGCATAAGAGAGATCTTTGTCTAGGTAAATCTGGGTCTGTCTAGATCATAATGTTGCTTTGTTGTTTACAATCATATGAGAGATCGGGGTTGGGCAACAAGTTAGGGTTTAGGGGACGAGAGATCACCTCTAGGCTAAACTGAAAGGATAGGTTGGGTACGTTGAGAGAGATCCGATACCTTTAACCAGATAATTAGGTTTGCATTAGTAATCAGCGTGCCCATGATCGGTCAAGTGTTTGTTAAGTTCGAATCTAAGTTCTAATCCGGAATACGTTTACTACTAATATTTTCCTTTATTTATTTTGTTTTGTTTTGTTTTGTTTTATTTTAGTTTACAGTCTTTACATACAAGTACGAAGACCACAACAATCCTCAACCCTTTTGGAAAAGTGACATTAGAAGATAGAATTCGCAGCTCCTCGTGGGATCGACCCTTACTCACATAAAGCTTGCTACGCATTGTTGTGGACATAAGGATAACTCTCTCTTGATTATTCTGACCGCAAAACGACCGGACGTCAGTCATCTCAGCTCTCGCTGTGACAAGTTATAGTCAGCTATGCCACACCGTCGTTTTTTCTACCTGTGATGTCTCTCGCGCACCTGGTTCTTGCGGCTGCTGGCTAGCCATGCGCTGCATGCTCCCTTATTCTTCGGGATAGGCCACCTCCCACTGTCATCCCTTGACTGTGTGTCTTGCGGGGGATTCCATCCCCATTTAAATTCAGGTTGCCATCCCCAATCATCCAGAATTAAAAATAAAAAAATTAGTTTTCAATTAATTTTAATTTTCACCATATTATGTTTATACAACATGAACATACCTGTCCACTTTCTCGGTCATCAGAACGCTCAGGATTTCCTTCTCATTTAGAGAGCTGCGGAAGAATATGACATAGCCAGCTCTGCATTATGTCCATAACTTCCTGAGCTGCATGTTGTGCTGCTTGCTCGGCCACAAGATGGGATGCTTGCTCAGCCGCTAATTGAGTAGCTCTCTCAACCACATCATGACACTCTCTCAGAAAAAATTCTCTTTCAGAAGTGGACAGCGGCTGAGTTATGCCAGGATCCACCGGCCGACTGACAGGTCCTATTTCTGGTCCATGTTCATTCAAACTTTCCATGTTCGACCAGTCATTACCTTTAAGGTTGTAGGTAAACAGACCATCATGTACAAAGGTATCCGTATTTCCTTCAGGGTGGTAAATAGACCATTATCTACAAAGGTCTCTGTAAACGGAACATCATCATGTGTAGGGTGGGTTGCCGGACGAGGGATGGTTGTCTGAGCTGGTTCATATGACCGGGTTTTACCTGCACGGCATGGAAAAGCATGTTGCAATAAAAATGGACCTTGTTCTATGCTATTCCAATAGACATGGGCACTTTCAAGGTCGTAAGGTTTCAACTTGCGGAACATCTACATTCAAAAAATATTTCAAGACATTGAGTAGTAGTTTTTAAAATTAAATATTGATGAAACGTTAAATGAAACACATAGAATTCTTCACACCTGGCATCTGATGTCTTTCAAATCATAATTTTTAAATTTATACAAATATCGTACGACTCTTGGCGTAACATCTGCTGATGCAACAACACCACAAGTGTCACCCAACAGTGGGACAGCACAATAAATTCATACCTGCATCAGGATAGTGTATAAAAAATTCTATGTTTACATCAATTTAACTGATATTGCAATAGTTCAAATAATTATTGTGAAATTACAATTATTAAAGGAATTTATTTCAGTATATCGTGAATGCTAGTGAGAAACTGCATATATGATAGGAATCTCTTTTTGCAGATTCCTTCCGTGCCTTCGGGATATTGGTTAGGTAATGCAGCAGTCTTTGGTAGGAGTAGCTACCCCATGGAAATGATTGCCATTTTTCTTCATCCTCGACCAACACCCACAACCAATCAGGAATGTGATTCCCGGAGTCCAGTCTAAACAACACACCATTCACAAACAACACTTTCGCAGCTTTCCAATAATCTCGGGGGTCATCCCCAAGACCCTTTTTATTCTTGAAGTTATTTCTCAATTCAGCTGACGTTATCTGCTTTTTGTGTAGGACCCAACTATAGAAGTGGGACGATCTAATCTTGTGGACTTTATGCGGATCAAATTTTGAAGGCCCGAAATTCAAACCACACATCAGAGCATATTCAAACCGACTGAATCTTAGCCTTTTCTTTCCTATTTGAAACCATATCTCGGTCTTATCCTCTCCATCCTTCACTATCTTACGTATGAGGAAATGGTGCATTGCTTTATTGCATCTTTCTACCTTGCTTAGAATTTGTAACAGCTTACCAAAGCACGAATTTAGGAATTTGGCATATATATCATCACCATAACCCGTCAATACATCTTTGATATCACCAATATAGGCCGTGCGATCATGGTTACTGATCGTGTACTGGGTATTTTTTTCATTTCCTTCCTTTTCC
Source organism: Perilla frutescens (assembly GCA_026008535.1). NCBI lineage: Eukaryota > Viridiplantae > Streptophyta > Magnoliopsida > Lamiales > Lamiaceae > Perilla > Perilla frutescens. Next base: position 40,190,579 of record BRKX01000007.1, on the reverse strand, counting down.
ATTCCATCCATCCTACATATAAGATAAAAAAAAATCATTGCATTAACGAAACAAAAATTATGTGAAAATTGTATATGTGTGTGTAGGATTAAAGAAAACTTTGTGCTAATGCAATTGAATGCTGGGCAAGTGGCTACTGATAATCAAAAGACGCATATCGATGATTGACATTACTGCGCGCAAAGCTGCTGCGTGCCATGCCCCTGCGCGCAGAACTGCGATGCGCAAACAAAAAGTATGCGAATGCATAGATGAACTAAAAGATATGTAATAAACTCCTAACGGAAATTGTATGTGTGTGTGAGATTAAAGAAAACTTTATGTCGATGCAATGGAGTGTTGGGCATGTGGATGTTGATAATCAAAAGCAACATGCCGATGCTTGCCAATACTGCACGTATCGGCTGCGTGCATCAATGTTGTGCGCCATGCCTCTTCACGGCTGCACCCACAACTGCTGCGCGCAAGAGCCCTGCGCCCACAAATGCTGCTGCACGCAAGACCCATGTGCGCGCAAAACGACTGAGCACAGAAATTGGCCGTGCACCTAAGAACCGCAAATTTGTAAATTTCTATTTACTTCCAGAATACTGCAAATTATTCCATTTTTTCACAGAACCATTTCAATATGTATATGAAGATACCTCTAACACCGTTGCACATCGTCTCTTACGCGGAGGAGCCTCTTCGTGAATTTCTTCAGTATTTAACATTTTTCCTAAAATCGAACTTCAAGATAGAACGATGACAACAGTATGTATCTATTAGATATAGCAAAATCCATGACATAATGCAGTAAGAAATCAGACCTAAGACCCTAAAACCCATTCAACAGCGCAAATCTCCAATCTATTCAAATACACGAACCCTATGCAAACTCAATTTTCAACTCAAATCTCACCTTTGGTCAACAATAGTGTGCGATGAGGATGTAGCAGTTGCCAGATTTTATGAGTCGCCAGAGTTCACAGTTGAAGCCGCTTGGAATTTTTGGAGGGAAGAGAGAAATTGAATTGAAACTCCGAATTTTGGGAGGCAAGAGGGAGAGAGAGATTCAGTTGAAAGGTTTGTGAATTTTTCTTTTCTTAGGCGAATTAATTAACATAGGGTCAATATAGTAATTCTGGCCAAATAAAATATATTTAAAAGTTATTGGCTAAAATAAATTTTTTAAAACTTTGACTAGCTAGTTTGGCATATTTCCACTATTTTTTTTACTAACATATACACACAATTAAATATATTTATTGTATATTTAACTATATGTATTAATTGATAATTAAACACTTGTAAAATCAAAAGTCATTTGTGTATTATATAAGTACTTGTAACGAAAGTAATTCGATATCATCAATTAAAAATCTTATAGATGTCTCAAACCCCAACTTCAACATCCAAGTGAAAGAAACGTGAGTGGAAAGTGCCTCCCTCACCACAATATTTTTAAAACCGGACCGGACATCGAACCGGAGAATTTACCGGGTCACCGGGTTAGTGGTTCGACCGGTCGAACCGTTCTAAAAAAACCGGATAACCCGGTATATTATATATATATATATATGTATATATATATATATAATAAAATTATATAAATTAGTATCATGATAAATATAATAAATAAGTTTAAAAATACACAATTTATATCAATGCAAAGAAATAAAATGTTTAATTTATTGATAGTTATTGCATAAGTTAAGTAGTTAAAAGTATAAATTTATAAAATTAAATATTGCATACTAGATTTTTAGAAAATATATAATTAAATGCTAAATAATTAAATATTGATTTTAATTACAAACAATACTACACGATAACAATAAAAAATATTGCTAATTATTATTTCACAATTCACTAATTTAGATATATATTAGATCTTCTCTTTATTTATTTTAATTTAAAAAATATTAAATTAGATATTAAATATTGATTTTAATTATATGGTAAATATTGATTTTAATTAAAATGAAGACTAGTTATTTTAAATTTGTGCATAAATATGTTATTATATTCAAATTGTAACATAAGATTGTGTTGGCCCAGTTGGTTGAGCACATTGTATAAAAGCATATAATTTTTGGAGGTCTTGGGTTCGAATCCTCTCAGTCACATGTTGAAGGAATTGAATAAAATTTGCAGAATTTAAAAAAAAAAAAAAATTGGGCCGGGTCACACTGGGTTAAGTCTGACCCGCAATACACATACAATCGGACCGGACCAATGGCCAATTCACGGTTAAACCGGTCGAACCGGTCGGTCCGGTCCGATTTTCAAAACACTGCCTCACCAGCCTCATTAGAGTTACTATACAGTTCATTGAGGGAACAATTTGAGGATCTTAAAAATAACATTAAAAAGTTTTTTTTTTTAAATCGAATGACATTAAAGAGTTGTTAACAAGAGAAGTCAAGATTTTTGGAGCTGACGAGCCGCCACAACTTTTACTGGATGAGCTTCCGTTGTCTAACTTGTACGAGTTATATATATCTTGAGGTGGTTTAATATTACCGACACTACCGACGATTCTACTTCTAATATATAAGTGTCATATAGCAATTATGCTATTATTTTTGCCTAAGGAAAATGTCAATGAAAAAATTAGCTTAAGCATGTAAACATGCTATAATGAATCATATTTTATTAAATATATCATATTTTCTTATATGTTATCTTCGTTTAATTTTCACATAATGTGCAATCAATAATTTTTTAAATATTTTTAATCACATAATCATAAATTGAGTAAACATTTGATTAATTGAAGAATTGAAGTTCAAAGTTTAATTATCTTCTATGAACTTTTTTGATATAATAAAATTGAACTCACTGTCATACTATGAATTGAATAAAACCATAAAGTTAATTATCTTATAAGACACATTTGTTTATTAATCAAATAATCATAATTAAGTTGGGCTAATAAGTGATTAATTAATAAGTTGAAGAGTTTAATTATTAAATGGTGGGGGAGAGATATCAACATAAATTAATGGAAAGAAAAAAAATTTAAAATTTTGAATTCTTTTAAAATAAATAATCTAATAAGGATAATTTAGTCATTTAACATAATTATTTACAATTTATGCCAAATAGAATTATCCTATAATTTAATATGTTAAATATGCAAATATTAATGTAATTAAAATCTAAATGAATAATTGCGACTTTAATTAGTATGATATTAACCTCGTTGTCCATCATGATCAATTTCCAAAATCTCTTATCATTATTAATCCCACATACATTATGTCTAATTCGTATAATCTTCAACATTATTGCAAAGGACCTTTGATTTATTTGTAATGTTCTAATTAATTGTTCTGAATCACTTGACATATTCTGCAAAAAAAAAAAAACAAAAAAAAAAGATGAAGAAATATTAGAAATAAATTCGCCCATAACTTGGATACAAATAGTATATTAATAGACAATAGTTAAACTAAAATATGTATTTCACCCCCTGAGCAAGTTCGAGAACAAGGTACTTTAAATTAATCCAGTCACTAATTAATTGAGTAACAACAATAAATATATGTTCACTAATAATGGCGTGAAAGTTATAAACATCGGTAATCTGAAATTGTTGCAAGATTAAGAAGGACAATACCTTTGCATCAATTATTTAAAATAGTGCAATTTATTGAAAATTTAATCACGAGACAAGAAGTTAACAAAAAATAAAAATCATAGTGGGATGAACATCTTTTATACTCATTTGATCAATGATCGATTGTGTTTAATTTATTATTATTATTTTTTTTTATTATTTTTTGTTGTAAATAATAATAATAATAATAATAATAATAATAATAATAATAATAATAATAATAATAATTGATCTATATAGCGTAGTTCTCCCCCCTTCCCCAACCCGTCAATGGAAGAAAGATATTGAAGTGCCACATGAATGATTTGTTTCATTGTATTAAACCAAATATATATGTATGTAAATGTATATAACACAACTATGATTGTGTAACAAACATATTTATGAATGATGATCCGCAATTTAAGAAATCGTGATACTTGCACATTAAAACGCATTAAACATGGACGATTGTATGTGCCAACTTTTGATAAAATCAATATTAACTAGTAATTCTCCAATGCACGGAAATCAAATTTTTATTTTGTTTAATATTAAGTAGTTCAACATAGAAATAGTGATTGTACAAATTACAATGAGATAATGTATTATTCCTAAAATATACATGCATGTTCAGATATAAAATTATGATAAAGAAATATAATTGTGTAATTTACAAACACTTGTACATTGATTTAAATTTAAAACAAACCATCCAACCATCCCCTATTCGCATGGCAAATTAGAAAAGTAGCATTAGTCTAATTTGGTATTTTTTTAAAAAAATTTACATGCATATTGTGTCCCTTTTTTTTAGTTGAATAAAAATTCGTGTAAGTATATGTTATCTAAATGAATGAAATGCAAAAACTGTATTCCATATACTCCAATTTGTTTGAATATGCAAGCATCCGATGGAGCCGTGGTCCGTGAAGGAGTATTTGATTGATATATAGATATTATATTTACACTTAATGTATGCGACCTATGAAATTAATTATCTTTCCGGTTATAATCATGTCATATTTTTCTTGCAATATATAAAATATCAGTTAATATATTAATATTAATGTACCTTTATAGTAAATATTGTGGAAACAATAATTAACTTATTATGGTGGTTTAGTGTATATTGAATTGTTAAACGAAAATTAAATTTTTATTTATAGAAACTTATGCACTAATTACCCTCATAACGTTACTAACATATATAATCATCTAAATTTATTGTGTTATTAATTATCTACAGTAATTCTCATCACTCTATCATTAAATCATCTCACTAATTATTGTGTTATTAATTATCTAAAATAACCTTGCATGTGGCGGGAAAAAATGAGGTGTGTTATAATATATATATATATATATATAAGATCTGGAATTCGCATTCTTTCATGTAGGTGGTAATTATTCATAATTTTTAATGTTTCTTTATTATTGACTTATAATTAACTTGTACTAACATTTATTCCAAATTTCTATTTCACCACTCTACATGCCAAACTAAGTCATTTACAACCACGTCTCCATGTTCACTAAAAAAAGAATAATACACAACCAAATAAAATAAACTTCCAAGAAACTAAAAAGAGAAAAAGTGGAATTTTTTTGTGTGCCAAAAATCAGACGGAATGACCATTCACCACCAAATTTGAAAGTCAATCCAGCGGTCCACACTCTTCAACTCCCTAAATCACCTCCCCGCCATTTCTTCTCCGGTAACCACACTCCCAACATCCCCCTTCTCTCTCCGTCTCTCTCTCTCTAGAAAAAACAGAAACGAAAAAAGAAGACGATTTTCTTGAATGTTTGTCGTCAAAAGATCAGGAAACCTTTACAAACAAATCAGAATGACACGATGGTTCAAATGAAATTGTCGTCGGTGGTAACGTTAACGTTAATTCTTCTGCTGAGTGGAAGATGGCGGGTGAGCCACGGACAGCCACAAGAAGGCGGCGTCGCTCCGCCCGTCTCCGGAGGCAACCCCGCCGACAACCCGGTAGCCATGCAGCTTCTCTCGCAGGCGATGTACACCCGTTTCAGCAACTCCTCTGCTTTTTTTGGCCCCGATGTCAAGAAGCATCTCGGTTTTTGCATCAGAGACATGTAAATGACACTCCTCTTTGTAATTAACATACAACTAATTGCATGCATTGCATGTCTGTTGAAGATGATTAGATATCAATTTCATTTCATAAATTGCCGAAGAGTATGAATGAATTTGTATGGTTTTTTTGTTAATTTATGGCGCAGGGATGTTGAGTGGAATCGGGCGTTTAATTTCTCGAAGAATACAAAGTTCTTGGCAGAATGTCTTAAAGTGGACAAAGGTACGTACATAAGATATGAGGTGATATAAGTAATGAATGTAATGTTAATAATTATGGGCACGTACGTAAGTGCAGATGCTATGCAGCGACTGTGCACAGCGGCGGAAGTAAAGTTCTATGGGGCGAGTCTATTGAATGATGCACAAGGGGGGCTAAAGAGCAGTTACTATCTGAGACCAAACAAGAACTGTAACTTGTCATCTTGGCCAGCCGGTTGCGAGCCAGGATGGGCTTGCAATACTAGGGTTGAAGACAAAGTTGACCTCAAAAACGACAAAGAGATGCCTGAAAGAGTTCTTCAATGTCAGCCTTGTTGCCCTGGCTTCTTCTGCCCTCATGGCCTTACTTGCATGATTCGTGAGTTCATTGATTAATCATTCAATTCAATGCCCACTTCTTCATTTTAATTTCATTGCAAATTAATTAATTAATTCTGCATTTTTTTTTAATTGCTTGAAGCCTGCCCACTGGGATCTTACTGCCCCGCAGCTAAGCTCAACGAAGCCACCGGTGTCTGCGACCCGTAAGTCTTTTTCTATATATATATTAGCATTATTCCTTTGAATTGAAGTGCATTATATATTTATATTAACTCACTCTGTGAGAATTTGGAAGGTACCGTTATCAATTACCCCCAGGGCAAGCCAACCATTCCTGTGGCGGAGCAGATATTTGGTCTGATTTTTCGAGTGGCTACGAGTTGTTTTGTTCCGGCGGATTTTACTGTCCCACTACCACACAGAAAATTCCCTGCAAAAAGGGGTACTCATTTTGGTCTACTATATAGTTTTTTTGAGAGATATTAATTATATATATATATTCGTTTTACTCACGAATTCTTCGCCTCTTCTTCAATGTCTTGTAGACATTTTTGCAGGTCTGGTTCTACTGCTCAAATGAGTAAGTCAAATTAATTAATCTTGGAACTTCAACAAACACTTTAATATTCTGTTTAATATATCAATCTTCTGAATTGAAGAAATTAATTATAACATATATGATATATGCCTGCCACAATCTCTATCTAATTATCTCTTAGCTAGCTTGATATCTTTTAGAAATAATGGATAGATATATAAATTGGCAGGTTGCTATCAGCTGGCAACTTGTGATCCACAAACTGAAAATCAAAATATTACGGCTTATGGAATCATCTTCTTTGTAAGCAAGCCTCTACATACTACTTGCTTAATTCAATTCGTTTATATATATATATATATACACACACACACACATCTTGTACAAAAAGAAAAGGAGTAAAATTTCAACATTTCAAATAGAAAATCTAAAAAAATCTTCCATATATATGTGTGTGTGTGTAGGGCGGTATCACTCTGATCCTTCTGATCATATACAACTGTTCGGGGCAAGTTCTGAGCGATAGAGAAAAAAGGCAGGCAAAATCGAGAGAAGCTGCAGCGAGAAGCGCTAGAGAAACAGTACAGGCGCGAGAGAGATGGAAATCAGCTAAAGATGTTGCACGAAAAGGCGCAGAGCTGACGGCTCAACTGTCGAGAACATTCTCACGGAAGAAGTCCGTGATGAACGAACCACACAGAAGTTCAGGGCAAGCTAAGCCCGGATCAGATGCTGCATTACCTCCCATGCCTGGTGATTCCAAAGGGAAGAAGAAAAAGGAAAGCAACCTCACCAAAATGATGCGCGACCTCGAAGAGAATCCTGATAATGATGAGGGATTCAATGTGGAGATTGGAGACAAAAACCTGAAGAAGCACGGTAAGGGTAAGGCACTGCACACGCGCAGCCAGATATTCAAGTACGCATACGGCCAGATTGAGAAGGAGAAGGCCCTGCAGGAGCATACTAAGAATCTCACATTCTCCGGTGTCATATCAGTCGCTTCTGATTTGGATTTCTCAAGCAGGCCTCCTATAGAGGTATTTTTCCAAGATTTGACTCTAACACTCAAAGGTAAAAACAAGCATCTCCTCAGGTGCGTAACGGGGAAACTAGTACCGGGGCATGTTTCTGCTGTTATGGGTCCATCAGGGGCTGGGAAGACCACGTTTCTTTCAGCATTGCTTGGAAAAGCTGCTGGATGCACCATCACCGGTTCCATTCTGATAAATGGCAAGGACGAACCAATGCAGTCGTACAAGAGAATAATCGGGTATGTTCCTCAAGACGATATAGTTCATGGGAACTTGACAGTGGAGGAGAATCTGTGGTTCAGTGCTCGGTGCAGGCTATCGGGTGATCTTGAAAAAGCAGAGAAAGTTCTAGTTGTCGAAAGAGTTATCGAGTCCTTAGGATTGCAGCACATTAGGGACTCGTTAGTAGGAACAGTAGAGAAGAGAGGAATATCGGGAGGGCAGAGGAAGAGAGTGAATGTGGGGCTGGAAATGGTAATGGAACCTTCACTGTTAATCCTAGACGAGCCAACGTCAGGGTTAGACAGTTCATCTTCACTGCTGCTGCTGAGAGCTCTTCGGAGGGAAGCTCTTGAAGGAGTAAACATATGCATGGTGGTTCACCAACCCAGCTACACGCTGTACAGGATGTTTGATGATCTGATACTGCTAGCCAAGGGGGGGCTCACGGTGTACCACGGCCCAGTCAAGAAAGTGGAGGAGTACTTCAGTGGGCTTGGGATCGTTGTACCGGAAAGAGTGAATCCTCCGGATTACTACATTGACATATTGGAGGGAATAGTAAAGCCCAGCGCCAACGCCACCGTCAAGTTTAAGGAGCTTCCTCTGAGATGGATGCTTCATAATGGGTATCCAGTACCACCGGACATGCTGGATTCAGCAGGGGTATCCTCTATTTCCACCACCAGTGTCGACGATTCTTCTTCTGCACATATTAATAGTCCTTCTGTCGGCGCCGCTGCTGCAGATCAGTCTTTTGCTGGAGAGCTTTGGCAGGATGTCAAGTTCACCGTCGGCCAGAAGAAGGATCACATCTGCCTTAATTTCACCAGGTCTGTCGACTTGTCTGATCGGAAAACGCCAAATGTGATGATGCAGTACAAGTTTTTCTTAGGGAGGTACGTACGTACGTACCTTAATTATTAATTAAATAACTATAACTATATATATATATTGCTAATTAATTAATTTCATACATACATATATATATATATATATATCACAGAGTGGGAAAGCAGCGATTAAGAGAAGCTAGAACACAAGCTGTGGACTATTTGATCTTACTACTAGCAGGAGTGTGCTTGGGAACGCTTGCAAAAGTGAGCGATGCAACCTTCGGATCAACGGGATACCTATACACAGTGATTGGAGTGTGTAAGTAGTTCATTAATTTACATTAATCGATCCCTATATATGAATGAATTTGATGAGATATTGTGTACGTGTACGTAGCCCTGCTGTCGAAGATTGCTGCATTGAGATCATTTTCTCTGGACAAGTTGCACTACTGGAGAGAGAGTGCTGCTGGGATGAGCAGCTTGGCATATTTTCTAGCAAAGGACTCGGTGGATCATTTCAACACCATCGTAAAGCCAGCCGTCTATCTATCCATGTTCTATTTCTTCAACAATCCAAGGTCTACCATTTTAGACAATTACATGGTCTTGCTCTGTCTCGTATACTGCGTTACTGGCATAGCTTACGTTCTTGCAATCTACTACGAACCTGCTCCAGCACAACTGGTGCGTATAAATACTAGCTACTGCATACTTGGAAGTTGCATTTGTCTGTCTGTCTGTCTCTCTCTCTCTCTCTCTCTCTCTCTCTCTCTATATATATATATATATATATATATATAATTAATGTATATCGATCTGCATGCATCCATGCAGTGGTCAGTGTTGCTTCCTGTTGTTCTGACTCTGGTTGCCAACCAAGAGGGGGATTCATTCGCCACCAAGTTAGGAGACTATTGCTACACCAAATGGGCTCTCGAAGCATTCCTGCTTGCAAACGCAGAAAGGTAATTAATTCACAATCACATGCAACAACACTTATAACGTAACTAGCTAGTAATTAAAATATATTATATTATATTAATGCAGGTATTCCGGGGTATGGCTGATTCAAAGATGCGGTGCAATAAGACAACGGGGTTATGACCTTAAAGACTATTATCCTTGTTTAGCAAAACTCATCGCTACTGGGTTGGTTAGTCGGGGGGTGGCCTTTTTCTGTCTGGTCACCTTCCAGAAGAAATAGTTATATATTTAGCTGCTGCACCTTAATTAATTTCATTTAGGCCAACAGTTTTAGCACACTATTTAACACTAATTAATACATGTCCATCGTCATGGGTACGTACGTACAGTTAGAATTAATCTTAATTATTCTTTATTAGTGTTTTGGCATTCACATGTTAATTCGCTTCTCATGTTACGTTGTATCAACTCTTAAGGACATAACCTAGCTCCACTACCAATCAAATACAAGATAAAGTATACACATTAATTAATTAATGATGAACAGGACATTGCTAGCTAGCTAGCTAGCTATATGCTATATTAATATAATATTTCTCTAATTTTGTCTTGAGAGTTTTGAGATCCAATTAAGATGTCAAATAAATGATAAATTTCATATTCGATGCACGTAATATATACTTTTCGATCATCTCATGCTAGCTTAGCCACTTCACATATATATATCTAGAACTACAAGAGAATTGAAATATAATGGAGCATATCATCTCCAAAACATAAATTTGAGACCCCTGTATTTCTACCCCAATTAGAATATGCTTTAACTAATATTTCACCCGTACAATGTCCGTATAGAAACTAGATGGAAAAAAATTGAGTCTAACGTGACCAACATATGTTATATTACTAATTTATTACAATATATTGTATATCAAATAAAGATTACATTGAGAAACATGATTCAACCTGCTTATAATTAAAGTAAACAATGACCTAAACCAATGTAAATTTTAAAAAAAATGACTAAAAATCAATAATACAAATTAATATAATAGACGTCATTAAACTTCGTCGCTTTACAACTCTCTCATCATCTTCATTAATTTCCCGATACTATCTAGACGTCATAAAAGTTGATTGGTTTGTTAAAAAGAAATTAATTAATTAAACAAAATAGCAATTAATAGAAGAAATTAAGGAAAAACTGAAGTGGAAGATCTGGATTGAAATTTCCTGTTACACTCTTTTTTTTACACTTCATATTACACTTTCAAATTATGAGTTTTTCTTGTATTTTTTTCTTCGATTTTTTTTTTTATGATTTAGTTTAATATTATGATTGTTTTTAGGGTTCACCCCACCCAATTAGGATTTATAATTATTTTTAAATATTTAACTTTCGATTTCTAATTAATAATTCATTATTATGGTTTATTTTTTAAAAAATATGTTTTATAATTTTTTAATTCATTTTTTTGTTGATAAATGTTGGTTATGATTATTTATGTTATAATTAATTTTTATTTTATAATAAATATTATTAAAACTATAAATTTGATGATGAACCGCAGAGTGAAACACAAGAAAGTGTAACAGGAAATTTCAACTCAGAAAATCAACGGTAGGGTTTCGATTTCATTGATTTATTTATACAACTTCAATTTAATTAAATGGTTTATAAATGTCTAAATGGATAAGTGTGGGCAAAAGTAAATAGAGAAGAATTATTCAACTTTTATTAGGATAATAAAAAAATTAGCTTAAAGCCAAAACACTCTGAGTAGTAAGCCCACACCAAGATGAGTTATGTGTTCATTCAATTACTAACATGCTAACTCCTAAAAAAATTATAATTAATAGTTTATGTCCTCACAATTAATATCAAATATGTCGATTCTATTGATTAATGTGTGTGTTCTTAGTTCATGTGTTAAAATCATCTTTCAATTGACGGGTTATCACAATAAATCACGCTAAATTAATGATCTAGCAATAAAGCAAACAATTAAATAAAAAATACAAAAATAAAAGAAGGTTTAAATCATTTCATCAAATATCATTGCATATCAGAAATTAATCAACTATTTTTAACCCTAAAATGTTAGGTTAATTACTCAAATCAAATTAATTTTCCAAATGTTGACCACATTCATGACCTATCGTTTAGGAATATTGATGTCTAAATCTAAAAAAGTAATTGGATTTGAATGAGAATGAATTAGATGATGAGCCTCGTATGTTTGTAGAAGTAAATATGACATGTAGAGAGTGTTACAACTGTTTCATTGACGACTGCCAAAGAGTGTTTTAAAAAAAATAACTAGCATATCTCCCGTGCGATGCACGGATAAAGTACATAGCATATTTATAATTATTTATCAAATTTTTAAAATAATTAATTTTCAAGACAAATATATAAAATATCATATGAAATAAAAAAATGATGTTAATAGTATATTATAAATCAAGTATATTATTATATCTAAAAAATTATTCAATAAAAAACTTATTTTCTTCACAAATTTTCGAAACACGGCAATAATAAATTCATCAAATAAATGAAATTTATTATATATAACATTTCTTATAATTTTTGTATATAAAAAAAATTCAAAAGTAAATTTAAAGCTAAAAGAAGTGTTATAGATAAATAATTTAGGATTATTCGTACTTGACATCATGCCTATAATAACTAACTTTTTAATTAATTGATTTTAAGTAAGATAACAAATCGGACAATAATTAAAATTTGAATCAAGAAATAATGTAATGGGAGTTAGGGTTTTTTTTTAATTTAAATTATTAGACCAATATATATATACATAATTATCTTGCGTATTTCAATAGCCAACAAATGTTTCAGTTGTAATATTTCTATATTATCAGTTAAACTTATAAATTTATGCACATTTAATGAATTAATATCTTTTAGGTATATTTTGAAATTAATTAGAATGGCATAAAATTATTCACAAATCAATCACTAACCATCATAAACTCATAGTTTTTTATGAAAATAATTTAATATACAACCAATATATAACTATAGCAATCACGATTGTTATATATTATTTATTTGTATAAATAATTTTATTTATGCTATAAATTAAATTATAGAAATGATACAATTAAATTATCTAATAAATTATATTTGACAATTACTTCAAAAAATATTTATATTAAGTGGTTGTAAACATAATTACCAAAAATACCATGTTATAATGGGCGGGAAAATGAATGTTGGAGAAGTGTGTTATTATATATGTATAGATTTCAAGCAAGTATTACTTCTTTCTTTCTTTTCTTTTTTTTACCTTTTCTATTAATCATCAGTAAAGCAATCGTAAGTTTTTCCAGAGATAATATTTTGCTAAAATTCTTTATTTTTTTTTATTGAAAACTAGACGAAATTACCTTCCAACCATGAGCCGCTGATAATCTAATTCCTTCTTAATCAATGATAATTGGGTCTTCAAATTTAATTAGACCACATTGGTGACCTATTGTGGGCTCCAAGACCTCCACAAATAATATTCTCTTGATTTTTTTTCTTGTTGAAAACTAGACCCATTTAGCTTCCCTAACCATATATCACCCATCATATAATAATTTATCTCAAACATGACCAAATTTATTTTTAATTTCAGTGAGCGATCACGTCCCATTTTCTAGTAGTCGACAGTGAAAAATAAAAACTATCTCCACAGATAATATTTTGTGGATTTTTTTTTGTTGTTGAAAAGTATACACAATTACCTTTTCAATCATGTATGGTTCATTATCTAGTTCCTACTCAATCAAATCAAATTAATTTTCCAAATGTCGACCACATTCATGACTTATTGTTTAGGAATGAGGTCTAAATCTGAAAAAATAATTAGATTTGATTCAGAAGAAATTAGACGGTGAGCCTCGTATGGATGGAGAGATAATAAATATCACATTTGAGGAGAGTTATAGTTGTTATATTGACGGCTGCAAAATAAAATAAAAACATAAAAAATAGAATTTCAAGAAAATATTACTTGTTAGAAAATTGTTAGGAAAATCAATCAATTTGTTTTGATGATATGTCAAAAAGGGAGAAATTATTAGGAAATATATATCATACTTAAACGAGCTGAGCTCGAACTCGATAGCATTCGGATTAACTCGGCTTGTTTACACCTCTAATCACATATACACAAGACTACATTACAACCATACACCTCATAAACCATTTGACTTTTTTACATTGACTTAACTTTCTTTTATCAAAATTTAGTTAAATTCATTTACAAGCTAGTTAATTTATTAACTTATCGACTCCACGTAGTACGTACCACATCTCTCCTTTGTTTGCCTAACAGATTACATATAGAGATAAAGTACGGTATACAAGAATAATGTTGGTCCCGTATGAGTCTAACAGAGTTTAGAAGAGGAGTGAATAAACTCTTTTTAAAAAATTCTTAATAGTGTGGAATAAGTAAGAGCCCTGACTCGATGTTTAAAAATGTTTGTACTTTGACAATTGCCGTAGTAAGATACAGTTGTACAAAGTGCCATGGTGTGTTGTAGATAGATATAAGTAAGGCAGTTTAAATCAATGTAAACACATAAAGATTTTATAGAGGTTCAAAGCTAAAACTTCTACGTCCTCTCTTCCTTAAGGGAAATTCACTATATATTGAGGTTACACTTTACAAATTATATAGAAAACAAGAGTTGAACCTAGTAACAATTACTTACTCGACACGATTATATCAGCTAGGTCGACTTCTCACATTTACAATCTTCGAAAGATAACTATTGCGGCGATAGTTTCTTTAGTAGCGATTCACACTAGACGGAGAGTGTGTGCTATTGAAATCTTTATAAGATTTTAGATCTATTTTGATCTTCAAGAGGAATTCTTGAACTTTTATCAATGAATTATGCTTCTAGAATAAGCGGTGTTGATGACTTTAAGACTTGATCAATGAAAGCTTTTACAAGAACTAAATTTTCTATTCTGTTAATGAAAGAGCCTAGCGGCACTTTTACGAAGTTCTAATGCTTTCAGAACCTGCTTGCACACTTGCATGTTTTTTCAACTTGTTGCTTTCTTTGTATGCACTTATATGTCTAGAATGAATGTCTTCTCTTATTTATAGAAGAGTGAGTCCAAGTATGACCATTGGTCAGTTGGATGAATATGCCCGTTGGAGGTTGAGTGTGGATGTCTATCAATTGAGTGAAGAAAACTATTGATGTTTTTTTCTTTGTTTAAGTAGTTATACCTTCAACTGTCGGAGGTGTCAGTTTCTTTCAACATTAAATGTGGGTCGCTCAAGTTAGTTGCCAAGATGGAACGACTAATGTTTTTTTCCGGATGTTGCAAAACTGATGTGCTTCAATTGACATTCCTCAGTTGGTTATATTTTCCTTTTCAAATTGACCAACTGATTTTTTTATTTAATTCACTTGGTGTTCTCAGTTGACATCTTTAGTTGATGACTTCAGTTTGATGACCTCAGTTGATGACTTCAGTTAATGCCCGTGAACTGATTTTTTGGCGAACTTACTCAACTTGATTAGTTTATGTATTCAGTTTAGTTGGCTCAACTGATACTTGACTTCAGAACTTGGGTTTTCAATTGTGTCTTTTCTAACGACATTCTGCTTCTTTAATTTTTTCGACATTTCATCAAAACTTGTGATATTTTTCTAACATTTCCCCCATTTTTGATGATGTAAAAAACTTTTGACGGAAAAGATGATTTGAGGGAATTAAACTAATTTTTTGTTATTTACATACTTAACAAGAGTTACAGGAGTTGATTACAACTGAAAACTGAAAAAGAAACTTGAGCCTTTTTATACTTTCTATCTTTTCCTTTTCTCTCTTCTTTTGCTAGACTCTCATTGTTCCCCCTGATTTTCAGTTTTGTTATTTTTTCCATCTCCTTCCATCTTTTTGGCATCATTTAAAAGGGTTTCAATGTGCCCCGGTCAACTAAGGATGCCCGGTATGACTGAATGAGTCATACATTGCATATGTTCTTGAAAAATGATGGACATGTGACCTTAGTGGCCATAGGCGACAGAGGTCATGTGAAAGGTCATGACTAGGGCATCTGTATATTGGAATTGCCATGGGAAAATGGAGGAGACATTGGCTAGGAGGAGAGAGCCATTATAGATCATTGAGAGTTGGGATGAGAGCTGAAGTCTCTAGCTACGACATGATTAGATTGATAGTCTATAGGTTGGAGAGATCAAAGTCTTCAAGACCATCGAAGATGTAATCATTCGTCGAAATTGGATCAATAGAGAGAGATACGAAGGACGTGACCGACTAGAGGATTGTTGGAAATTAAATCGATCCGAAACAATTTCGGGTTGAATAAAATCCGTATTTTCGATCAAATCGAATGAGAGCGGAAGCGGTATAAATCAAAATATAGATCGTGATATAAGAATATAATATTCATGCAAATTAAATTTATTTAATGCTAAAGAAAAGATAAAGAAAATACCTTTTTTCTTAAATCTCTTTTGTCTTTTTCTTTCAACCTTTGAATCTTGAAGTTCGTAAACACCACGATCTTCCGATTCGATCTTCCATTTGAACGGTAGTGAGTGGGCACCGAAATAAATCTATTAAGTTCCTAACTTAATTTTTCTACGATTATTTCAACACATGAAATCGTAGAATTAGGTTGTAATATTGGGAGGATATTTAATCTGAATTAAATATAAACAGTAGAAGAAGAGATAAAAGGGAAATAGCTTTTGAATGCTAATTTACACACGTCACACGTGAATATCTCAAAACCAAAATGGACATGAATTGATTTTATCAATTCCTATGGTTTTCTCTTCCAATCCGCGCACTAATTCACGTCTCACGTGAGGTATCTTAGGCGTGAGGATTATTAGTTCTAATCTCTTATATTTATAATCAGAATTAGGTCAAATCCCAATACATATCAGTTTCCTATCTTAAACAGATTAAGAATCATATAAGATAAGGAAATAAATTAATAATTATCTCAAATAATTATTAATTATTATTAATATGTAAATATTATAAATATCTTATATTTATTTAATTCCTAGCACAATCAAACTGTGGAATATCATATATTCCTGGAATTAACTAATATTTACACATAAGCCCAAACTTTATGAAAACTTATTTTTCATAACACTTTAGGAACTTAAATATTATTATTAACCCGTCAATAATATAGGAAGGCAAATCGGGGACCATGGACCTATAATCAAGAGCTTTAATAAATTGAATAAATAATTAAACTCTTTAATTAATTTATTCCACTTCTTAATTCCGATATTATTCCACTAAAAATTCGGAATTGCACTCTCTTTAATTATAGAACATATTTACTCTATGAATTTGAGCACTCCATTGATTTAATCATTACATATAAATTAATCCTCCATAGATAATTCATAATTGAAGACATGTAATATCCGTTAGCCTCTTCAATTATTTCTTTTCCTCATTTACCATTAATTCATCAGTGAGCGATTAATTTATAAACAATTTATAAATTAGAGATCTCAAATCACTCAGTTCCAGAATTAACAAATGAGAGAATTATCTTTCTACTTCTCAAAAGAAGGAATTGATTCCATATCTATAAATTACATTCCCAGCTATTTAATTCAAATGTGAATCTAAAATGCAAGTTTAGAGAATGTTGGCAAATAAACTTTAACGAGCAAATCAAGAATCACATTGAAATAAATAGGAGTCTATAATCACTCAGGATTAAGATTATTCATATATGATCATCTTGTGATTTAATTTAATATTCCTTTTTTTTAACGGAATTTGAAGGAATAATTAAATTAAATCGGTCCAAGCCCTATATGATCATATCATATATAAATGCACCCAACTGGATGTCTCCACATCAACGGATTGGATAAAACGGTCACATTCACAATGTCATTGGCTTCATTAGTGACATTTTAATTAAAGATCCCATACTTTAATTAAATTCATCACAAACTTTATTTTTAGTTTATTTTCCATAATCTTAATCCTCTTATATATGACACTTATATACTAAAATTATGGTAACATTAAATAAACTAGGGATTTTCTGTGATGTAAAATAAATGCATACAAGAAGCATATTAGTTCGAAAATAAATGTCACTTTTATAAATAAGATAAAAATAATTCACAATTGATTTAAGGGCACAATCCCCAACAAGGATGACTGGGGCAGAGGAGGAGATTTCCTGAATCAATAATTTCATCCATGGTTAGGGGCATGGATGATGAGTTAGGCAGCCAAGCGCGACACCATGATGTTTTTGAACATCATGAGGGATCATGTTTTAAACACCACTAGAAACATAATAAGATGAAACTGCAGTTTCTCTGTCGTCTTCATCTTTAATGTGTTGCATAAAGATGATAATTTTCATCTTGGATTTCAGTTATCTTCACACGACACAGTCAATGCAGTAAATCTCCTCATGCGAGAAGGGATCAAACTCCTCAACTTTTGAGTTACTTGAGGTTTATCGAATCTATTTGGCTTTCCAACCTTTGTGATATTGCCACTATATTTTTTGCCAAGCCTCTTGAAGACAGACACCTCCAGAGTCTTATCAAGTCTTTTGAAAATAGATGTTCTTGGAATTTTCTTTTCGTGTTTGCTAACTGTATTTTCTGGCGATGAAATTTCTCCTTCAAAGACATGATTTGTTGTAGCCTTTTTGATGGTGATACGAATGGGATTTTGTAGGACAAAACCCAAACCCGCTTTAGTGATTGGGACATCATGTCCATTTTTTTAACACTTTTTATATGACATTAAGTCTGTAGTTCTGTTAATCTATAACTTTTGAATAAGACTCTGTCACATGTGTGGGGAAAAACTATCAAGGATAACCCAACTGATGGTTTTGATGAAATGTCAAAACATGTGGAAAATTTCTATGAAAAACTGCAGGAATTACAGGCTGGAAATTGGTTTGATGACCAAAATGTGACTCTAGAATTCAGCTCAGCTGAAGTGAAAGTCAACCACTTTGGAACATAGTCAACCAGCTCGAAGGATGCATCAGACAGTCATGGACTAACCAATTAAAGCTTAGCTGAAGATTGGAAAGCATCCAACAAAACTGAAGTCAGCTAGCTTGTAAGCTCAAGCTCGGAGAATAGCTGACCAAGCTCATATAAGACCAAACTGAACTGATCAACTAACAGTTAAGTTCAGTCAACTAGGAGAAGAGCTTAGAGGAAGAAGCCAACTAAAGCTTTAGCCAAAGCTAAGCTGCCAAGAACAGAAGTGTCAACTGGAATCCAGAACTGAGGCTTTAATCAAAGCCAAGCCTCCAAGAAGCCAACTGGACCATTCCAGAACTAAAGCTTTAATCAAAGCTAAGCTTCCGAGTGCCAACTGGACCATTTTAGAACTGAAGCTCTAGCCAAAGCTAAGCTGCCGAAGTCCAGAACTGAAGGCCAAGGCAGCTGAGAAAATGCCAAACTGTACCATTCTAGAACTGAAGCTTAAAGCAGCTGAGGAACTGCCAACTGGACTATCCCAGAGCTGAAAGTCAAAGCAGCTGAGGACTAGCCAACTGAAGTCCAGAGCTAAAATCCGAGAAGCTGATACCTGCTAAGTAGTTAATGAAGATCTTAACAAGAGATCTCGGAACAAAGTTCATTAAATCAAGTAACGGCTAGTTCAAACAAGATTTAATGGCTACGTGATTTCAACTACCGTCGATGGATCAACTGAACTAGCAATCGGTGGAACCTAATGGCCACAAAGATCACTCATCTATATAAGAAGAGTGAATCACATTTCATAATAAGACTTTTGCTAAACATACTTTTACAATCTATACTGAGCTTTCTTTCTCCCTCCTCATAGCTTAAAGTTCAAGCGCTAATCATCTGCAGTAGAAAGTCCCAACTGAGAAGAAGTTCTTCAAAGAACCAACCAATCAGCTAGCTATTGAAGAATCCAGGCAGAGCCAAGCTTCTCAGTTCAAGTTATTCAACGATCAACTACTCAGCTCAGCTTAAGGAGCACTCAAAGTTGATACCAGTTTCAAGACTGTCTTCTTAAAGATCGAGATAGATCTAAAATCTTGTAAAGACGGGCAATAGCACCTAAACTCCCAGCAAGCAGTTGGCAGTGGTAAGTGTGAGCTGTCGACTATCACCGGTTGAGGAAGGGCGTATTGACAGGTCCGTTTTTCCGGGACAACACCAGCTGAAAAGGAGACCGTGCTCGAGTGAAGGGTTTTGTTTTCAGGTTCAACACTTGTCTTCACTGTGTATTTATAATAAAGAAACTTTACATTACATCGTGAATTACCCTTTTAAGTAAGGAAGAGAGAACGTAAAAGCTGAGCTTCGAACCTCTATAAATCTCTTGTGTGATGTACTTACTGTCAAGTTTTTGCATATACATAGTTGTACACAACATCACACAAGTTGCACTCTTAAGCTAAGCTTTACATCTCAACTGTTAAATACACTGATAAGTTTTGAAAGCGAGTCAAGGGCCCTATATATTCCGCATAAAAGTTCAAAGTTTTTGAGTCAGTTTATCCACCCCCTCTAAATTGACTTTGACTCGCCCGGGACCAACAACAGAGCTTTCTTGTGGATTATATCCAGCTTCGGTGATGAGTTTAAATGATTTTAGGCCAAAATAATGAGTGGCATCATGATTCACTATTTTTCCCTGTTTGGTAGTACTGCCTTGACACGATCGAACAAACCTCTTGAGTAGTGGTAGAATTGGTTTCTTTGCATCAATTTTAGTTAAGGTACTCATGGTGAGTCCTTCAAGTGATTCTAGTACAGACGCTTCTTTCTTGCTCTTTCGCCTACTTCCAAGTTATTTCTGATGAACTTGTGTCTCTTTTGATGCCTTTATATTAGATAGATAGTACTCTGAATCAACGAAGTATGATTCAGCTTCCGTAAAAGGCTTGTGGTCACCAACTACCATTTTTACCACTCCATCTTGCCAATACTTAAAACATTAATGCCATGTTGAGAGGACAACTCCATTCTCATGTATCCATGGTCGTCCAAGGAGCATATTATATGATGTCTTGGCATTGATCATATGGAACAATGCGGTTGATTTCATATCATCCATTAGTAAATCCAATCTTATGGCGCAAATAGCTCTTTGTTCTTCATGGTTGAATCCTTGAATCATCAAGCGGCTATCGGAAAGGTCTTTCGTAGGAATTTCCAACTCCTTTAACGTCCTTAGAGGATAGATATTCACCGTAGATCCTCCACCAATGAGTATTCTGTTTAATCATTTTTCACAAGCATACCCACTCATGAATAAAGGCATATTGTGGGGATCAGACCCGAGCTGCAAATCTTCATTAGTGAATGTTATTGCAGATATGCAATCATTATCAGCCACATGAGTCTCCATTTCAACTCATTTTTTATCTTCTTCACCATTCACCATATTGCTAGACTCGGTGATGATAATATTTGCAGTGACATCATCTTCTTCAAGTGATATTTTTCCTTGATGAGGGAGTTGCATAATCTTGTCTTTAAATATGAAGCAATAATAAATAAGATGTCCAACCAACCGATGGTATTTGCAGTATTTTGGATAATCAATTTTCCCTACTTCGTTGGGATGCTTCATCTTTGGTAATTCATTAAGTCCTTCTTTGAGTAAGTCATCAAAAATCCCTGACACATTTGAATCCAGAAAATGATATTGTTTTTGTTGCATATCATTCAAAGTCATCTTCTTTTCTTGTTGAACATTCTATTTTTCACTATTTTCAGCATCCTTTCTGAGGAACTTGACAGATGTCGCTTTTGTAGCCATTGACTCCTTCTTTAGTGCTTTGTCAAAGGGATTGGTATTTTTCTTGAAATCTTGTCTTTCTTTGAACTTATGAAGTTCTTGAATGGTGGCTCATCAATTCCGCATGCTGCCATGCTTAGCTTCATATCATAAGCTCTGGTGGCTAAATCTTCAAAAGTTCTTGGTTGAATTCCTTACAACATGTATTGAAGACCCCAATGCATTCCTTGGATGCACATTTCTGTGGTAGATAACTCAGATAAACAATCTTTGAAGTTAAGATAAAGATTTCTCTGTCGATTTATATAATAAATTACGGGCTCTTCTTTCCATTGACATGAACTCGTGAGTTCCACCATACTAACTGTTCTTTTGGTGCTATATAAATGATTGAGAAATTCATACTCGAGTAGTTCCCAATTAATTGTTAACTAAGTTGGGCTCCAAGTTCGTGTACTAGTTGAATGCATTTTCTTTTAAAGAGTGAACGAATTGCTTAACCAAATAGTCTCCATAGGTTCCAGCATTATTGCACGTTTCAACAAAATGAGCTACATGTTGTCTTGGATTGCCCTTTCCATCGAACTGTTGAAACTTCAGGGGTTGATAACCTACACACATCTTCAAGTTATCGATCTTCCGAGTATATGACTTAGAGTAAGCCGTCAATAACTTGGAACTTTCACCAAACCTATCTTTTATGGTTTCTTCAATGAACTTCTTAAGTTGGTTGATTGGAATAGAGTCATCAACTGAAACATTCAACTCTTTAGCAGATGATTTTGCATCATCATTCATTTCTGACTTCTCAAGTGTTTCCTCACCATCATTTTCTTCGAGGTTCTCTTGACTTGTAGCCCCTTTTTTTCAAAAGCTTTGCAATCTAGCCATCTTGTCTTTTTTATAGAGGAATACATTTCCTCCATCAACTTTGTCAAGTTTGCAATTTCATCAATAGTCGATCCATCTGCCATCATGACGGACTCCTTGAGTGAGTAGTTTGCTGATGGGTGCGGGTTTATGGTGCAGAACCAATCTCTGCTTCATCAATTTTCTTGTTCTTGCCAGTAAGTTTTATTTCTTTTTCTGTAAGATTAATTGACTAAGAAATCTCTTTTTCTTATTTGGCCATTCTCCATATAATGACATCAGCACTTTTCAAAGAGTTATTTGAAGTAGTTGTGGATGAAATTTTTGTTTTTATTGTACTACTTTGAGTAGACATCGTTCACAAATTTGGTAGAGTGGAGAGATCAAAGGTAGAGATTGTCCTACTAGGAGTGCCAAAATTTGTAACATAATTTTTTATATTTAATTTGGTAAAACACAAAATAGTGTACATATAATTTATTTTCGGATCAAATCGTATTTCTTGGATCCAATCTCTATTTTTTCTCTGATTAATCACTTTATGAACGATCTTCAAACAGTCTTTGAAGTTTTCGGGGTAGGTTTGTATCCTCCATCTTCTTTGACTTGATCTTTGATTTTGAAAAACGTTAATTCAGAGGGTCGATGTCTTGTTTCGGGATCAAAGACTAAGTTTGTGATGAATTTGATGAAGAACGCCATTGAATGTCTTGCTTGTGGATCAAACACAAATTTCATGATGAATTTGGTGAAGAACACCTTTAAATACTGCAAGAACACCTTGAATATTTGAGAGAATTTCATTTATGAAATTTCTTCTTAAATTCTTGAACTCTTTAAATGATTTATGGTGTGTCTTTTCTCATCCTCTATATGGCCTCTATTTATTTATGGTGTCTTTTCTCATCCTCTATATGGCCTCTATTTATAGGTGTAATGAGAGAGAAATTCAAGGAATTAAGGCTTAGGTGACACGATATCATTGGCTCCTAAATATTTGGACTTATCTTTACCAAATATTTGATTTTCTTCATAGATTTGATATGTGTCGACTCCTGATTGGTCGAAAATATCCACGTATTTAAATATCAATATTTATTTATTTAATTTAGAAATTAATCCTTATAAATCCCTAAAATATAAATAAATAATATATTTTGATATGGTTGTAAATCGAATTCCAGAATCATATACTCATGATGTAATTAAATATATGAATGTGGAAGAACACAAAATATAGGAAAATATGATTTTATTGATCGGCGTATATTCCGCGTGTTGATCTACAGAACAATATATATATATATATATATATATTGGGCTGGTCTCTTGTGCAAAAGACTGATAGGTCGGCCCATCAGACGGGTCGACCCATTAAGCCCATCAGAAGCTAGCCCAATCAGCTAGCCAACCCTAATAAAAAAACAGAAGGGGGAGGGGGAGAACAGCGCTCAGCTCCCAATTCCTACAAGCTCGTGATTTCATCGACGTTCGTTGCCGTCCAAGGTGAAGTCGCCACCATCACCGTCGGTTAAATATGATCAAAATACTGCCACTATCACCGACATCACGGAGAAGAAGAACACAAGATCAAAACCAATAAATCCAATTTTTTTATAGCAACTCTCGAATTTTGAAGATGTTTCAAAAATTCAAGCTTAGCTTTTTAGTTATGTAGATTTGAGTTCTAAGATTAATTTTGTGTATTCGAACACTTGCATGTTAAAAATTTGGGGAACTTTTGTTCGAATTCCAGCAATTTTAATTAGTCGAACACATTGCCTATCATGGTTGAAATTGAGGAGAATTTGGAAGATGATACATGTACGAGTACAAAACGAAGATAAATTTCAAGTGCAATCTTAAAAGTTAATTAGTGGTTGATACTTTAATGTACATTAGATGATACTTTAAGTGTGTCTGGATCTCTGATTGGTGTCCAGAGATCAATTTTTAATGATTTTGAGGATGATTTTTCAAACTGCAAGGTTGAGGAAGCAAATGCAACACAAACTTCTACGCGATCTGAGTTTGGAGCCCTCGAACAATATAGTGGATTTCGTGTTGGAATGATGATAATTTTTCCTATAGTAAGTTTCATAATTTTTAGTGTTGGTTTATGTTTTGTTTCTTTAGTCTTGTTTGTAATTACGTATTGTATTTGGTGTTATAACATTGTAAGAAAGATTAGGTAACAATTAGATCGTTTCAGCTGAAAATAAACATAAAATCGGTTAGATGTATGAAAAAGGTACGAACACTTCAAACATAACTATTATTAAATCATTCAATGAGTCTTGATCATATGAAAATCTGTATTAGCACCTGTATTTGAAGTTTCACCATCGCTAGCTTTTAATGACATTTTGTGATGTCTATATTTGATTATGTTAGAGGCTGAGTTGTTTTCTTTTATTTTTCTCTATATTCATTCCAAATCAAGATTAATAGTTACTAAAACCAGAAAATGAAGATTTCAATAAGTTGACAATTGCTTAGATCCGTTATTTATGAGCTCAGATCTTGTGTTTTTAAGATTTTAGCCTAATTTAATTGAGGACACAGATGTCTCCATATCATCTGTAAGTGTACTTGATCCTGCAAAAACAACAACCAAGGGAAGGAAAAAAAGAATTAAGGGACAACTTGAGAAAGATAGAAAGAAGAAGGCCAATAGCGCAACAAACTCAACTCAGTCGAATGAATTTGGCTCCAAAACTCCCAACCCTCGTTTGTTTTAGATATATATATATATATATATCAGGTTGATACCTGTCTTCAATATAAGTGATACTTTTATACTTAATGAATGATACTTTTTCTATTTATCTGACTTATATCTTCAATTCCTTTCACAGATTCCTAGATTGAAGATTCTTCATTTTTAAGCATATTTTGGGATATTTTACGAGTTGTATTGGAACAAAATATTTATGGGAATTTATTATATTGAAATTTTATGATTTTGGAATACTATTATGATGTAATTTCATTACTTAAACATTCATTTATAATTTTTTTTTCTTTTAGTTTTTTCAATATGTAAATAAATATGTACTCATTGAGGGAACATGATGTGTTCTATGATTCTTAAATTGAAAATACATTTATTTCTTATATGATACGTTTTTGTATGTCAATTGATACTTTCAGGCTGAATAAATGATACTTTTCCAGACATGAGTGTTACTTTTTTTTTACCGTGTGATACTTTATAGATTAACAAATGATACTAACAGTATTTCTGAAAACAAATCTGTTTTTCCTTAAATGCGGGTTATGGATGTTCTTGAATGAACATAATTCAGGTTAATTCTGAAGCAATCACTATTGTTCAGTAATAAAGACACTGGTTACTTTATACGAAATTTATCCCACAAAATAATATCTTAAATGATACAAACTTTAAAATACAATGATACAAACGACCATTTCATTCATTCCAATTAATAATCTCAATTCATTCGCCATTACAAAAACCAAACATAAACCAACCAGAGTATTTGGCCCATACAATCATCTCCAAATACATAAAGTTCATGTTTAAAAAGCATGATAACATATGCAAACTTCAACATATAACAAACCACCAGATACCAAAGGAAAATACACTAACAATTGTTCAAGTCTATCAAATATCCATAATAAATCACAACATTTAATTATCCAAATAAAAATTCACAAATCTCAATCGTTTCTTCCTTCTATTCATGAATCCAATACAGATTTATGGACTTCAAATTTCAAGTTGTTTATGCCTGCAAGAGCGATACAAGAACCATATAGTTCTCAGAGCTTCTTTTGATCATAAGACTGCAAATCGAAAAACAAAGTTAGAAATCAGTTAGGAAAAATAAAGAAAATAAAGCTGAAAGAAAAAAATTCAAACATTTTCTAAGTCAGGGCATGAATAAGCCTCCCTATCAAAACTCTACATGCTACTCATCACATAAAAGTAACATAGTATGCAACACAAGACTTCAAATCTGATACATACAAGTATATCAAATGGTACCACTGAGTATCCAATATGATATTCAATAGGTACAAGTGAAAATGTACACAAACACACAAAATAAAATCTGACCTAAATTCTGATACTTATAAGTATCTCATCTGGTACTAATCAGCATTAACATTGATACTCCATACATAAATGTACACAAGTCAAACCATGACAGAGACAAAACAAGCTACACTGAATCCTAAACACATAAACATACGATATAAAACAACATATAAGATGCAAATATTAAACACAATGTGATACATGTTTCTACTTCAATTAGTACTCATAAGCATGTTAAATGATACTTAACATAATAATTCATATTACTTGTATAAACTTTCAAATTAAGTAGTCAAATCAATATCTCTGAACAGTTGATAAAAACAGAAAACACAAAAAACCACATATAAAATAAATCAGATACAAAAATAAACATCAATTTGATACTTATTTTCAATTCAACTGATACACATAAAGAGATATTCATATTCCTTTTATTTCCTACCATATAACTCACTAAAACACATATAGAAACATCATTTATGATTTCAAAAATCAAAATAAAAAATCATTCATAACAAAATACTTAACATGACTCATTGACTCATATAATTTTCAATCAAACACTAAAATGAGCATCTATGGACATTCAATGAATACGAAAACAAAAAACAATATCAAGACTTAAAATGAAAACTAACTAAACCCTTAAGACATAAACATAGCACTACGAAATCTGATACCTGTTTCTACATCAATTGGTACTCATTATCATGTTAATTGATAATACATCGTATTACACATATAAACTGAAATTAGAGCAACTAAAAATTCATATTACTTACATTTAACAGATATTTAACATATCTAAACATTGAAAGAATATATAAAATAAAAAAAATCATATACAAAAAATTTAGATACAAAGTCAACACTAGTTTGATACTTCTTTTCAATTAAAATGGTACCAGTGAATTGAAATAATACATAAAATAAGAAAAACCACATAAAAAAATTTTCAGATACAAAGTCAACACCAATTTGATACTTCTTTTCAATTACAGTGATACCTGTAAGAAATATTCAGATTCAACAAATTTAGAAGCATATATCTGACAAACATATATCCATCTTAAATTTACACGAAATTCCAGTACTAGTTTTCTCAATTTTAATCACATAAATGAAAAAAAAAATCAATCAAATACAGTAAAAAAAATCAGGAAAAAAAACAAGAAAACCCTGGAGACTAAGTCCTCACATAAACAATACATAATTTCAACACAATAGACAAGGAAATAGCATACTGCCTGACTGGATCGAAAGCCGAATATAGAAGATTTCAACACATATTGAAGCTCTGACGGTGAACTGATAAATCACTCACGCCGAGGCTGAAAAGTCACAGAGAGAGAGAGAGAGAGAAAGAGAGAGATAGATAGATAGATGAGTTACAGAGATAAAAATTCACAGAAAGTCTTAAACGAGAAAAGTTAGCCTATCATGTACCGGATCAAAAGACGGAAGGTTGAATCGATGTCGGCGAATCGAACAACCCGCGATATTAGGCGGAAGAAACAAAGATATGCTGGATCGAGAGAGAGAGAGGTCGGGAGTGAGAGAAAACCGATAAAGCGGACAACCGACGATGTGAATATACACTGTTTTGAGAGAGAAAGGTCTGGAGCGAGAGAGATCAGAACAAGGGTGAGGTGGCTAGGGTTAGGACTGAGATCGAAATGGGGGAAAATGGGTAACTGGGTCAATGCATATATTTATATTCCGGGTTGTGGATATGGGTCGGGTCGGACCGTCTGGTGGGCCGTCCCATGCATAAGGTGTACAGGAGTTTTTGCGATATATATAAGGCTAGAAACCAAAACCATAGGGTAGGGGACAAGTAATGTCCATATATAATAAATATATTTATAACAGATATTTAAATTTTTATTTCCATTTATTAAATATCAATATTCATTAATTTAATTTAAAAATTAATTTAATTAAATATCTAAAATATAAATAAATAATATAATTTGATATTTAATTATTTACACGTCATAATTTATTAGCATTAAAATTTATTCGTCTACAAAAATATCAAAGGAAAATGTTTTAAAAAGGCAAAAATTTGCATGCATCATGGTGCAAATAACACTATATGAGACGGGTCAGTCAAACCCGTTTTTGCCCGCGTTGACCGGGTCAACCCATAAAAAAACTGTCCAAAGTGAGTACCAACCTTCCTATTAAAAAGTATCACAAAACATTCGAAAAGTACCATCTGTATTATTAAAAAGTAAGGGGTCTGCTAGTTATTTTATACTAGTTTATTTAGTTCAAATTCTAATTTTTTTTTCTTCAGTTTTTATAATATATGTGTTGAGATTAATCTAAAACAATCATCATTCCAAGAATTTGTAAAGGAAAGTAAAACACGAGTTCGGTAAAATAAAAGGTACCATGTGGTAAGAAGAAAAGTATCAAATACGATAAAGACAGGTATCAATCTGAGATTAATAATATCATCATTCCAATTACAATAAAAAGTACCATGTGGTAAAAAAAAGATATCAAGTATGATAAAAACAGGAATGAAAAAATTAAAAAATCACGAAAAAAAGACGGGCGTGTGGGCGCCACGTGGCATGCCCGTGGACGTCCTGTTGCACACAAGTGCACCTCTTGAAAAATAATCATGGCAAGTAAGCAAGCTTGAAAGAAACGATGTTTCTATTGATGTTAAAAAAAAACCTAATCCCAAAATCGAGCTCAATTCGCTGTCTGCTACGAAGGTAAAAGCATCTCTCTCAATTTGTGTAAGCAAGTTATGGGCTGCGATATTATGATGAGAAAGATTAGGGCATGCTCGTCATCTAGGATTTCTGCTATGATATTGTTTTAATTGATGAACTAAAGTTATCTTGGTAATTACCGAATGAATATTACCAATTTGTTTTTGTTTGGGTAAAATCTAGGCTATTTGATATATCTGCTTAATCTCGCAAGCAGAAGGATGGCGATTGCGAGAACTGGAGTTTTTGTAGACGACTATTTGGAGTGTGAGATGTTTTCACCTCCACTTCATTATAATTTATGTATACATAGATATCCAAATTTGTAATGAAAGAAAATGTTATAACTGTGTCATTGTTTGTGTGCAATGAAAGATTCTAGCACACTGCCTGCGGAGCTTCAAAGGCTTCTCAACACCATTCGAGAACTGGATGATCGTTCACAAGGTTCCTTTTTGCTATTTTCATTCAAGTTATGTTATGCCTTTTCATCTCTGCTATGTGTTAAATGTAAATATTTGCATACAGCCATGATAAACCAGACAAGGCAGCAAACAAAGTATTGTTTGGGTTTGGCATCTCAAGGGGGCTCATTCTCTAGGAAAAACGTGGAAGAGGAGGTGTCTGAAAAGCTTCGAAAAGAAATCGAGGCAAACCAGGACAATGCCCTTAGCCTCTGCACTGAGAAAGTTCTACTGGCCCGACAAGCTCATGACCTTGTAAGTTGATCACTTCAATGCGGATGAACCTTGTAAGATTTCCTTGTCAAAGTTGAGTTTTAGTCTTTAGATGATATTGGGAATGTATGGCATGGTTTTAGAAATTAAATAATTGCACTTTGGGGTGTCAGTTTCCCTGATAAAGGATGCTGTGGTACCTCAAAGCATTGAGCAAAATTGGTTTCCCCGAAAATAAATTTCAAAAGGAATTGACAACTGGAGCACCTCCATCAGGCACGAGACCAGCCCAGCGAGAACACCAATCACTATGATTTTTCTAGTTCATCCTACGTTCCTACGAACTGGCAATTGCCTTATGTAGATAGATATTGGTGGAATCCTACACAACCAACCCCCCAAATGATAAAATAAAGAGAAGATAATATACACCAATTCCGGTGTTGCCTTAGAATGCTACCTGTACACCCATAGCAGCGGATTATCAGTTGATGGGGATACAGAGGAGTAAAAGTGCTCCTAAGTATACATGTTTCATTTTCTTAGAAACATTGACACTAATTGTTTGATTAACATGATATGCACATTATTGTCTTTATCCTTATATTTAAACCTGATAATTTTTTCCTTCTTTGCCACTTTCCTTCAGATAGATAGTCACATAAAACGTCTTGATGAGGACTTGAATAACTTTGCAGAAGATCTCAAGCAAGGTGCGGCTACTCATATTTGGCTTTCTTTCATTTAAGTTGTACTGCGAGTTATAAAACTAGCAAGTAGCAACACCTAAATGATAAATTTTACGTGACAAACATATTCTAGCTTTCATGCGTCATCGCTGCGGTTGACTGTAGACCTATCAACTTGGTTTTTCCCTAATAAATGCAGCTGTGTCAACGAACAAATATCTATAGATGCCAAAACATGTAAGGCATGATATGCTGAGAATTGAATGGTTCTTAACTCTTACAACCCTATCCCTCCCTTTCCACATCATGAAGGTGAAGCATGCTGACCCACTTAGGATCCACAAGTAGTGGGTCGAAATAAGTTAATGAGCATAGATTTCAAACCTTGACAGTGGTTAGCATATATATTACAACAAACACCAACTCCACCCCCCCCCCCCCCCCCCAAAAAAAAAGAAATAAAATAAAAATAAATAAATAAAATACACATATCTTCCTATACCTTGACAAGGAGTGGCAAAGGCTGGCACTGCCTACATGGAAATGGTTTAGCTCTGGCATTGATGTGATTATTGTAATGGCTTATGTGCTTTGCTTACCATTTTTCTTTGTTCTAAGTTTTGCAGAAGGAAAAATATCACCAGATGAGCCAGCCGTGCTTCCTCCATTACCTTTAGTTCCTAAGATTGAAAAACGCAAACCACTGTATGTAACACCTCAATCGAAGAGGGTTGATTACAAGGACAGAGATTGGGATAGGGAACGTGATAGAGATTTTGAGCTTATGCCTCCTCCCGGAAGCCTTAAGAAAGACTTTCCTTCACCTGTTGAACTCGATCAACCCATTGATCCAAATGAACCTACTTACTGTGTCTGCCATCAGGTCAAGCTTCTGTTAAGTTTTATTCTTATACTGATTATCAGTTCTTACTAATGAGTTAAATTTTATACCAAGTTACTTTTGATTTTGCAGGTATCTTTTGGTGATATGATTGCTTGCGACAATGAAAATGTAGGTTCATTGTCCCATTCTTTCATGGTTTATTTGTGCAGTTGCTTTTGATCAGTTTTCCCTCTTTTGCACCATTTATTTCTG
This sequence comes from Perilla frutescens, assembly GCA_026008535.1. Lineage (NCBI taxonomy): Eukaryota > Viridiplantae > Streptophyta > Magnoliopsida > Lamiales > Lamiaceae > Perilla > Perilla frutescens. The sequence goes on along the minus strand of BRKX01000007.1, from coordinate 40,158,841 downwards.
GAATGCTCACAAAGGCAGGGTCTTTGAAAACACTGGTCAAGTGAATTTGTAGTTATTAAGTTGCAGATTGGCTAAGCTTGGTGGATCTTTTTTTTTTTGTGGCAGTGTGAAGGAGGCGAATGGTTTCATTATACTTGTGTTGGGCTTACTCCTGAGACTAGATTTAAGGGAAAGTGGTATTGTCCTACCTGCAGACAGTTACCGCACTAACGTTAACAGGCAGAGTTGTCTTCTTCATCAAGATGCAGTACTCAAGTAAATTTACTCTACATTGTGATAGAAATTGTTGGAAGTGTTGATTCATCTATCCACAAATTAGCAACTAGCGGGCCTGGATATATTTTAACTTTGGTTTTCGAAACAGTGCAGTACCATTTCTATTTTATGTCCTCCTGTCGCTTTCCTTTAGGTCATCTTTATATTCTCTCAAACTACCATTCTTGCACCACAATCTTTATTGTCTTATGTTTTATTATCTCCCATCTTATTTATTATTATAATGTTGAAAATATTCTCAACGACCACATTGCGATTTCAGATTACAGTAGTTACTTGTTTATTATCAAGCTATTTTATTAGGCATGTTACATCATGTATTGTATATTATTCAGGTTCTACTCAGAATATGTATTTGTGTGTATATCTTGGATCATTTTGGACAGTGGAGTCAAATAATATCTCTTGGGAAAGGATGTTTTTTTTTTTGCTGAGTTAGGAGTGAGGGAAATTACTATTATACTGCGAGGCTTTTGGTCATCATTCGAAATGTTTGTTAGGGTTGCTATTGTTAAAAATTTGAAGACAAGTGTGTACGAAGTAGCTCAGCTTAATATTTACTTCATGTTACTAACTTACTATTAAATTACGAATATATAAGGTGAATGTTTATAATGCGTTCATAAGCTGCTCATGAGGACAAAAATTTATATGAGAGACGGGCCAAAAATTTACTATCGCAAAATGATCATAAGAATACAAAAACTAATATAAAGATGAGCATAACCGACATACATTATAAAAAAATGGATGTGGAAATTAGGGAGGGAGTAGAATTGTAGTTCTAGAATGTGAAAACAAGAGAAGGTTTGATTAGCGTGCAAGTTTTGGGAGCGTGAAAACCTACGCATGTACACAGTACACGGTTAAAAAATGAATAAGTTGGAAGGTTGAAATGGATAGCCCACCTTACATACATACATTACATCAAACATCAAACTGTTTTGTTTTCTTGAAATTTGGTTTAAGAAAGATTTGTCCTTTTTGGTAATATACTATTTATTTTAGAATTGATTAATGAGAGTGGGAGCAGTCCAGCTCATCTCATCTCATGTGTTATTAAAGTAGTATTGTCTGGCTACTTTTTATTCATCAAAAAATAGCAATAGCCAATTGCCAATACAATAGGCAGCAAAGCATCATCACAATCTCTTTATTACAGCTACTCCTCCATATTATAAGCACTTGTTTTGACTCAATTACTGCATTGCGTTTGCATTTGCTGCTGCTGCACTCTATCTCTATTGCCCAGGTGATTCTCTCTCTCTCTCACTCTCTCTCGCTCATTATTGTTAATTCTCGTATCATTCATGTTAATCGTATATGAATGGTGGAACTGACAGTTATTTAGTCTAGATCTGGTTTTTTAAGCTTACCAGATTATGCATGTATAAATTATAATTGTATATGCCTCTGCTGCATCTGCTTGTTATTTGTTAGTTAGTCACTTAATTGTGAGCAATGTCTTCAATTCATAGATCTGATAGCACTGCATTTTAGTTGTGAGAGGTTGAGATCACATTCGCATGCGCACAGATCTGGTAGTTTGTTATGTGCTCTCGGATTTTGTAGTTGTTGGTTCGTCACTTAGATTGGATTAACTGGAATTTCTAATTCTAGGTATAGCTATCAGATCTAAATCTAATTTCTTATTGAGTGAAGCATTACTAAATTAATTAATTAATCGAGTATGAATGTTGCAGAAGAAGCAAGTCTATTCAAGAGGCAAGAGAGACAGAGGTGCAGGCAGCGGATATATACATACACATATATATATATAGAGAGAGAGAATTAATAAGAAGAAAATGTTGGAGTTGATAAGAATGAATGGTATTATTGGTACTCTGTTCCTGGTATGGTGGTGTTTTGCAGCATCATCAGTAAATGCGGCGTCGTCTCCTCCGTCTCCGTCTCTGTCTCCTTCCCCGGCGCCTGCTCCGGCCGCCCCCGAGTACGTGGATCTGGCTCAGCTGCTATCGGTGGCGGGCCCATTCCACACCTTCCTCAAGTACCTGCAGTCGACCAAACTCATCGATACTTTCCAAGACCAAGCCAACAACACCGACGAAGGAATTACCATATTCGTGCCTAAAGACGCCGCTTTCTCATCCCTCAAGAAGCCCTATCCATCTCTCTCTAATCTCACCCAAGACCAGCTCAAGTCTGTGCTCTCTTTCCACGCCATTCCTCATTACTACTCCCTCTCCGATTTCAAGAATCTCAGCCACCAGAACCCCATCCCCACCTTCGCTGGGGGGCCCAATTTTGGCCTCAACTTCACCGACAATGCCGGAACCATTCGCATTGACTCTGGATGGACTCAAACCACGGTGATCAGCGCCGTCCACGCCGCAGACCCCGTCGCCATTTATGAGACCGATCGAGTCCTGCTGCCCGAAGCCATCTTCGGCACCGACATTCCGCCAATGCCTGCTCCAGCTCCAGCTCCTGCAGCAGCAGCACCACCTGCGGCCGACACTCCCGCCGCGGCTGATGGCAAAGACAAAGGTTCCTCCACATCCTCATCTCAGAAATCTACAGCTGCATCTTCTTATCATATTCATTTCTTGGGTCATCTGCTGAAGGCAGCTGTGGTTGGTCTGCTAATGCTTATGTTTTGCTGATGATGGGATGATCGGATACCTCATAGCCATACCTCCTTGTTTGTTTGATTGTTTGTCTCTCTGTCTGTCTATCCAGTTAATTTAATTGCATACCCATTTTTCGTTTAATAATTTTTTTGGATTCCTATTAATTCTTTCTTCGAATTTACCATTCACCACTGTTCTATACTATACCTATGATATTTCATCTACCTTCTCTTGCATGTGTTGTTGGAGAATCTGCAGAATGTATTTATTTTATTTTATTTTATTTCCACTTTACTCAATTACATCTCATACCAGAACCAACATTAATAAATCATCTCTATCAATAGTCTCTGTGATTGATTATCAATAATTATTTTCGTACTATCTAGTTTGTTAATTGAGAGATATATCAATGACAATGAAACTCTATATATATCTAGTTAGTTTTGCATTTCTGGACGTAGACTCGTGGCCAACCGGTATTTGGATTTTCATATGGTGAAAAGGAACATTCATCATATTAATAGACAGCGACAGCGTTGAGCCGCACCCCCCACCCCCAATCTGCAGTTTAATTTAGGAGCCACATTCTTGTGACACGAGACACTCGCCTGACACGATAGTGCACGTCGCTCGATAATTACTTTTTTAAAATAAATATATACTTTAAAATAAAATTAATGAACATTAAAATTAAATTGAATTAATTTAATTGTGTATTTGGTATCTCATGCAGTGCACTCATTTGATACTAATGCGTGGGCTAGTGCACCGCGTTCGATAATTAATTGTTTTGAATAAATATAACCTATATAATGAAATTAGTGAAATTTAAAATTAAATTGAATTAATTTAATTTTTGTATCTGACATCTCGAGCAGTGCACTCGCTTGACACTAACTGATACGTTGTGGTCACGCACCCAAAATAAAAAGGTTCTTCCAAATGTCCAAATGTGTGTACTATGTGGATAGTACAGGTCGAATCATCAGGGAACGGTGTATTCTTCTTTCAAACGTAACTTTTGGGATTTTGGGAAAGTTTAATTAACTAATCAAATAAAATAGAGTAAAGAAGTCAGTAGAATAATCATGAAATATATGCATAAAACTAGATTTTAATTGAAAATTCCCATGATTTTGGGGAAGTGTTATGCATAGTGGTCCAAAATCCATTTCTGGTGGATTAGCCAATTCACGCAAAGTAGTGTTGTTTGCAGTATTTCCTTCATTGTTGGCTGCATTATTCTCTTGGTTATTAGCCATATTGGATTCTGCAAATGATGTTGTATCTTCAAACTCATGTTCCTCATCAGATTCAGATATGGGAGTAGGATTGGATGCTGAAGAAGTTGCTTGCTTTGCCTTTTTTAATTCTTTTTTTTTTTCGTGCAGATTTCTCAACTTCAGGATCAAAGAGGAGTTCACATGTACGAGAAGATCGGGGCATAAATGAAAAACAGACAAATTGATACGCTATTATCATGCGCCCAAAATAAAATTGTTCTTCCAAATGCCCAAATGGTGTAGTATGTAGAAAATACACGTCGAATCCTCAGGAAACGGTGTATCATTCTTTCAAACGTAACTTTTGAGGTTTTGGGAGAGTTTAATTAACTAACCAAATAAAATAGAGTAAAGAAATCAGTAGAATAAGAACCGGATGAAATTGTAAATTAAAAGAGATATGATCATATCATTCATTGGTGCATTGATTTTAATTCACACTTCATATAAACCACTTATGGAATACTGGAACCCACTAACGCATTCCTCATTTCTCCTTAAGTGTTTTCAAATAAAAGAACCCTTATTATTTGACTTCTTTATCAATTAACAACCTGCAAGAACCTTTAATAGATTTAATTAATCAATAGCTTTAAGAAATAGAGAAACACAGTTATATATAGACATACGAACCCGTATGCCCACAATATCCCCTGACACACTATTTATTAACAAATAATCGTACCGCAAGTGCACAGTGTGTTTGTAATATTTAGGTGAGCAAGAGAATCGTATCCCACAAGGACTAAGACTCGAATAAACTACTAGACTCTAAACTCAATGAGGGAAAATAATAATAAGATGTAAAACAAAACAATAACATAAAATAGCAAGAATATCACAGAAACTCTGACAAATAAAGGAAATCGGGGATTCCAGGGATAATGCGCATGCAACAGGTATCAGATTGATTTATTGCTTACATAACCTTCTTTACTCCATTAAAGGTAGGAAATCACTAAAATGTTATCAGACTGTTCATAGAACACACGTCATAACATAGAAATAATAAGCATGTGTCGAGTTCAGAAGTACCTGCTCTCGGAGTTCATTTGACATGCGGGTTCGTGAGAGCGGGGACAGTTGAGTTCGTGTAGATCCGTTCAGAAAAATGTTTGGTTGCGAAATAGCTTCGACTCTAGCCTTTAAGGCCGAGTTCTCGGTTCGGATCGCTGCGAGTTCAACTGTGGTGGTATCCAATTGACACTGGATCAAACGCAGAAGCCGTGCAACATCGCCATCGCCTTCAGATAAGGGGGTCGCAGTTGCCCCGTCTTTTCGGGCTTCCTGATGAACGATCGTTGCATCTTTTCGGCTGTTGTTCATCATCTTGAAGTGATCGATCGGAGCCCCACGGTGGGCGCCAAACTGTAGAGATCAAAAATCTCTATAATTAATCGTTCTTCGAGTTCAGGCTCCGGCGATCTACAACACAAAGAAAACACGTGAAGCCGAAGCACCGTCGGGGGGTTGACGATCGAATGAACTCCGACGCTCAAGTCAGAATTGAATAAATAAAGACAAAGCGAATAAATTGACAGAATTATAAGAGTTATTCGATAATTCAGGGGGGTCGAGATTCGTTCTGTGGACCCTTGTGTGTGTGTGTGTGTGTTGCTTGCGGAATTGTGTTATGAATGCTTCTATTTTGATATGGAGAGCGAGTGTTGTGTGAATGATAGTTGAATTATCCACATTACTGCCGTTATGAAGATCATATATATACTGGTGAGCTCATAACCGAATCCCGATATTTTAGGGATCTCCTCTATCCCTTTTAGGGTTTTTGACGGGGTCTAGGTTATCTTCAACGGGTACTTTGACCAAGTATTCTCCTTGAGTCTGATCGATCGTGGAATCTCACTTTAGACCTCTGGATTTTTGAGGAATAAGGTGTCGACCTCGAGGTATGGACCTCGAGAAGTGGACTTCGAGGTGTGGATCTCGAGACATTTGATCACGAGGCGTCAATCTTATTCAGTTCTTTAAACCTTCAAAAGGGCCGTGGGCTTAGTCTTTGGGCCTATGCAAAAATAGGGCCTCTACAATTGTCATGAATGCATGTGATATGCATTGTAAATATATTAATTCATAATTTATATTTTATAAAGATATTAATGAATTGCCTAGCATTTAATTAAAAAATAATATGTTAGTTGAAATTTGAAACTTATACACACACACACACGCACATATCAAATTGATACACCAATCAAAATTATATATGGATGTATTTTAAATACAATATTATGGAAGTCAATAATGATATTTATTAATTGTTACCATATATATACATATCAAATGAATGATCATTTGCATAAAAATCAACCTAGAAATTTTATATCTACTACTATGTGATAATAAAAAGTTATGTTGTAGATTTATTATATTACCCTATTGTGCTTAATTTAAATATATTATAGGGATATATTAGTTAAATTAAATTTTGTAAAATAAGAATTTTTTTATATATATAGTAGTAGATTCATATGGAAACTAATATATTATATTATATTTTACATTATAAATACATATTATATATTATATTACACAATTAATGATCTTAAATTAAAGTTATAGTAGAGCTCTAACATGTAAATCAAAATTTGAAAAACACCACGCTTTTATAATAGTAGTAAATATCATTAAGTTTGATTTATGTTGTATGGAGTAGTAGCTAGAGTAAATAAAGACAGTAAATTAATTATGTGGGAAAAATAGATATAAAAATAGATAGATGGAGGTAGTTGTGTATACATACTATATATTCGCGGGTCCGCAAGCCCAAACGTTTTTTTCTCCGATCATATTAATTTCATATCAATCATCATCATTCATTATTCTCCCTTCCCATCAATTTTGAATCTTTAATCTTCAATATTTATTCTTATACAATTAAATGATGAACAAGAGATCGATGGCATGGGGTTGGGGTTGATCGATCATCTTCGTTAAATGAATTACGATTGATTCATCAAAAGGTAATCCACATGCATATCAATTGTTTGTTTATATGCTGCTTCAATTACAGACACACAGACAGATATCATGAGTTTTGAGTTGCTTGCTTGATTGATTTGAGTGTTTGTTAATTTGTAGGAAATGCATGGATATATATAGATAGGATCTACCACCTTTGTAAGGTGTAAGGTGTTTGGTGATTTTGATTTTGGTTTGCATTGAAGCTGAAGAGAATATATAGAGCAGCTAGCAATGTCCAGTTTCGTGGGAGTTATAGTCTCTGATCCTTGGCTTCAGAGCCAATTCACTCAAGTCGAGCTGCGAGGCCTTAAATCTAAAGTATACATATCATATCTACATACATACATTCAATATTCATTGTTAATAGTTAATGCTGTATATATAAATTGATCAATCTGCAGTTCATCTCCGCAAGGAACCAATCTGGGAAGGTTACATTGGCAGATTTGCCACCAGTCTTGGTGAAATTGAAGGCCATCGTTGATATTTTAACTGAGAATGAGATCAGGGACATCTTGAGGGAGTCTTCTCCTGATTTAGACCAAGAAGTTGATTTCGAATCCTTCCTCAGGGTACATATATACTATACTATATCTTTCCATCATTATCCATCAATCAATTGAATTATAATAAAATTTGTCCATTCATTAATTTCTCAAATATGTATGTATGTATTTATGTATGTGCATTGTGCAGCAATATTCTGACCTACAAGGTCGGGCCTCCGCTAAAGTGGGCGGTTCCAAAACTTCATCCTCCTTTCTCAAAGAGACTTCAACTACACTACGACACACAATTATTGGATCCGAGAAGGCCTCCTATGTCGCCCACATCAACAGCTTTCTTGGAGAAGATTCATTCTTAAAGGATTATCTCCCCATCGATCCATCAACCAATGCTCTCTTCGAATTGGCAAAGGACGGTGTTCTTCTATGGTACTCTTACTCATACTACTGCTAAAAATCATACATTGCCCTTGTCCATGCATGATGTATGTGAACAGGAATAATATTAACATTAATGCCTGTGGTTTTGCCGATTTAATGCAGTAAACTCATCAATGTAGCTGTACCTGGTACTATAGATGAACGAGCCATCAATACCAAGAAGGTGCTAAATCCATGGGAGAGGAATGAGAATCATACCCTTTGCCTTAATTCTGCAAAGGCAATTGGATGCACTGTGGTCAACATTGGCACACAAGACCTTATTGAAGCTAGAGTATAAGCTAACCTACCCATTTTGCTTTTCTTTCACTTCTATTTTCATCACCATTTGGATATCAATTTCCATAACTTTCTTGTTTATCCCACAGCCTCATCTTCTTCTTGGGTTGATTTCCCAAATAATCAAGGTAAATCAAATTCTGCACTCCGTAGCATAACATAAATTGAAAATGTAACTGACTTCTGCTTTATCTTTTTTGTCAAACATCAGATACAATTGTTGTCTGATCTTGATTTGAAGAAGACTCCTCAACTTGTTGAATTGGTGGAGGATAGCCAGGTAACAAACTGTCAAAGTTGTTTTCATGTCATAGCGTGCATGTTCTAATAGCATCTCTGTTGTATGCTTATAATTGGTCCAGGATGTAGAGGAGCTTATGGGCTTAGCCCCAGAGAAAGTTCTTCTGAAATGGATGAACTTTCATCTGAAGAAAGCAGGATTTACGAAGCAGGTTACAAATTTTTCCTCTGATTTGAAGGTAAGAAGAGTACATGAGTTTTAAAAGCTCAGCTTGGTGGTTTGAAACGTTTGAGATTGTTAAATATGCAGTGACTTAGCAACGGACCACAAGAATTATAGTTTTCTGAAAATATAACAATTTATGTTCACGTGTATGCCATTCTTTGTGTACCTGCACTGAAACAAGAAAGAGTGTCCTTGGCGATTGTTTTTAGTACGTACTTTGGCATGTCTTCCCATCCCGTTAATACCTTGCAACCCTACTGCTCCAGTTCCTATATATTCATATTCTTCATTACACTGTCAAATTCAGATCATCTCGCTTAGTTTGAGCACACAAATCTTAATTGGTGAATTTTTTTGGGATACTTGTAGTGTACAGAAGACAAGGGCAGCTGCACTTTCAGAAACAATAGGATGTCCAGCAAAAAAAAAAAAATACTATAGAAAATATAATAACTTGATTAGGAACTGCAAAATGTAACAGACTAAAGAAGATTATCTTCTAGATGTCCTAATTTACGATGTTAAAGTCCATGAGACATGGTAATGAAACCCTAGCAGAAAGATAACAAGATTGAATCCATCATGTTTACCATCCATTCAGGACTAGGTTAGGAACTCAAAAACTGCAAATGATATAAAGCTCTTATTAAAGAAAAGAACTACTCACGGAAACTTTTTGGGAATTGTTTAATCTGATATAGCTCAACTTTTTGGGAATTGTTCTAACTGCAGGATGGAGAAGCTTATGCTCACTTGCTCAATGCACTTGCCCCAGAACTTGGCACAACTACAACATTGGATACAACAGATCCCACTGAAAGAGCAAAATTGATCATTGAGCAAGCTGAAAAACTGGATTGTAAGAGATATGTTACTCCAAAGGATATCGTTGAGGGATCGCCAAACCTGAATCTTGCATTTGTTGCTCAAATATTTCAACACAGGTTAGACTACAAAATCTTCACCTTCCATTTATGGAGACAAAACCTCAGTGTAATTCATTTTAATGAGCATGTTACTGTCCATGTTAGAAGAAGAGAGCTAAGTTTCAAAATAGAATAACTTTATGATGAATTGCTGGTTTTGGTTGCTGCTCTTTATACATTTTCATGCCGTTGTTATTTAAATGAGATAAAGGGAGGCCTACTCCCAAAGAGTCTTGGCCCAATGATAATTTATTTCTTCTGGTATAAACTGGTCATTTCTGATTTTATTTTGAAGAAAGATCATAAAGCTTAGTGTTCCCATTCAATGTTCAGTGATGTGATTGTAGTGATTAATTTAAGTTACTTTCTTTCAGAAATGGACTGTCTTCAGTGGAGAATTCGAAGGCATCTTTTGCTGAGATGATGGAAGATGATGCTCAAACTTCACGGGAAGAGAGATGCTTCCGGCTATGGCTTAACAGCCTTGGGGTTGAAACCTACGTCAATAATTTATTTGAGGATGTCAGGGAAGGGTGGGGTTTCCTTTTCTTTAATTGTCATCAAATTTGGGTTTATGAGTTTTCCTCATATTTCAAGTACTTGTCCTGCATGCATGCAGATGGGTTCTATTGGAAGCGCTTGACAAAATTGCTCCTGGGTCTGTAAACTGGAAACAGGCTTCAAAACCTCCTATTAAGATGCCTTTTAGGAGAGTTGAGAATTGCAACCAAGTTGTAAGTATTGGGAAGGATTTGAACTTCTCCCTAGTGAATATTGCTGGAAGTGATATTGTTCAGGGAAACAAGAAGCTCGTATTAGGTAAGACTGGTCAACTTTGTTTGTTATGGCTGAAAGTATGTTATGCTTCCGACCACTTCACATCTCATGCTGCATCTGCGCATAAGCTTACAGATTTACATGCTGTCCTAATGTTTCACACTGAATTATTTTTGTCAATAATTCAGTCCGCATATATAATTATTACACTAAGAAGACATATATTTCACATCAGCCAAAACAATCAGATATACTTGCCTATAGTTATGTGGATTCAAAAAATAATAGGTGTCTGGTTACAGTTTTATTGGAAAAAAATCAATATCTTAAACTACATGCTAAACACCAGAATTGGAATACTAGTGGAAGATAATCAATCTTCTGGATAGGTACATCCAAGAAAAATACTAGATTTAGGATAAATGGAGAGATCTGGATGTTGGGAAGTGCATTACCCAGGATGGAGATTCCACGTGAACACAATATTTAGATGACCTCTGAAGGAATATTGCCAAGTTGATATAAGGCATGAATAGATAATATTTGGGCATGATTATTCCATAAGGTTGTGGAAAGCATTTAAGATGTAGCAATGTCTTTCTGAGGTGAGGGCTATGTAGGTCGTGCTTGATAGAGGATGCTTGAGACGTGATATGTTGCATCATCATTTTAGCACCTTAAAAAATCAGCTATAAGCTTTCATTTACTAATTTAAAGAACTATCATATCAAGATTGCATGATTAGCTCCGAGCATGGCCCTTCTGGTTCTAACTTAGAATTCTTCTTATTAAGCATGATGACAGAGGGGGCGGATAAGTTTGAAAAGGATACAAACTTTTGGAAATGGATGGGCTATGCAAAAGGCAGCTTAGATTTATTCTCTGTTGGCTTGGTTTATCAGCATTTGAAAATTTAAATATCTCCATAAGTTGATCTGTTCTCTTTTCCAGCTCTTCTGTGGCAGCTAATGAGATTTAGCATGCTCCAACTGTTGAAGAACTTGAGACATCATTCCCAAGGCAAGGGAATTGGAGATGCTGACATACTAAATTGGGCAAACGGCAAAGTTAAGAAATCTGGTAGAAGTTCCCAAATGGAAAGCTTCAAGGTAAATGCTAGCTCATGACCTTGATCCTGCAGTTTGTTTATATGTTTGCTAATATACCTCTTACTTTGTCTGGCATTGTCAGGATAAAACCCTCTCAAGTGGAAAATTCTTTCTTGAACTACTAAGTTGTGTGGAGCCAAGGGTTGTTAACTGGGCCCTAGTTACGAAAGGCGAAACTGGTATGCAAGTCCTTAACCTTCTCTGAACTCGTAATTAACTTGCAGCTTTTTCCTCAACAAAACCTGGTTTAATATATTTTCTTGGAACTGAAAATGGGTTTAATTGTAACACAGATGAAGATAAGAAATCGAATGCAACATACATAATCAGTGTTGCACGAAAGCTCGGATGCTCTATATTCTTATTGCCTGAGGATATAATCGAGGTACATTAGCCAATAGCTAGCACTTTTTTCTAATATCCTGTTAGTTTCTGTGCATTCCAGTGTTAGCTCATTTTGCTTGGCCTATAATATGATAAGCATTAGTTATGTATCTCTACTTGACTATCATAAATGAATCTTGAATTTGGTGTGATCTTAAAGCATAAGTACACATATACACACATGATGCAAAAGTATATCAGAAGAATCCAGATTTAATAAAAAAAAGTAATCTCCTCTTGTTGGTCAGGTGAACCAGAAGATGATGTTGACCCTGACAGCGAGCATCATGTACTGGAGCCTACAGAAAAGTGCTGAGCCAGCATCTCCTAGTCAGCGCAACAACGAAAGAGGTGAGCCGGAATCTCCTAGTCAGCGCAATAACGCAATGACTGAGCCGCCATCTCCAAGAGAATAGGTTGAGTGAGGTGATAATGTGTAGTGTAGTTTGTCAATTAATGCTCTGCTGTCAACACAGAAGTTAGCAGTGAATAGTCATTTTGCACAAACTGATTCAGGAGCAAGGAAGCAAATATAGTTGCAGTTTTGAAATTTATTTGGAGTGAACTATTGAGATTTTATATGCTAGCTAGAGTAAGCAAGAAGAAAAATGATCGAGGAGATGTAGTAGGCGTCCCTTAAATTTATGAAGATGATTAAGTTTTTTCCACTAGTGACAGCGGTTAAACTGGGGAATCAGAATTGTATGGCATATATAATTGTCATTGATGTTATAAAAAAAATGCAAAGTGATGACTGCAGATCGAGCCTTTTTTATTTATATTTTTGTATTGGTAAATTCATTTGAATGGTCTCCTCCGCTCCAGTAACCATTAATTAATTAATTACAAATGATATGTAGTATTTGTGTTGTTATTGTTGGTACACAATTATAGTACTTCTAGAATTGGAATTGCTTACAAGCTGAAGTACAAGAGAAGAAGAGAGAATAGATCTAGATATAATAAACTGTATTGAAATAAGTTTAAACAAACTGGAACTGAAATGCAGATTCCCGCAAGCCGAGTCGAGGGGACCTCTCTCCGCAAGACAAATACGTCCCAGTTTGTGCTCACGGTTAGGCTTTTTGTCTCTCATGCCTCTCAAAGATTAAACGGTAGGAATGTGATGCTTATGCAGAATGTAGCAATGTAGTAAATGCTTATGCAGAATGTGATGCTTATGCATAATGTAGCAAATGCTTACACACAGGTGCACAGGTGTCCTGTGTCCCCACGGATTCCGACACGAGATAAATATGCTCCGGCTAGTGCGTGTTGTCTCTCACGCCTCTCAAAGATGAAACGGCAGGACTGTGATGCTTATGCAGAATGTAGCAATGTAGCAAATGCTTATGCGTCTCCACGGATTCTGACACGTGTCCACCTCCAGGAGTTACAGCTCTGTCATCACGGATTCCGACACGTGTCCACCTCCAGCTTTGTCATCAAGCCAAATGCATTAGCTTATGCACAGGTGTCATGTGTCCCCACGGATTCCAACACGTGTCCACCTGGTTTATGCACAGGTTGTCATCACAGATTCCGACACGTGTCCACCTGCACCTAGCTTATTATGCACAGGCTGTCATCACAGATTTCGACACGTGTCCACCTCCAGGGGTTACAACTCTCTCTTATCAAGCCAAATGCATTAGCTTATGTACAGGTGTCCTGTGTCCCCATGGATTCCAACACGTGTCCACCTGGCTTATGCACAGGCTGTCATCTTGGATTCCGAGTTACAGCCTCCAGTTTCTTCCAAGATCCAAGTTCGAGGACGAGCACAGGTGTCCTGTATCTCCACGAATTCCGACACGTGTCCACCTCCAGGGGTTACAGCTCTGTCATCACGGATTTCGACACGTGTCCACCTCCAGGGGCTACAGATTTGTCATCAAGCCAAACGCATTAGCTTATGCACAAGTGTCATGTATCCCCAGGGATTCCAACACATGTCCACCTGGCTTATGCACAGGCTGTCATCACACCAAATGCATTAGCTTATGCACAGGTGTCATGTGTCCCCACGGATTCCAACACATGTCTACCTGGCTTATGTACAGGTTGTCATCACGGATTCCGACACGTGTCCACCTCCATGGGTTACAGCTCTGTCATCAACAAGCCAAATGCAATAGCTTATGCACAGGTTGTCATCACGGATCCCGACACGTGTCCACCTCCATGGGTTACAGCTCTGTCATCAAGCCAAATGCAATAGCTTATGCACAGGTGTCTTGTGTCCCTACGGATTCCAACACGTGTCCACCTGGCTTATGCACAGGCTGTCATCACGGATTTCGAGTTACAGCCTCCAGCTTCTCCCAAGATCCAAGTCCGAGAACGAGCACGCATCCAGCTTCTACCAAGATCCAAGTCCGAGGACGAGCACATGCGGACGCGCGTGTGTGCACATGTGGGCTCATGACCCACATTCTTGTCCATTTAGATATTATACTTAAATGTTAATATACTTAAATACACCTCTTAACTAAGTTAAGAAATCATATTGGGATAATTAGATGTGCTTTAAACACATTTCCTCACACACCATAAATGCTCAATCATGTGATCAATTTCAATCATTTATTTCTCACTCAACGAAAATCGTATTTGAGAAAATAAAAATACTATGATTATCTACTACAAACATAAATCAATTGTATGTTATTTAATTCCTGCAAAATTAAATAACTCGCTCACCAAAAATCAGATAAAATGAATCACGACTTAATTTATTATATCCAATTTTCCAACATGTGTTTTATCTCTCGCTTCCTCAATCCTCTGGCAAGCTGCAGGGTGTACCTCTGGAGTATTCTATTTGCGAAGCGAAATTCACACTTATCTATTCATTCCAAATGTTTGCATGTTTAGCATAATCTGGCTGGAACTAGCTAGTATTATTATCTTCTGCTCATTACTGGGTTGACCTTAGTTTCAACTTACAAGAGCATCTGCAAATTATATAGTATAGGTTGTTCACATGCATGGAAATTTCGTAATGCATGTAGGTGTACCACTTTGCACGGCAAAGATCACCACACGTAATTGATGATTTGTCATGATCTCTATAGTGATGTACCTAGCATCACTACATTAATTAATTATTAGGGTTGATTAATCTGTAATTAGGGTATATAATTTTTAAAATTTGAATTCTTAGCAATAAATATTAATTATAATTGATTATATTATAATATGATTAGTATTTAATTTCGTCTAGGGGCACTATCTTGTACATTAGATGTATGGATCTGAGTCATCAGACTGGCCCAAGCCCAATAAGGCTCAACAAAAAAAAAACTGATCCATTTCGGAAGCGTGGGGTACAGCGCCAGAAATATTTTTTTGATTTTTTTTTATTTTTTTTATTTTTTTATTTTATAATATGATTATAATATTTTCTTTATATTATAATATGATTAGTATTTAATTTCGTCTAGGGCACTCTCTTGTACATTAGATGTATGGGTCTGAGCCATCAGACTGGCCCAGGCCCAATAAGGCCCAACCCCCCAAAAAAAATGATCCATTTCGGGCGCGTGGGGTACATGCGCCAGAAAAATTATTTTACTTTTTTTTATTTTTTTTTATTATTTTTTCTATTTTTAATTTTTTTCTGTTTTTTTTATTGTTTTTTTCGATTTTTTCTGTTCCCCAAATTATGTACCTTAAAATACAATTAGTGAATCCTAAAAATTGAAATGAATTAATTTAGATTTTTTAAAATAAATATAAATATATCCTAAAATTGATTTAATGGACCCTAAAATTAAAGTGAATGATTTTTTTTAATTCGACGACTCACACAATGCACTCGCTCGACGCTAGCGCGTGGGCTCGTGCATTACACTTGACAATTAATTTAATTTTTCAAAACAAATATAAATGATAATTGAAAAAAAAAACATAATTTTGAAATAAATATATACCCTAAATGGAATTAGTGAACCCTAAAATAAAAGTGAACGAATTTAATATTTTTTGAAATAAATATAACCCCTAATTGAAATTAATAAATCTAAAAAAACATGAACTCTAAAAAAACACAACAAAATCCATAAAAAATACTAAAAAAAACCCCTAAAAAAACCTTAAAAAACTATGAACCATAAAAAACCATGAACCTTAAAAAAATCTAACCCTCCCCCCTAAATTCTAAGTATTAATTGGAATGGAAAAAATTACAGCTTGAACTGCATAAACTCAATTACTTTTTAATAATACAAGTGATATTTTTTTAACTTTAAATGACACTTATTAGTGTAAAGATTGATACTCATTTTTACCATTTTTTTTGGCAGGTCAACACGGGTTGACCCGCATTAATCCCAACCCGTCTGATGAATGT
Organism: Perilla frutescens; assembly: GCA_026008535.1. Classification (NCBI taxonomy): domain Eukaryota; kingdom Viridiplantae; phylum Streptophyta; class Magnoliopsida; order Lamiales; family Lamiaceae; genus Perilla; species Perilla frutescens. Next base: position 40,142,464 of record BRKX01000007.1, on the reverse strand, counting down.
ATACGTCTTATTGAGCTTGGGATAATGTACAGGAGAATTTGCCTTTCGTCTAATCTTTGTGTGAAGTATTTTTTCTCCATTTTTCACACATCTATTGTGATTGCATGGGCATGGATCTCAGCTAGCTAGCTCCTAGTAGAACAAGGATGTAGTGATTTCTCCTTGTATAATTAATTATGTTTATTGTAAAAGGAAAATGATAGTATTTAATTTCGTCTAATCTTTGTGTGAAGTATTTTTTTCCTCCATTTTTCACACATCTATATTGTGATTGCAAGTATTTTTTTCTCCATTTTTCACACATCTATTGTGATTGCATAGGCATGGATCTCAGCTAGCTAGCTCTTAGTAGAATAAGGATGCAGTCATTCCTCTTCATATGTTCATGTATCCATATATTTTATATATATTATATAATAGTTATGCTTTCCAATTTGCATTATGATGCACACACACACATAAAATATAATCTATATCTATATAATTCTATAAAATGGAATTCCCTCTAAAAAAAAAAATCTTCCCTCCCAAAAACATCAATTCATCTACATTTTTTATAAATAAAAAATTATTTATACATTTTATTGTCTATCCCCCCCCCACACACACACACATGTCATACACATTTAGTATTCATTTGTGTTATATTCAATAAAATATTTTTCTTAGATACATGTCATTCAAAATCTATTTTCATGAATGAATAAATATGTGAGTTTTCGCATATTAAGAAGTCGTTCGATAGATTTTATTATGTCAAATAATCACCAACATAAATTAAATACATTAAATAAAATAATTTAGTGAATTATTTTGTAAAACATCATAATCGGCAACATGTTTTATTATACTTTATACATAGTTATAACATTTATAATATTTTTTAATTATATTGAATATGACAGTTTACAATTTAACATTCTAATTAAATGAATAACTAAATAAAACAGGGATTGATATTTAAAGATTCATATAGTCTATTATATTATTTTTGAGAAAATATAGTCTCATGTTATTGAATATACAATCATAGTTACATATTTTATAGGTTTCATTACACTTTAGTACCCGAAAATTGGACATTTTTACACTTTTATCCCAAACTTTTAAAAAATTACATATTAACATATATTGTTTGCACAAATAAACACTAATATAACTAGAACAATTTTTCGATCTCGCAAATATTAGTGTGTACTGTTATAACATTTGTTCACATATATATTTCAAAAGTTTTTAGTCATGATTAGTAGTTTTGCGAGTCACAAGTTGTGCCGATTTGAAAATTTTTATTTGTAAAGATGATGATAGTGTAACAAATGCTACTACAGATGTTATATACAAATATGTGTTGCATAATTTATAATATAATATTTTGATTGTAATAGTTTATTAATTATTTATTCAATTATTTGAAATACATTATATTTTACTATAATATGCATGTATATGTAAGTAATCAATCAATTATTTTTATTAATGATTGCCAACTTTTTTTTTTAGATTTGAAATAATAATTGTCTGATATTAAAAAAAAAAGATAAACAGACAAATAAAAAATCGTATTGACTTATTAATCAAAATATTAATTATCTATAAAATACAACTATGTAACACTTATATTATAAATCTCGTGGATCGCACGGGCGGGAATCTAGTATAATATAAAATAGAGTTTAATGTAAAATTTTGTATAATAAAACATAAATTTTAAATGATATTTTTTTTAATATTATTTATGTGGAATATGATATAAAGGCACATAATACATTATATACATAACTAAATTGTTGTGAATATATATATATATATTATGCAATGTAAAAATAATAATTTGTGATATACGTTAATTTCTTTAGATTTCTAGTTGTATAATTTTTTTATTGTGGTTTTTATTTTATTCTTTCTAGTGGCAAGATTTTAATAGATTAATGACAAATCATAAAAATTTAAAGATATAATTTTAAGAAATATAGTTGTGACATTTCCTTCTTATATAATTAATCATTTAAAAAATATAACAATAATTAAAAAAATGATTGGGATTATGTCAAATTCATGTTGAAATTTATAAAAAGAATAAAAAAAACTATAAATATTTTTTATTATTTTGTATCTATAATTAAAAATTAATAAAAATAACTATATGCATATATGCATTACATTTTATTTTTTCCCTAAATTTCTATTAAATTCTTTTTTTTTCTCCATTTGTTGCATTATTCTTTTCATTATCTTTAGAGATTAAGGTCTTGTATCATTTAAAGTCTACACAAGTCTTTTATGGATTATATTATGTTTGAATTGAATTGGGGGAAAAATCATCAATTACTTGAATATGAATTATCTTGCAAAAAATAATAAATATAATTATGTCACATTTCTGCATTGTTTAAAAAAAAAAATTCAAGTTGAATTTTGGTTGTAAAATAATTGAAATAATGGTGGAATTAAAAAAAGAAAATTCAGCGAGCGTTGCCCGCCGGAATACCTGCTAAATTTTTTTAAGAAATACTAAAATTTATTAAAAAAAATAAATAATTTATGCGGAAAATGAACCCGTTGCAACGCTTGTTGGAATTTTAAAAAACTCATGCGAAAACGGGCATGCTAAAATTTTCCCGCTGGAATATACAGTTTTTCTCATATATATCAAGCTAAGGCTCAAAATCACAACACAATTAATCACTATTTGCTTGAAATATACTTCTCAGCACATGAATTGTGTGTCCCAACATCAATTTTATTAATATTTCTTCAATTTCAGAATCTTTTAATTTAATTTAATTTTACATTAATATTTAGCGTTTATTCAATACAATTGTATATGGTTTATAATCAAATTTGATTCCATTTTTTAGTTAATATAATTAGTTATTACAAAGTTAGGATATAATTTTTTTTTTAAAATTTCAATTATTAGTAATAAATTAATATTAACTATGATTGATTATACTATAACAAATATTACTAGTACTTAATTTCTTCTAATCTTCCTCTGAATTATTTTTTCTGCATGTTTAAAAACCTCTATTGTGATTGCATGGGCAGGGATCTCGACTACAACAAGGACCAATAATTAATAATAATCTGCAGTAATTTAATTCTCCTCGTATGATTAATTATGTTTGTTGTAAAAGGAAAAGGATACATATCATCAAGCTAAGGCTCAAAATCACAACACAATTAATCACTATTTGCTTGAAATATGCCGCTTAGCACATGAGATCGATCATCTAGCTAGCCTCAATTATTATGGTTAATTAATTTGTAATTGGTGTATATAATTTTTAAAATTTCAATTATTAGCAATAAATTAATATTAATTATGATTGATTATATTATGATAAATATTAGTATTTAATTTCATCTAATCTTAGTGTGAAATACTTTTTCTGCATTTTTCACACACCTATATATTGTAATTGCATGGGCACGAATCTCAGCTAGCTCCTTGTAGAATAGCGACCGCTGACCAATTAATAATAATATGCATCAATTTCTCACCTCGTTTTGGACGCAGAACTTAATGTTGTTGCGTGGCTACTCAGATTCGCTAATGACAGTCCGATTACTCACTAATGCTTATATGAGGGTGAGTCTTATATCGAGGAAGAGTCGCCTCCTCTTGTTGTGGTTGTTAAATCAAACCATATTTTGTTATTGATTTTCACATATAATTCGAGAGGCTAATAATGTTCCTCATTAGTTGAGGGCGTTGATGGTTTAATATAAGTAAGCTTTTTCTTCAAAAAATAATAATCTGCAGTAATTTCTCTTCTCTATATATAGATAATGGATAAGGTCCAGGGTAAACACAACCAACTACTATACAATTAATTATGTTTGGTGTAAGCTGGCTGGGTAAGAGGATATATATCATCAAGCTAAGGCTTAACATCACAACACAATTAATCATCTAGGGGTATTGGATAGAGAGTCTGTAGGATTTTTTTGGACTTTCAAAATCTGGGTGTATTCAATCTGGACTTTTAAAAATCTTAAAAAATCCAGAGGTATTCAACATAGATTTTAAAATGTCTTAAAAAATCCAATGTATTCAAAACTCCATAGATTTTAAAATGTTAGTGATTCTATTGGATTTCACCTCAAAATCACCTAAAAATAGAAATGATCAAATCTGACCTTTGCCCATGAGATTTTAGTAAATTTGTAAACCTCAGCGCCGGGTGTGACCCAGCAGCCGCTGAGGCGTTTAGCATCGAACACCCCAGCGCTGGGTGTACTCCAGCGGTCACTAGGAATAAAGATTTCAGCATCTCAGCCCGGTTGATGTCCAACGGTCGCTGGATATGAAAGGTCGCTGAAGTATCAACGGTTCGGTCGCTGGGGAATGAAAAAAATTACCTTTTAATAGTAAAGAATTATAGAAAGCTACAACTTTTTATTTACTAGAGACTTTGTCTTTGATTTCGAAATAATTAAAGTTTATTGAGTTCTTGTAGACAATTAGGAAGGTTAGAAATTCTCCACTCCTCTTCTTTCTTTTTTTTCATTTTTTTAACGAAAACGGATGATTATTAATAATTCAACAAATGCATATACAATTTCAATCAACCAATTAGGAAATTTGAAACCCATGTTTTATCCCCGTGAGCTGCATTAGTTGGGTTTTAGTTCATGCGGCGGCTGGACACCAGCTGTCGCTGGCGTACGCATCAATTGCTGGCTGTGTTTCAGCGAGTGCTGGGAAGAAAGATTTCAAATCCGGTGAAATCGTTACAAATCCAGAGAGATTCCATGTGGAGTTAATGGATTTTCTAAATCCATAGACTTTTTAAAGTCCAAAAAAATCTAACAAAATCTGAATCCAATAACCCCCCTAGTCTCAGTCGCCTGTCCCAACATCAATGTTATTAGTTTTTCTTCAACTTCACTTTCTTTTGATTCAGTTTAATTATAAATTATTATTTAGGATTTATTTCATCCAATTAGAGCTATCAAATGGGTTAGGCCGACCCGGCCCGAGTCCACGTGCCAAATTTAATATTACGACCTAACCTAGCTCGACCAGAAGTGTTTCGGGCTTGGAAATTCATGGCCCCAGTCTCGGGCTGGGTCGGATCACCCGTGGGCCGAAGGGTAATTTTTCAATTTTTCCCTAGGCCTGCCAGGCCCATTCAGGCCAATATTTTTTTCAGGCTTGGTCAGCCCCTCCCAAACACATTTCGGCCTATAAAATTGTGGCCCAATCCGACCCAAAAACAGGTTGGGTTAGGTTGGGCCAGTTTAACACCTCTATATCCAATTAGAATTTACAATTATTTTTTAGTATTTAATTTTATTTTTAGTTAATATAATTGATTACCAAGGTCGATTAATCATTCCAAAGTTAGAGTATATAATTTTTAAAAATTTTAATTTTTAGCAATAAATATTTTTTTTAGTGAAGCAATAAATATCAATTAGAATTGTTTATAATATAATAAACTTTATTTTTATGAAAAACATTATTAAAACTACATAATTTGATGTTGGGACACGAATAGGACAAATACTTCGGACTAGAAGATCACATTTGACGTTCAGGCGATTAACTTGGTGTGAATGGATCCAACCTTTTTTTTTAATTTAAATTATTTAAAATAATTATTTACTTTAATTAGTTATAATTTAACATAAAAACTGTCTATAAATTACTTTACAAATGATCTCAGTAAATATATTATTTCAATATTAACTTTCTTAAAACCACAATCCGGAAAGAAAAAAAATCCAATTAGATAATGCAACAATTGAAAATACATCACAATACGTAGACTGCCATGTATTTTTTTAGTGGTTCTGATATTTACGAAAATGCCACTGATTCTGTGGTCTTTATAATAAGGCAATGTTTGGTAGCCTGGATAAAGGCATATTAGTATAGGTATCCAGCAAGAATCGTGTGTTTGGTAGCCATTATTCGTTCACGCGAGGCCCGGTCTTAACGCAAGGCCCGGGGTGTAATTTACTGATTCGGCTGGATAATGTATCCGACGCTCCCCCTTGGATACAGTTTCTGGCGTAGCAATCTTAGTATATATGCCTTTATCTAGACTACCAAACATTGCCTAAACTAATTTACTCATTTCAGAACTTAGTCTACCAAATAAAACAATGTACCAAACAGATGTGTGAAACAATCTTAGTATATTTATCTTAATAACCAAACACACAATTAAAATAACTAATACGCAATTATCTTTCAAAGCAATCCAGATTTTATTAATGTGGGTATATCCATACCAGTATACCAAACATTGCCTAACTAGTATATCACCCGTGCGATGCACGGATGTGACACGTAACATTTTATTAAAACATGACCCATCATTAAATTATTAATCCAATTATCAAAAAATTAATCCTCGAGCAAAATGTAAGAAGAAAAAAATGTGAAATCAAACATGATGTTTCACTCATAAAATCGAATCTTAATCACTTATAAATAAAATCTCTCAGAACACAACGACCCTCATACCCTAACTATTTAACAACGAAAACAACACGACTAATACACCGTTCATTGTTTCATTTACCAAACACAATATACATTAAATTTTTATTTTATTTTTACCATAAGCTTTATAACTTAGGGAATGAATGATATGCAGTAATGGAATCTGGTAGAAATGAAATGAACTTATCAATAAAATGATGTTGAAAATGAAATTGAATGAGTATTGTCATTCATCATATGGATGGTATCCTTAATGAATAAAATATGAATGATACTGACATTCGTGAATTGATTTTATTATCGTAGTTTATAATTAATAAAAAAAATACATGAATTTGGTTAAATTTATTGTTTTAATATAAAATTACTCTTCAAAAGATATCATTATATTTTAAAAATATATTATTGAATATTGTGTTATTTTAACCATATGAACATTTGTGAAAATTTTATATTCAATGCATTAGACAATTCGAATTCTATTGGATCCTTTAATTTATATATCCTTATAATAACGCATGCTCCAAATCTTGGCGGGTCTTTAATTTATTGTCTTTCATTAGGGTAAATTACAATCTTATTTTCAACATTTGGACGTTTTAAATTAAAATAATTCAATGTTTTAATAATTATAATTTAATTTCTTACGTTTGGATGTTTGAACAAAAATGACATAACGTTTTATTATTACAATATAATTCCTAACATTTTGACGTTTTAATAGAAACGACCTAATGTTTTAAACCAAAAAAAAAATGTATCATTTGATTGTTTTCGGCAAAAATGTCATTCGTTATATAGATTGTCTAGCTTACTTGAGAGTAACGTTGTTAGAAATCGACCGCCATAACATTTTTGCTAAAAATGTTGACTCATTTATGTCAAAATATTCAAACATTGTGAATTAAATTGTAATATTAAAGCATTAGGGTTATTTATGTTTAAAACATTTAAACTTGAGAATTAAATTATAATTACTAAAGTGTGGATCAGTTAATTTTGTTAAAATGTTCAAACATTGAGAATTAAATTATAATTCACTCATCATATTATCCCATATATTAAAACAAATTTTAAACACGTACACAATGTTGTAATTTAATGGGAAGTTTTAATACATTTAACCAAATAATTATTTATTAATAACTATATATTGCAGATATTTTAATACCTTCAAACAAAAATAATATTAATATCTTATACTCCTTCTGTTTCACAATAATTAATATTTTAACTTTTTAATTTTATGTCAAATTATTTAATGTTTTAGACCTTTTTATCACATTTAATTTTCTTCCAATTAATTTTACCATATTAAAAAACTATAAATTTGAATCACATTTTAAAATCCTAATAATAGTCGTGAAGTGATTTTGAACATAAATTTGAAGTGGTGGTAGGCTGCTACAAACGGTTAGGCGCATAAGTTAAAAATATATCGCATTTCTTATGACGCTATTAGAGGATCCATTTTGAGGTTAATTTAGAAAATATTAAAATGGGATGGATACTTTTTGAAGTGATTTTTGGAGGAGAATAATTTTTCAATTTACTTGTGTAAAATGGGTAAATTGGCAAGTTGAAACCTTAAATTACACTCATTTTGTATAATACTAACAAAAAAAAGGCATTCGACATCTCATCTGATTGGTATTTTTATTGCAAATTACACATCAAATAATTTATTTTCACTTCTAAATAAATAGTCCAATATTTATCCGCTAAACAAACTCGTGCATGAATTTTATAATATAATTCGCTTATTATATATATATATATATATATATATGTATGTATTATGTATGTTGCAGAAATTACTTGATAGTCTATATTTTCTTGGAAAAAGTTCTCAATGACCACAATTAGATGTTGATAGTTACAACAAAAATTATACAATTTAATATTTATTAGATTGTGGTTTATAACATTTTATATGTTACAAAAAAAAATCACGTAAAAAAAATTAAACACATAAGATATATATATATATATATATATCCATTCACAAATAAAAATGGTAAATAAACGTATAAAATATGCTGAAAATAGAGCATAGAGATGCATGGTCCAAAGATATATTTATATTTAATTTTAAAACTTTGAAATAACATATATATATATAATATAATTAAGGGAATTGCATTTTGTATATATAATTTACGTCAATTAGTGTATATTTATTATTTTATTTCAAAAATCATCTATTCTCTTTGTTATGCTATTAAAAATTTAAGTGGGTTCAATGAACTTGTCACTCATATCAAAATTAAAAAGAGTTGTTGCACAAGAGTTTGAACTCATCGATGATCGCTGCAGAATATTTATTACACTATTTGGAATGAATTTTTTGATGTTTTTTCCATAAGTGAAACATTTACTTAAGTTTATCATTCCATTCAATAAAAAAAAAATTCAGTTTAGATCTTTATCATCTCTATAATGTATATCTAAATAACATTAGTCAATTTTAAACTGGAACACTATAAAATAGCATTTAACAATAAGCTGCATCAATAATATATAAAGAATGAAATTATAATGTAATATTATTTTATTATCAATATATTTATTAATGTTTTAAAGATTTGCTATTGAAGCAAGATAAATAAATGAAACTTAACACACTGAAACATAAATAAAGATTATTTAATTATTTAGAAACATAATGATAAATAAACATATATTAGTAAATTAAACTATTTATAATTTTCTAAAAACATCCATAACAGTTTGAATATGGTTAATCCCAATAACTGCACAATATAAACCACCGAAAAAATTATTATTATTACAAAAAAACATATATATGTCATTATAAATAAGCCCCAACCAAATTATTCATCCTATACCACTCATCTTGCCACGTTTACTAAACACGTAATAATTAATAAATACAAATTATAATTTAATAAATCCTATTATAAAACATCAATCATAACATGAACCTCTTATTCTTGGTTGTTGGTGACTTTCTTGTTGCTGTGGAGTTTGGGTAAATGAACTGCAAAATCATTGATTTTGGGATTTTGGGAGTGAAAAAAAAAATCACCAACAGGTCATCACAATGGAGATGATTGATTGTCTTGATTTGTCAACCTGCAAACAACATTTTAGAGGTTTTTGTTAGTTTCAATTTTATTACACATATACATATTCTATTTAAAAGTACAAAAAAATGTATGTGTAATCATATAATTCTATAATGTATAAATTGTCAAGAATTTAAATATTCAAATAGCACTGAAGCCTAAAAGTGAAACACACAAATGACACAATTCACAGCATTTCACCATATATTTATACACTAATGAATGCATCATTCCAAGCTTTCAAATGATGTAAATGTGTGGGATTCGCAAAATCAGCGGCATCGAACTAAATAGGAGCGAGAAAAATAAATTTGATTTGCCGGATTGTTTAACCAAATCAATGTAAATATATCCATCAAATTTGTTTAAAGATAAGGAATATTTATTTATAACGTTAATTTAATATATTTACCTTATACTATCATTCAAATGTTTTGTACTTTTATATGGTTCAAATATGATAACGATTCATTTACCTTATGTATACGACATTATTGCATATTATATTACATAAATTATGCTTTGATTATATAGGAAAGATTTATCACACTATGTTGCATAAATTAGGGTAGATTTATATATTGATTATGATATTTTGGAAGCATACATATACGTCCACTTTGTGAAATAATAATTAACTTGTAACCTAATTATTATTAATATCCTTATTATGGTACACGAATTTAATTAAGTAAAGTATATATTATTATATTTTTGAATTTGGAATGGTGTTTTGGGCGGAAAAATTATTTTTTCTATTTGTATTGACTATCATGTTTTTAGATATAATATAGATATAGATTTAATATGATATGATTTTCGCATTTTATATATTGATTACCTAATTGCTAATTATTTCCATGTATAATTATTTATATATCACTATTCATGTAGTTGATTTAGGCGGGAAATTTTTATAATGCTAGACTATCCTATTTTTAGATATAATATAGATTACAAAGCATGTCATTATATTACATTTTAATTAAGTGCATTTTAGGCCGTCCACACAATTAAATTGAAATAATAAATGAACTATTAATAAGAATATATGTATATATATATATATATACAGTGAGTAATTGGATATATAGGGGCAGGGTAGACTTGATTCAATTTTTTTGCTGCAGTACTTCTTCGTAATCATGTTTCACTTTCTATTCATTATCAAATTTATAATTTTAATAATATTTATTATAAAATAAAAATGAGTTATAACATCATTAATCATAATCATCATTTATCAACATAAAAATGAATTAAAAAATTATAAATTTTAATTATGAAATTAATAATCAATCATAATATAATGAATTATAATTGAAAACAGAAAATTAAAATACTAAACAATAATTAAAAACCCTAAATGGGTGGGGATAACCCTAATAAACATTTGTAAAGTAAAACTAAATAATAATAAAAAAAAGAAGGTGAAGAAAAAAATTATAAGAAAAACTTGTAATTTGAAAGTACTAACACTAACACGGGCTAGTGCAACATGAAATCTGAAGTGGGGTGGTAAACTTTAAATCCAACCAATGTATAATTAATTAATTAATTATGTTTGGTGTAAAATTAAGGAAAATGAAAATTACAACAAAATTTGACAATGAAATTAATTAATGACTGTTGGATGAAATGTACGTTGTAGGCAATTTTTATGATCGTACGTGCGTACATTTCAAGCTGCAGTATATATATATACATATGATGATATGGTGTTCTCCGTGATTTTCATCCTTGCTGTCATTTTCCCTTAATAATTTCCACCATGTATATAATTAATTAATTAATTAATTCAATGCAATAATAATTTTGGTTTACCCCCTGTGGGATCTAGCTATATATATATAGATATATGAACGGTCCTGTTCAATACATATATGTGCCCCCACTAGTGAAAAAGTTGATGGGTTAAAAAAGATTTTTGAAATTTTAAGTGGGCAGTAGTTATCTCATGATTTAATTTGTATAAGTAGATCGAGCAATCCAGGGTTCACAAATTAAACAAACACATACATAGGCGCGTACAGTACTATTAATTAAGATGATGATAGTTGGCGCAGTGATGAGCATTATTGTTATTATATTTGTGATGATGATGATGAGGAAGAAGAATCGGCCACCGGGGCCTCGGGGGCTGCCGGTGGTGGGAAATTTGGTTGAGTTGAAGAGATCGAAAGTGGGGATATTAATTTACCTGCAGCAGCTATCGGAGAGGTACGGCCCCCTGGTGTACCTGAGCTACGGGTCCACCCCGACCCTGGTGGTTTCGTCGGCGAAACTGGCTAAGCAAATACTGAAAACACAGGACCTCTCTTTCTGCAGCAGGCCACCCGTTGTGGGCCAGCAGAAGCTCTCCTACGGTGGTGTGGACATGGCATTTTCTCCCTACAATAATCATTGGAAGGAGGTGAGGAGAATATGCATGCTCCATCTATTCTCCCCAAAGCAAGTTCTCTCCTTCCGCCCTATTCGGGAGCAGCAGGTTCAACTAATGATGGACAAGATCCTATCTAATAATAGTACTAGAGTTATTAATCTGAGTGAGATGGCCATGTCCCTCGCCACCAACATCATCTGCGGAGTGGCTTTTGGCAGGACCTATGACGACCATGAATACCAGAAGAAGAGGCTGGACAACCTCGTCTTGGAAGCTCAGGCTCTCATGGTCAGCTTCTATTTCTCCGACCACTTTCCACGCCTCACTTGGGTGCTGGATAAGCTGTCCGGGTTGATGGGGAGACTCGATCACAATTTCAGGGAGATGGACGCCTTGTACCAGCAGCTCATCCACGACCACCTCCATCCAGATCATCACCCTCATCGTCATGATGTCATTGACCTCATGATACAACTCAAACGCCAGACTCCCGACTCTATCACATGGGATCAAATCAAGGCATTACTCATGGTATATATATATATATATATATGAATGATGATGATCTCGATCGTGAGATAGATTAATTAATATATGTATATTATATTGCAGAATCTATTTGTGGCTGGCACGGACACAGTGGCGGCTGCAGTAATTTGGACAATGACGGCGCTGATGCTGAGGCCAGAAATCATGAAGAAAACACAGACGCATATCAGGGAAGCCATGCAGGGAAAGCAGAAGATGATGATGATCGATGAAGATGATATCGACAGACTCCCATACCTGAAGGCGGTGGTGATGGAATCTCTGAGGCTGTACCCGCCGGCTCCGCTCCTCTACCGCCGACCAACTACTACGACGACGGTAGAGGGATACGAAATAGAAGCGGGGTCGACGTTCATCATCAACGCGTGGGGCATTGCTAGAGACCCTGAAACATGGGAGAATCCGGAGGAGTTCGTGCCGGAGAGATTCATGAAAAATGAAGAGTATGATGATGATATTGTTAATGGATACATGATGGAGGATATGTGGATGCTTCCCTTCGGAGGAGGGAGGAGGGGATGCCCAGGAATGGGGATGGGGATGCCATCCATACATCTCGCATTGGCAAATCTTCTCTACTCCTTCGATTGGGCATCTGCTTCCAACAACAATACCAATATCAATATCATCGACACTCACGCCTTGCCCGGACTCACCATGCATAAGAAAAATCCACTTCTTCTCCTGCCTACTATTCACCACCACCTCATCATCCCATCATCGCCTATTTAATTACACAATATTATATTATTAATCATGCATCTTCATATGCTATAGCCTATATGTATATGCATTTCCTGCATCTCGATCGATCTAATATAATAATTTCCTTAATTCCCACTTAAAATTGTGTACAAATTTAGATTTTCTTCTTCAAACATAAAATATTTTTTTAAAAAATAATAAGCCCTAAGGACATGTTTTGTGTGCCGTACAACCATAACACTAAAAAATATCATTCAAAAGCCCAAAAGTATCACATATATGCACATAGAATTTTCTGTTACACTCTGTGCTACGCTTTCAAATTACGAGTTTTTCTTATATTTTTTTTTCTTCAATTTTATTTTTTTGTCATTTAGTTTAATTTTATGATTATTTTTAATATTTAGTTTCCGATTTTCAATTAATAATTCATTATTATGGTTGATTTTTTTAAAATTATATTTTATAATTTTTTAATTCTTTTTTTTTGTTGATAAATATTGACTATGATTATTTATGTTATAGTTAAATTTTATTTTATAATAAATATTATTAAAATCATAAATGTAATAATGAAACACGGAATGAAATATGAAAAAGTGTAACATGAAATTTCAACTCACATATATGTATCCATAAAAAGTATCAGCAAAAAAGGGGTCAAAATCAGTTTATATGAATCGTAATACTAAAAAGTATCATCTGTATCCTAAAAAGTATCACATGTTTTGATGTGTTTTTTTGTCAACACATTGAACTGGTCAACGCGCGTTGATCCGATCAATGCATTGACCGTCCACAGGAGAATTGGTTAAACTGTAAACATTGAAATGTATAATTCCTGAAAATTAAAGAAAAAAAATTCCAAAAACCTGAAATTTAATAAATTGAAACAAAACGAAAAAAAATAAATTTTAATGATGCTGCCATAGATGGAATTAAAAAAAAAAGAATTAATAGTTGATTTTTTTCTTTATTTAGAATGCAATTAAAATGAAAGTACTGTTATGGTGGTTTGAACACGTTTTTGTGAAATTATAATAGTGCTAATTTAATTCGCCAACCTATGTACCAGCCTAGCTTAGTTAAATTCATTTAATCAATTTTGTGAAATTATAATATGGTGTTCATCTAGATAGTGCTAACACACTAGATGTAAATTTAATTTGCCAACCTCCGCACCAGTCTTAATTAAATTCATTTATATAATCGATTTTATGAAATTATAATATGGTCTCATAATTTTATTTTATGTCCGAGGGTATTCCGCTATAAGAAATTGAACAATTGTGATTATGCTTACTATATATATATATATATATATATATATATATATATATATATAGGGGTGAGTTCAGATAGGAACCTATCCCCCGTGAGAACTTAGGAACCAATCGGATTTTGATGACAGGACGGATAAAAAGGCGGTGACGTAGTTGTAAATATGTAAAATTCAAAATATAAGGGATAATTTCAGATTTTTTTCATAAAGTGATGTCATCATCTTTTAAAAAATTCTTAAAAACTTTAAATAATCATAACTACTCGTTTTTTATCTAATTTACGCAAAAAATATATCAAATTAAAGATTTTCATGCTCTTTCATTTAAGATCCATAATGCATATGTTTATTTGAGCAAAAATTGATGAAAAATACAAAAAACTTTTTTTCACGTATATTCAACTCGTAACTGTGAGATATTTGCTAATATGATATCACAATATTGCTCATATCTTGTGTTTATGTTGCTAACATGAAATTTTTTATGCACGACTTTGAATTTTAAGTTTCTTTCATGAGAAAATAGTTAAAGTATGAGCTATATATAGTTAAGTTCATAAACAATTATAATTTTATCAATGCTTAATATTATTTTGAAAACTTGTAATATTTGAGAATTTAAGTCATACTAGCATACCATTATTCACATATTAGCAATATGTTACTAACATATTAGCAAATTATTATTCACATATTAACAGTGTGTATATTCTCTAATATATTAGCAATATGTTGTATGTATGAATGATGTTACACATGTTACACAATATTATTTTACATGTGGTCCAATGTTATATGTGTGGTGTTTAATACGTGTCAATTTAATATTATGATCTTGTCAAGTTAGCAGTATGAGTCTACTTCATGTTAGCAACAAAATCTGTTGATGTTAGCAATATAAATCTAAAATCTCTCATATTAGCATATAAATACAACGCCAGAAAAGACAACCGTTTTAAAGTGTTGTCTGTTTAATTCTGGGAATTGGGCCCAAAATCCGAAAAAACATAACCTAATTTCTAAATTACGAAAATAACCTCACCTTCATTAAGTTCTCAAATATTATAAGTTTTCCACCTTACTTTGACTAAAACTTTGACTAAATTATGATCATTAGATATAATTAAATCTAAAGTTATGATTGGTTCCTAGGTTCTCACGGGCGAATTTGGTTCCTATTTGATCATTTCCCTATATATATATATACAGTTTTGATATGCTAAGCGCCCTTCTTGAGCGTCCTTTGAGCGATTCTAATCCAGGTCAGATTTTCTTTTTTTTTTTCTTTTATTATTTTAACCGATTCTATTACTACACAGCTTTCTCTCTCTTCCGCCTTCCTACTTTTCAATTTTCGCTCAATTTTCTACAGATAAAAATCTCTTTCTCCCGCTTCGTTTCATCCTTATTTCACCGCTGTCGATTCTTTTCCCTCGTTTTCTTCCTCTGTTCTCCATATATTTTTTTTGGATTTCTGATATTGATCAACGGAGTCGACCACGGAGCCACCAATTTTTTGTTCTTCGATTGTCATCGTTCTTTTCATCTCCGGCGTCGTGATTCTGTCGATTTTATGATATTGCAGCAGCCATCAAATATTGTCAAATTCAAACCATCAAAGCTAGACCTGGTGTTGGGCGCAATTAGGAACACAACACAGGTTTGTTTCCAAGTTCTTGAGTTTTTCCAGAATTTTTTGCCTTTTTGAATTAATTTGTTATCTCATAGAAAATATTTGGGTTGCACTATGGATGTAATTTTACCGGGAAACAGAGCATACTTACCAGATACTTTTGGAATTGGTTCTACAATTTTCGATGCAAGCATTCTGTTTGATGAAATGCTACAACAAATTTAGCAGGATTTTGATGTGAAAGGAATGATAAAACTTGTTATTTTAAAGCATAAGATAGTACATATAAATCAATATTTCTCTGTCTTTACTAGTGGTTAGCCATATGCAACTACAAAATTCTTATTATTGCTCCTTTGTTCTGTTTTTATAGGATGTCTAATAGTGAGGGTAGATATTAAAACGTGAAACCGCTCCAATGGCGTGGATTTTTAGGTGGGTCTATATGTTACATAACATTTATGATAAACATAGTTGTGTTCTTATATAGACTGAAGATTGAAAAAATGAAAAGCTTTTTGTTGCTTGCTTTATGTGTTATGAACTCATTCTTTTATTATTTGTTCCATATGTTATAATTGATTTATATATAAATGTGACATTTTGAACAGGTATGGTGATCTTATTTTTGCCATTGAAGTTCTCAACTGTGGTAATACATCAAAAGAGAGAATTGTCATTGAGAGATGTTTCTGCTAAGGAAGTGACAATGATGTGTAAAGTAAAACATGAGAAACTTGTAAAGGTGAGTATGCCAGACAAAACATGTTCTTTTTTATTTGAATATGAAGTTGCATTTTCTATATTTCTATTAGTAATATCAAGAATTTGTTTCCCTTAAAGAAGTCTTCAAGTATTTTAAGTTTTGTCATTTTTTAATCTTGTTTTACTTACTATGATCCAAATTCCTTCGCAGTTTATTATGGCTCGTAAGGAACAGACTTTTAATGGTGATGGTTACTGAGCGTTATTGCTGGAGAAACCACTTTGGAAATATATTGGGAGTTGGTTAACTGTGGCATTAAAATTTACTCTAGATATTGTCTAAAATTTTAGACTACAGTAGAAGCAAGCAATAAACCAAGTGTTACCAATATGTGTTTAAGTGAAAAAAGAGAAAGAAGAAATCAAGGGAACTGAAACGATCCACCAATCTGATTAGAACCGGCTGGAGGGTTTATCGCGACCCAGAGGAGGGATATAATGATCGCGATAAGCCCTGACCCCATGAAAACACTGATAGGCGTTCTGCCCCGTCTTCCCATCAGCACCTTGGCAAAGGGGTAGAGATGTTCCAGCACCCAAAAACTGAGGAAAACTCCACCTAATAGACGGCTCCATTGTGGTATATTGTTGTATATGGTTCGACTTATCGGAACTGCTATTGCTATTAAGTTTACCATTATGATCACAATTGGAGGGATCATTAGTGAAGTCCATTTTACTATGTAGAGATCAGCAAACTCATCATCTTCGTCGTCTCTTGCTGATTTTGAGGTGAGGGTGAATGAGATCTCCACTCCAGCTATAACCTTGAGCAGCCTTTGGAAGAATGCAGCCAAGTGTGCACTAGTGCCTCCGATCAACCAAAATTGCTCGTTCCTCCACCACTCTTCTAGCTCGATACCTAATTTGTTACAAAGTTTATTTTGTAATTTCTAACAAGCTAACATTAGTGTACTCCATTTATTTTCATCAAGATTGGTATTTTTTAGCTTTCTCCTTAATATTATCCCGTCAAAAATACTACCGTAATTTTTAGCTTTCTTCTTAATATTATTTCATCAAGATTGGTATTTTTTTAGCTTTCTCCTCAATGAACCGAAACAAAATTCATTCCTTCGGATGGCACCCCAAAGCTAACCCACTCACAACAACATCAGCCTACTTTGGCATAAATCAAGATTGGTATTTTTCAGCAAATGAATAGATATACACAATCTGATCCAACAATCATTACTAATCACAACTCGTAATTTCTTCTAAAATATTACTACAAAATTGTACTTGATTCTTAAAATAAAAGTAAACAGAGAGTACTTGAGTTTTTAAAATAAATTTGATACTCCAAAATGCATTAATTTGAGTTGCCCCGTGTTGATTGTACCTGCAAAAAAATAGGATATTTAAGATGCAGGACCAAAAAATTCTCATCTTTACGTAGAATTATTAAAGCTCATTGTATGGTGTTAGAACTTGAATAATAATTATCAAAATAATATCATTAATCACACAAGTTAATACTATTGGTCATACCACTATAATGAGATGACAAATAGATAGATCACTAAAATAAATTATACACAATACCAGCTACACTGACTCAAAATCTTCATTGTTGTCATGATCATCTGCGATTGATCTGCAAAAAATAAATAAATCATGATTTATTGAAAAAGTGCAACAAAATAAATTGACTAATAAAAAAGCTAGAAAACATAAATGATTTAATGCAATCATTTTTCACATACCCATCATGCAAATTTGGGCAATTACGTTTATCATGTGATACTCCACGCTGCCCACATCCATGACATACCCTAGACTTTAAAGCTGATTTCTCCTTTGATGATTGCTACCTCTTCCTGCATCCCTTTGTTCTTATTTCAGAAGGATCATTAATATTATGCACTTTATCCAAGCTAGCTCTTCTTTGAGTTCCATCGATAAAAGTTGGACTAATGCTCATCTCTTTTACTTTACTATGTATGTATTCAAGTTGTTCATCCGCAAATTCTGTCCTCTCATCAGTCAAGGATGCAACATCAACTAACACTGAAGCTTTATTTGCTAATCTGGAGTGTCGAGACATTAAAGAGCTTAGTGGATTATCCCTGCTATTGAGATCATCTTCGACATATATTGCATTAATCTTTGCATCTCGTGTCCATCTCTTGAGTATATATTCTTTAGGGAGTTGAAACACTTGGTTAATGCGAAAAAAAGCTAACATATGTCTGCACGGAATACCATCAAACTCAAATTTCCTGCAACTACATGATATATGGTCTCTTCCTTTGTCATGTGTGAGTACCCTTGGTATGGGGGATGAACAACCTTGAGAAATCACATTGTAGACCACATAGTCAGTTGATGTGGATATCTCCTGCACATAGTAACCATGACTTTGGCTAATTTCACTTTGAAACTCCACCCATTTTCTTTTCGTATACACCTGAACCATTTGAGTTTCCATAGGCCAATTTGTCTTGATTTTGGGACGCTCATTCACGTCAATGTGGTCCGCGGCTAGCTCATTATGTCTTTGGTGTCTTAACGCCCTATTGAATCGTGTTATGAAATCCATCAATGAGTTTTTATGTGAGACATATCTTTTAAAAAATGCATGTGAGCTTTCAGATCTCTGACTACTTGACATTCCAGCACAAAATACATGACAAAAATATAGTGGAACCCATTTTTCTCTCAACTCATACATCAATAATATCCATTTATTTTCCTCCAAATTGGCGCACTTCATAACCTCTTTCCAAGATTGCTCAAATTCATCAGGAGTTGAAGAATTTACTATGACCTTCTTTATGCTTTGATAATGATCTCGAAAAGTCACTGGGGAGATTTTTTCAGGAAATTTATTCAAGATGTGCCACAAACAATATCGATGCACTGTGTTAGGCAAAACTTGTGCAATTGCTTTCGTCATAGCAGGATCCTGATCAGTGATTATAACTTTTGGAGCATCAGCCGGCATAGCTTCCATCCACTTAGTAAGCAACCAAATAAAAGATTCCGCCTTCTCATCACTTAAAAATCCACAACCAAAAATGATTGTTTGATGATGATGATTAACTCCTACGAACGGTGCAAAAATCATTTCATATTTATTGGTCTTATATGTGGTATAAAAAACAATGACATCACCAAAAACAATATATGCCCCCCTTGATGTAGGATCCGCCCAAAAACACCTTCTAAACTTATTATCTGAATCAGTCTCATAATCAAAGAAAAAGGCTGAGTTTTTCTCTTTTTCAGATATAAAGAACTCGATCAAAGTTTCAGCATCAATACCTTTCTGCTCATCCATTAGTTGCTTCTCTAAGTTTCTAATATCCCTTTCTGTGCAACCTACATGTTCCGGTCCACCATGCTCTATCTCCAATAATCGCATTTGCTGACAAGTTGGTACATTAGCTTGTGAAAATTGTTGAGTCAGTGCTCTCTTTGCGGCTGAAACAGTACGATGTGAACGCAACAAATGCACTTTCGAAGGACTAGAAAGTGCATGATTATGACCTTCCATGAAAATACTAACAATCCATTCAGGTACAGTTTGTTGCTTGACAAGGGAAATCTTTGCCTTACAATTAGTTCAGACTTCTCCACGAGCTCTTTCTTTTTTTGGTTGACCACTTATTTCTCTTTTATTTGAACGAGACTCATCAGTATGCCCTTCTTTAAAGCAGACGATTTGTTTCCAAACAATTTCATTTGTCTTCTTATTTTTTTTGCTATTACTTATTCTCGCACTAAAGCCGGCTTCTCTTGCATATTGGTTATAGAATGAAAATGCATCTTCTACTGATAAAAAAAACCATTCCCACTTTTGGCTTTCGATCATCCGCAACTTGAGGAATGTGTAACTCATTATCGATATTTTCTCCCATTGCTATATGATATGTTAAAATAAAACAAAAAAATGAACTTATTAATGACAGAATATACAAGAACATGATGTAGCACAAAAAATAGAATTTTACACAAAATATAAGTTCGTATTTTCTATTTTTTTTATGTTTAGCGATTAACAAGCATTCCTAATAACTTCGCATCTCATATCGATCTTATTCTCCACAAAAGGTTAATCTAATTTACTTAACTATTATTTCAGCATTCATCATAAACCATTAAAAGAATTAAACTGATCTTTAAAGAATTAAGCACCGGTCTATTCCAAATCAATGCATTTCCGTTTACAACTCAAGCTAAAAAGAGATAATTACACTGAATTCCTTTACTGGAGACCTTATCATGGTGACCATAATAAACAACTGTTATTGATTCCTCTCATGCTCTTCTTAAGTTTTCAAAAGAAATCGGTAAGCACTGAAAATTAATTATTTTTTTATTATGCTCCCATGACAATAGTTTAGCACAACTACATGCATGTTCCATCTTACAAAGAAGCCAAGAATTAGTTTTTCTTCAACTGCTTTGTATTGCCATATACAGAGTAACCAAAATATTTTCTACGAGATAATTAACATAAAATTCATGAAACACATTAGAACTACGAAAACACAGATGATACTTAGTGGTTCCGTCATCATCTCGGACGATCATATCAATTAACCAAAACATATGTGCAGAAAAGAATGAACAAAACGATAAGGAAAAAAATCAACCGGTGGAGAAGAAACTAAAAATTGGTATATATAGAGTAATACAAGAGAATTCCTACGAGAAAAAAATAGGCAAAAAATTCCGGAAAAACTCAAGAACTTGGAAACAAACCTGTGTTGTGTTCCTAATTGCGCCCAACACCAGGTCTAGCTTTGATGGTTTGAATTTGACAATATTTGATGGCTGCTGCAATATCATAAAATCGACAGAATCACGACGCCGGAGATGAAAAGAACGATGACAATCGAAGAACAAAAAATTGGTGGCTCCGTGGTCGACTCCGTTGATCAATATCAGAAATCCAAAAAAAATATATGGAGAACAAAGGAAGAAAACGAGGGAAAAGAATCGACAGCGGTGAAATAAGGATGAAACGAAGCGGGAGAAAGAGATTTTTACTTGTAGAAAATTGAGCGAAAATTGAAAAGTAGGAAGGCGGAAGAGAGAGAAAGCTGTGTAGTAATAGAATCGGTTAAAATAATAAAAGAAAAAAAAAAGAAAATCTGACCTGGATTAGAATCGCTCAAAGGACGCTCAAGAAAGGCGCTTAGCATATCAAAACTATATATATATATATATATATATATATATATATATATTGAACACGTATAATAAAAAAAAAAATCCACGTACAAATTTAGGTATCGGAATTTGAATCCGATATAATAAATTTGTTTAAATCTTGAAAGATACCACAGCAAATTATAATGATTAATTAAAAGTCGTATGTTTTAATTAAAATGTTCAACTGGAGGACACTCATGGTATTCCCCTTAAATTCTATAACTACTTCTCAGGTATGTCTAGTTTAACTCAAAATTATTGCCTAATTAATTATTCGCGGCCCCTTTTACTGGAGGACATACTGTACTAGATTTTCACCCGTACGATGCACGGGTTCATTCATGATCTCAAACTCAATTATTATATATTCAATATAAGTGTTAAATTTTCGATATTTTATATAATTAATATTTTATTTGATAAGTTCAAATAATTAATAAACTACTACAATCAAAATATTATATTATAAATTGCGTAACACTTGGATGTATACAACGTTTGTAGTAATATTTATTACATTATCATCATTTTTACAAATAAAATCTTTCAAATCAACACGACTTGTCACTCGTGAAACAATTACGTATAATTGACCGTGACTGAAAATTTATGAAAAATATATGTGAACAAAGATTATAAGAATAACTTATAACTTATGTTTCATTTTAAAGGTTTTTACGGTTGTATATTTATATAAATTTGTTAGATTTAACCCTTAAGAAATTGATAATTCTGTTGAATATATGTAAAATAAATGTAATCAAAATAATCTTAATAAATATATATTGAAACATAAAAACTTCAATTTAAGAAACTATAATAATGCAGCCTACATGTCTTCATTATATATCAATCTTCGTTTAATTTGCATTAAAATATGATTGACTACAATTTAGTACCCAATGTTGATTGTTTTTACTTGTGTTCCAAAATTTCAAAATTTACATATTGATAGTGAACATTTGCACAAATTAACGTTTATTACGTTAAAATAATTTTAAAACCTCACAAATATAAACATGGACTGTTGAATATTGTGAAGAAGAACAACAACAACATCCAATATTTGTACAAATGAAATAAACTAAGTACTGGATTTGAAAGATTTTCAGCAATCTAAGTCAACATTTGCGAGATTGAAAAATTGATATAGTTCTATAAGTGTTCATTTGTGCAAACATTAAGTGTCAATATGTAATTTTTTAAAATTTTGGAACAAAAGTGTAGAAATGTCCATCGTTCGTGTACTGAAGTGTAACGAACACTATAGACTACACTTTCTAAAAAATAATACAATAGACTATATAAACTTATAAATATTAATCTTTGTTTGATTTAGTTATTCATTTAATTAGAATGTTAAATTGTTAATTATTTCATGTTTAATATAATTAAAAAAGTATTATAAATGTTATATCTACATATAATAAAGTATGCTACCGATTATGATATTTTACCGGATAATTCACCTGATTTTTTATTTAATAAATTTAATATATGTTGGTAATTATTTGACATAATAAAATCTATTAAACGCTATCAATCACTTCTTAATATGCAAAATCTCACATATTTATTTATTTGTGTAACACAAATTTCGTGTATTTATATTAATAAACACCGAAAAAGCGTACAAAGAAATATTTTTGGATTGAAATTACAATTGTGGTTCGATTCTCTATTTTGGCCTTCTAATTCTTCTCTTCGAAAATTTGATCTTCGTGTTCTTCAAGATCTCCAAGGTGGATTTGCCTCTTTGATCTTCACGAATTTGATTTTTGGAGTTTATAACGTTGATTTGGATGGTCGAGACCTTGATTCCGGATCAAATGATGGTTTTGGACGATCTTGACGAAGAACACCTTGAGTCTTCAAGAACAACTTGAAGATTCGAAGCTCGGAAACGTTGATCGGAGGGTGTGGCACCTTGATTCCGGATCAAACGATGATTTCAGACGATCTTGATGAAGAATGGAGGGAATTCTTCTCCAAACTTGAGCTCTTGAACTTGTGTGTCTCCCTTTGGCCAAAGCCCTCTATTTATAGGCAAATGGAGAGATAGTGAGGTAAATTAGGGCTTATGTGGCATGATTTCATTGGCCACTTGTATTTGTAATCACCTACATTAGTGTGTTGATTTTTTGTGTGAGCTCACCATTTGTCAATTCCTCATTGGTCGAAAGCTTCCATATATAAAATATCAAATTATTATTTACTTTATTTAGGAATTTTTTTAAATCAAATTCCTAAAAAAAATAAACTTAATTTGGTATTTTATAATTTTAATTTACACGTGGCACCACTTGATTGACAATTAATTTTTAATTGCTTACAAATGCCCCCATGAGACGAGTTCATGAGCAAGTTGTCTTGAAAATGAATGAGTCATATTTTGAAGATTTCGTTAGATAGTTTATACTTATATCTAAGAGTTCTTCATTTTGATTTAAAATTTGCTAGATTAATTTATACTAATATTTAAGAGTTCTTCACTTTGATTTAAAATTTGTAGGTAGTTTACACTCGTATCTAGAAGTTCTTCACTTTGATTTAAAATTTGATAGATAGTTTGTAATCGTGTCTAGGAGTTCTTGAGCTTGGTAATCAGAGAGTTTTAGAATTTGAATTTATTTCCCAATATTTTGAGAAATGGCCATCTCTCGATTTCTTATCGAAGCGGGGCAAGATTTGGGCTTCCAAATATTTCACCAATTAAATCAAAGCCCAAAAGTGATATTGCCTTGTCTTGATTGGAATTCATGGCCTGCCTATGCTTAATTGGAAATCACGGCCCAATAATTTCTTTCTAGGCCAGTAACTAATAACTTGTTAGCCCAATATGTTGAATTGAGAATTGAGATCATTGCGCCGTCAATTGTCAGTTTCTTACCCGAATTCCAGCTGCACAAATTTCTTTTGCACGGTACTCCAATATTCTTTCACAGTCATCAAGACAATCCCATTTTTTAAGATGAAGTTTCGACCAAGTTAAAAGAGAGTAGTATATTGTTTGGGAGAAAATTGAAAATAGCCAATTTTAGAATACAAATTTTTTTTCTAATCAAGAATTTTAAAATTTTCTTTTCTAACCAAACATAAGGTAAAATGACTAGTATGCCCTTAAATGTTTTTCTTTATTATTCATCCTAACATGCCACTATTATAATTAAATGGAAATAGTCCATTACGACCATATCAGGCTCATCATGCTTCCGTAAACAAAATACATTAAGCTATAAACCCAATTCATACCTTTTTGACCGGAATGTTGTCGGGTAATCCGCCGGATGTTTATAGGCCTCGCCAAACCACACGACCGCAACCTATGGTTTCCAGACACAAATGCCTTCAGCACCACATAGCACAACCCTCTTTCGTTTCCTACACAGGGTGTAGAGTACTCATTTGGTTTATAGAAAAATATATTTGGTAAACACAAGAGATGAGCAAAAAGCCTTGATTTTATTTAGGAATAATAAAACATTTATTATAATAAGTAAATCTCCTTTGGGAGGAGACAAACTCGTTTAGCTACTCATAGTAGCTGGGCTCGCAACTCTCATACAACATTCAAACTATTATCACTATTACAATTTATTGGAAGCAAACTTAAGAGAAATGATCGATGTCTTTTGCTTCTTCCAGTTTCTCCTTTTATAGAAGGGGAATCCTTCTATTTCATCAGCTCCATTATTTAGCTCCGCAATTCACGTGAGTGGCCCCTTCTACCAACACTCTCTTTTGAATTAGTGGTCGGACCCGGTTCCTTTATCCTCAAGTGAAAGTGGTTGTGGGTGGAGGTACCCACAAATAATGGCACCATGTGCCTCTTGTGTTGGATCACTCAACTTTTGTCATTTGGTGCTAGTGGCCTCTTCTTTTGGGTCACATGATCTGTGATCACATGCCTCTTGTGTTGGACCACTCAGCTTTTGTCGTTTGGTGCTAGTGGCCTCTTCTTTTGGGTCACATGATCTGTGATCACATGTCTCCACCTTCCCCTGTTGGGAAGCTACTTTTTTGGTGGGGCTCTTGGCATCCTTGCTTTCGGCATTGGATGCTTACCCTCCCCAGCTCATTTTCGTTCCATCCTTGGACGGAACCCTTTTCCGAACTCTGGCTCCTTCTGGTTCTGGCAATCTGAGCATACTCAATTGTCCCATTG
The DNA here is from genome assembly GCA_026008535.1 of Perilla frutescens. Classification (NCBI taxonomy): domain Eukaryota; kingdom Viridiplantae; phylum Streptophyta; class Magnoliopsida; order Lamiales; family Lamiaceae; genus Perilla; species Perilla frutescens. The sequence goes on along the minus strand of BRKX01000007.1, from coordinate 40,116,267 downwards.
CCCAAAATGAGCCATGTTGCAGTACTTGCGATGGGTTTCTTTGCCCATGGCAAGCTTGCTCTCCCATATCAAGGACCTTTTCTTCTCGAACAGATCCTCAACAAATCTCGTTGTTCTCTCTATCATGGTATTTAACAGGAATGACCCATTCGCAGAATTGTGGAAAAACTTGAATGGAAACTTGACTTTGTCCATCTCGGTGAGACAGACCCATAATCCCCATGCTCGCCTAGTCGATATTTGATCTTCTGTAATGGAGACGATTAGTGGGATTTCTTCAGATGGGGTTATGATATCACTCCATTTTCTGGAATCTGGCCTTTGAAGCCTAATGTAGTGAAAGGCCTCATGATTCCCTTTTCCTACTGGTTTCGGAGCAGCACTGATGAAGTATAGCTCAAGAACATCTCCTCGGCTAAGCATATCATTGTTAGCCCAGGACTCTTGCACGGCTTCCTGTATCCACTTTGGTAGACACTTGATTTCTGGGAAGCCTGGTGACATGGTCTGAATTGATGCTAATGCCCTAAAATCATACCATTGCTTGACTTCGTGTGGATTGGTTCCTGGTAACATCCACACCCTTGGGTACTTTCCAGAGATATCAACCTTTGTTTTAGACGGATTGACTCCCTGTCTAGTATAGAGCTTCTCCCAGTTAGCTTGATAAACCTGCCAAGATGAAGCTTCAGACTTGTTAGTATTAATCTTAGAGGTACCCGTCATGGGTCTAAGATTAATCTCTCCCTCTTTAACCCCAGAGGTGCTGGGTTGACTTGATGGTTCAGAGTGTAATCCCTGACCCTCAATTTTCTCTTGGGCCTGTGTTTCTTTAGAAATCACTGGCTTAGAACTCGTTCTAGGGGTATTTGAATCCTCTGCCTCCGTTTTACAGGTCGGTACTGCTAACTCTCCTTTCATCAATGGTAAGTTGATGGCCCGGAGGAGGGGTTCATGCATAGCTGACCAGAGTTGCCCCTGAGTCTTTACACATGTTCGTATTCTCTCGTTGACCTTGTTTTGGTCTGCTTGTTGCATTATTCCTGCTTGTTCAGCATGAAGAACCAGCTCGTTCCATTCACGCTGAAGCAACTCCATGTTTTCAGTGAAGTGCATCTGCGCAATCATGATGGCATCGACCTCAATCGCTTTCATCTCTCGTTAGGAAATCTGCAAGAATATTTTCATGAGATTTTATCACAATAATGTCAAATAAATAATATTGACATTCAGCTTACCATCTTATTAGTCTAGCTTTCTCAGGTTTAGATTCAATTTTATTTTTCAAGAAAGCTTTAACTTGTGTGTTATCAACTTTTAGAGTGAACTTCTTTGCTAAGAGAAACAGAGGCCATTTTTTAAATGCCTTCCGAACTGCAAAGAACTCCTTTTCATTGATATGCCATCGAATGGCCTCGCTATCTGAAAAGAGACCACTGCAATATCTACAGGGCTCCTCTCCGTTGGGTGTGATCTTTGTAAGCACGGCTGCCCACCAGTGATCACTTGCATCTGTATAGAGGATTAATTCATCCTCATCTTGTGGTATAGCCAGTTTTAGGAGATTTTTGCATATTTCCTTTACCTGCCGGATTCCTTGTTGATGTTCGTTTGTCTATACAAATGGGGTATCCTTCTTTAGAGGGTTACTGAACACCTTCCTGTGTTTTGCAAGATTTTTTATAAAGATTCCTGCAAAATTGACAACTCGCAGAAAACTCTGCAGTTGCTTCTTTTCTTTAAGAACATCAGGGAACTTCTACACCTTTTCTACAATATGATTTTGCAGAATGATTCCTGATTCATCCACCTCGATTCTCAGAAATTCCATCTTTCGGGTAGCTATTACTGCCTTCTTTTCTGACAGCACAAGACCCTCTTTATGACAAACATCTGCAAAGATCTCTAGATGTTTGAGATGTTCATTTATACTTTTTGATGCAATCAGAATGTCATCAATATAGACAAGCATAAAAGAGAAATAATCTTTAAAAAGATTATCCATCTTCCTCTGAAATATTTGGGGTGCGTTGGCTAACCCTATTGGCATTACATTCCAAACATAATGCCCTTGTGGTGTTGAAAAGGCCGTAAACCTTTTGCTTTCCTCGTCCATGCGAATCTGGTAGAAACCCGACTTGCAATCAAACTTAGAGAATATCTTAGCATTCCGTATGCAGTTAATAAGATGTTCTCTACTTGGAATAAAATATCCGTCAAACTCAAGAATGTCATTAATCCCTTTGTAATTAATGACTAGCCTTGGTTTACCTCTTTTAATCTCACCATGATTCTGTACTAAGAATCTGGGGCTACTGTATGGCGAATTCCCTGGTTCAATCAACTTGAGATCAAGGTGTTTTTTGATGATTACTCACATATCCTTTTGATCTTTGATGTTCATCAGGATAGGCTTGTATCTAACGAACTCAAACTCCTTTCCAGCCTTAACCTTTAAGATTGCTTTTGAGTTGGTTCTTTCCCTACCAAGCCAGCAGATTTTCATTATAGTTTCTAGCTATCTTCCGTTTGACGTCTTCGAGGGATATCTTTGCCTCTTCCTTAATATCTTGATGTGATATTAAAGAAGCCTTGAGGATTTGGATCTTCCATTCTTCAAGGTCTTTTTCCCTACGAAAACTCAGAACTGCTTCTCCAAATTTTCTTTTGTCCTGCATTTTTGGGTGTCGAAGATGTCCTTCATCACCACGCTTGCTGCAAAATTGTAGAGGCATTTGTCGATTGAATACCCATTTTAGTCACTAGACAATGATCTTGTGATCACAGACTGTTGTAAAAATCAGTCTCCGGTTGGCATTGTCCTGTGTATACTTCTTGAACATTTGTAGGAAATTATTTCCTAACAAGATGTCCTCCCCTGTATCATGGAAATAGATTGGTGGAGTTTTCACCTTATACCATGGTGTTTTTCCTGCTCCTCCAATCAAAATTTTTGACTGCTTTACTCCTTTTGATAGGAGCAAAACTCTTTTCAAGAAATCTCTTCCAGCAATTGGATTTAAATCCTCTTCCAATTCTTCTGGGAAGATTCCTCTTTTTGCAGTACAAATTCTTGCTCCTGAGTCGATATAGGCTGCAAAGTATTCAGCCTTATATTCTTCGTATAACATCCATACTGAGATGTATATGGAGAATGGGCTAGTCATACAATCACCAGTTGTTTTCCATTAAAGGTGATCGTCATCGCATCTTCCTTCAGCTCCCACGGCTTGAACCTTTCTAAGAAGTCAAGTCCTAAGATTAAGACTCCTGCTTCTCTTCCGGCTCTTCCTCGTACCTCTATTGTCATAGCCTCTATATCGAGAGTTCCCTTATAGTGGCCGACTTCTGGTTGTTGTAAACCATACAAGACGTCGCAAGGGAAATTATTCTCCCATCTTATACTGTCGAATCTTGTATCGGTCTCTATCCAACCTTCTAGGCATTTGATTTTTATTTTAACTTGGCTGGGTCACCTGAGATTTCCTTGGAAACTTGTTCTTGAGGACTGAGGCCATGGCTCTGTCACAATCCTATCTCCTTGGAATGATAGTCTTTTGCCTTCCAACTTGAGACTCTCATTGTATTTCAACAATGGTTTATCTCCCACTCGAATGTTTATCTCTCTTGGTAGCGGCATTTCTGATCTGTCTGGATGGATTGCCTGTGCCATCTTTGAGAACATGTCTGGTATCTCGATGAACTGCTTTCCCAGAAATAAATCTGTGTGGTGTGAATTGGAAAGTGCGTAAGACACTTGATATGTTAAAGAAAACAGTTGATTTCCTTCATAGCTGATATCCTTTCTTTTGAAGTCTTGGTACAGCGTCAGGGCTCGACTGAAATCTTTATCTTTCAGATTATAGGATATCTTCGGATAGATTACCCCTATAATCTACTTGGCACAGAGATTTCCTGAAATAGTTCCTAATAAGGAATCTCTGTGATTTCTGATACGCTTATCGCATATTGCAATATCAATAGGCGTATCAACACCTGCGGGTAGTGCGGATTTGAGCACTATCTGGACAGCCCCGATATGGATCCAGGATATGGTATCTTTTACCTCTGGCCTCATCCTTCCTAGCTCTTCTTGAACTTCACTGTATGGAATCAGTTGTAGCTCAACTTGATTCCCTGTAAGCTCTATAGGAAGCGACATCTCTCTTCTGGTAATCTTATAGATCACATTGTGCTTCCTGCTTTTCAGACTAAAATTGCGGAGCAATTGATCAATCTGTCCGGCTGAAAAGCCTTGATATCTTTGGATATTAAGGCTCTTGTTCATGATTTTGTTGATCATGCTTTGTGAGATAGTGGTTTGACTGGAATATCCAGTTTCGTCCACTTGCTCTTGATGGAAAACCTCAGCTCCAGTCTGATTCAGAGTCTGATCTCCCATCAATACTTTCATTGCTAAATACGTCTTCTTTTTCGTATATACTCTCGTCTGAGGGTATATCCTCAAATTGGTAGACTTGTACCAAGTGTTGGTAGTAAACCGTTTCCTCAATGTCTAGTGCACCTTCAAAGCTTTTGACTCATCTCTTTTCAGGACAATCTATCCAAATATGTCCTCTTGCACCGCAAGTCCAGCAGTTGCAATCTTTAAAACTTTCATTTGCCCTTGTATGGGCTCTTCTGAAAGTTTTTCTTGCGGGAGTTCGACTTGATGAACTTTGTGATGTCCTGTCTCTAGAAGGACCCCTTCTTTGTCCAGATTTGTAAAATCTGGCCTTTTGCCTGGTCCATCTATTCCTCGGCTCCAGGTTCTTTTTCTTGACAATTCTTCTTTGGCATAAGGATGAACTCTGTATTTTTTGTTCTTCCGTGGCCTTTGAGATTCTTCTCCAATGATGGTCGGCAGATCATTGACTGTGCAGTCAAGAGGGGAATATTTATTCATCCTCTTTAACCTCTTGTAATTCTTTTGCAGAATGGACTGTCCGCACCATTCAGCTAGCCTTTGTTTGACAAAAGACATTCTCCTCCCAACATTGTCAGGATCTCCTGGAATGTATTCTTTAATGAACATTTCCTTCCAGGGACTCGGGAACTTTGTGAAGAAAATCTTTACACAGACCCTTTCATCCACATCTGAATTCCATTGGTAGATGTGGTATAACTTGAAGAATTTGTCAATTGTCTCCTTCTCCATGTTGTTTAGTCTCAGGTTTAAAATAGCCTGAGAATAATTCTTCCTCTTTTCGGAATCTGCACTTCAGAAATTGTCTGCTCCCAAGAAGGTGAGTTTAAACCAGAAAGCCATTCTATCCACGATTTTCGTGTATGAGGCTGGCTCCAAGGTTTTTTCTTTGACTGCTGGTGCAACTCTTAACCATAACGTTTTGGCTACACCCAACAAACTCATCTCTAACAGCTTGATGAATCCCTCCTTTTCTAGATCCAACGTTCCTGCTGCTATTCTCATCGATGATGACCAATCATCAATAATCATATCGATGTCGTTGAAGTCAATATCGTCGATATTGAGCATGAGTCCATACGAATGTATGGGATCAAGGCTCGTTCTTCCAAGAGGTGTATCTCGGAACTTAGGGATCTATTTCCTCACCCTAGTTCCCGTAAGATTGTTCATATTGGGCCTCTCTCTCCTGTGTTGATCTCCAACATGAAAGTCCTCGCAGGCTCTCATGAGAACGCCTTGTGCTGGGCCTTCTTCCTGTTGCTGTTGGGCTGGTGGCACCTGCGGTACTTGTTGTTCCGGGGGTACCTGATGGTATCCACGAGGGATTAAAGCCCCATCTCCTGTATTCATCTTCAGATCTACCATCTTCATATTGGTAAATGACTCTGCCAATTCTTGTAGATCTTCCAATCCTATCCTTTCGAGGGACGTCATTCTCTGATTTGTCTTAACAATTGGCAAATCCTTTCGTCCTTCGATTTCTTGGGTTCTTCTTTGGCCTTTGGTGTGAAATTCACTTTGCCAAAGTTGATGGGTTTCCTTCTACTAGAATATGTATGATTTAATTCTAGTGTCTGGATCTTCTTTTGAATTTCTAACAAGATGGTTAGAATTTCATCTTGTTTTATTGAAATTCACCTTACTTCTTGTGGTACTCCATACGTGTGATTCCCGTAATTTTGTACCGTCTTCTGGATTTCTCGTAAATCCTCCAAGATTTTAGATGTGTCTGCCACGATCTCTTTGAATCTGGGAGTTATCTCGTAGTCTCTTTGTTCCATCAACTGTGGTTTTGGTGTGCCCTTTGTTGATGGTTCATTAAATCGCATTGTAGCAGATTATTCACCATCAACAAGTTTATTTGAGCTTGTCTTTAGGAAATACACTTCTCTATTTCCTCCAGGCTTGACTGCGATAGGAATCTCTCTTCGTATTGGGCTTCCTAATAGGATAGCCTCTCCTTGTGACTTTCCTCCAGTTCCTTCAAAATTTGAAGGTACCTTCTGAAATAAAAATATCTTGAACAAATGTTCGGATCCATATTTTCTGGGTGTCTCCTCCGTTAGGTATTACGTTTAATAATAAATAAAATATTATTCTTAAATAAAATTACCTAGGCTCTGATACCATTTTCATACACAAGTGACAAACTTAGGATAAATCAAAGAAATGACAAATAAATGCAAATATGACACTTTTACAAGTGCCTTATTAGATTCAAAATCATTCAAGGCAAATAGGACACCTTCACAAGTGCCCTATTAGCTTCAAAGTCAATCAAGGACAAAATAGTCATAAAAATTTATTTTGGTTAGAAAAGAACATTCTACAATGTTTGGCTAGAAAAGAATTTTGCAAGTTAAAATTGGCTAAAAACATACATTCACACATATTGTTTTATCTCATATATAAAAGTCAGCCTTTTGTCCGAGATCTTCACGTCTTTTTGCAAGTTTAGGTAGAGTAATTCAGAATTCTGAGATTGACAGACCCGCTGCAACTGAGTACAAAAGGTGGTCTCTCATTTTATCTGCATAATAGCAAGATCTGTTGTTTTCTTGATTGCTTGCTTTTCATGCAGACTTTAATCCACCCTTCTTCATATGGCTCATTCTCCTATAAATACCACATTCTTTGGGATGGAAGCCAGCTACTTCCTCTTTCTTCGGAACTCCTCCCCATTTCGTCTTGCGGAGGTCTTTATCTTTCAGCATTACGTCGCTCAACCTTCTCCCTTTTTTTGTTTTTTTTCTTTTTTTTCGGTTTCACTGCGCTGAGGGAGGAGGCTACTGCTGCTTGGTGCGTCATCCCTTTTTCAGCCAGATGTCAATGCTTTGAGATAATGCAATCGTGGAAGAGCTCCAGTCATTCTCTTCAATCACCACTTTTTTGTAACGATTGCTCTCAAATGATTTTCAATCTGAGCCCTTTTTTTTTATTTCGTCTTGGTTGTACAGAGGGCCAAACGATGTCAACTTGTTATGGTGGGCGCCGAACGATCGAGATCTGTCACCCGAAAGCTCTCAAAAGTAGAGGCAACTGTCAAGTATGAGTTTCAATTTTCTCTCCAGCTTTCTTTTGAAGGATTTATTGTTCGAGCATGTATAGAAGTGTAGATTTGAATTTTTTAAAAGTTTCCTAATGCAGAGAGGAATGCAGACATGTTTTTAAAAAAAGAATGCACATATACATACATATGTATATATTATTTACGTAATACAATGCACGCACATATTATACACACACACACACACACATATAACTACATAATCAGCCTAGCTAGCTATATGTCAATGCAAAGATGTACTGTTGTGGGTTGGCCCAACTGTTCTTTAATTATTTGGCCCATGTGCCTATCTATTACTGTGGCCCAAACCCGAAGCCCAAAACCCTTAACCCTAATTAACCTTTCACCTTCCCCTCATTAATCTAACCTAATCGGCTTTTAATTTCCAAAGCTGTTTCACTCTCTATAACATTCGAGAGAGTTCCATTCTCTCTCTTAAGCCTCACCCTAATCTAAAAAGCCCTCTCTCTCTATGCTTCTTACCGCCGATCTCGATTTCTCTGACCATAATTTGACCGTGATTCTTGTTGGCCTATGAGTGTAGTCGGTCGTGCTGCTCTCTGAGTTATTAGGGTTTGTGAGTGCTTTGAGAGAGGGATCATCTCACCATTCCCTCCCTTTGGTCTGGGTCTCTGTGTCGCCGGAGTCACCATTGCCGCCGTTCGTGGGAAAATCTGAGCTAACTGTGTCCCTTGGACATTTTTCCCACCGATTGTCTTCTTATTTCACCTACATCTGGCTTCATATCTCTTCTGTTGTTTGTTCTTCATTCTATCTCTCTGTATCTAACTCTCTGTGACTCGTGTGTGTGCAGATTTGGCTAAGGCTTGTCTCCTGCCTGTGAAGAAAAGCAAGTAGATCCTTTAGATCTACAAATCTGAGGCCATCTCCTGTTAAAGACCTTGTTGCTGTAAAGCTTTGAAGTTTAGTTCCTTTACATTCTCTGTAATAGTTTGTATTAGCTCGTGTATTTTTTGGGGTCTTGCTACTTGAGTAGCGTGTGTGTGAGACCGCAAGAGGAAGGGAACCAAGTAGTGAACCCCTGGCTAGGCGATACCACAATAGTGGTATCAGAGCCTTGTTGGTCTAGCCGAGGGCACTCCCCTGCCTTCATCTCACCCACCCCACCGCCGGTAAGGGCCGCGCCATTCTCGCCCCCGTCGGGCTCCAAAAAGGGTAAGTCCGACCCCTCCCCTACCTGGGAGGGTCAGCTCTGGTATATTCCTCAAACCCTAGCTCACTTTGTGGTATAATTGCGATCCTGCCTTTCTTTCTGTGCTTCCGCTTCTTTTCTCTGTTGTTGGTTACGGACCGGACCGTCTGGATTCCCCTGTGGATCTTCTCAAAGCGGGTTTCCCGGTTAGCAAATCAGAGTAAGGTGTAACAGAGGTTTGAGGGTTGTTTGTATGTTGTTATGCCTTCTGTGAATCTCTGGATATATTCTTTGGCTGGTTATTACCTGGTGGTGTTCTGTTTTGTTGCTATCTGTTTTGGGGGTGGAACCTGAAAGGTCTCCTCAAAATATTTTGTGTCTTTCTCAGTGACTAACTCTGTTTAATAGTTAGTGTCATACTGAATCAGGTTTTGGGATTGTTCTAAGTGACCCCCTGCTCCACAGATCAATCTGTGCTGAGAACTGGGCTAGCCTCAGCACTAGATTCCCCTTATGCACTTGATTCAGTGTCTGTGGAGGTTTTCTCCTGCATATTGTGTGTTTGTGTTGTTTGAAAGGCTAATGTTGTGTTAAGCAAGGTGTTTTCTGTGGTTCTTTGGCTATTTCTGTGCCTGGCAATATGAATACCTTGAATGCAGTTCCTTTTAATGGAAAAGATGATTTTGGTGATTGGCAAACAAGGGTTGAGTGCATATTAACAAAAGAAAATCTTCAAGATGCAATTCTTAAGAGAATTGATGAATTTGACCCTGATAAAAACCAACAAAAATTGAATGCTAGTGCTAGAGCTACTATTTTTTTAAATCTGAGTAGTGTTGTTGTCAGAAAGGTGTCACACCACAGGTGTGCTAAAGATCTTTGGGATAATTTGACATCTCTTTATGTTGCTACATCTGAAGAGTCTGCATATTCTTTACAAAATCAAATTATGACTTTTCAAATGGATTCTGTAAAAGACATTGATTCTAACATAGAAGACTTCAATAAACTTCTAAAAGACTTAAAATTAGCTGGAGATGATACTCTGGAAAAATATGCTCCTCAAATTCTCCTTGGTGCTATACCTGAAGCTTTCTCTGAAGTTAAGTCTGCTTTAAAATATGGGGAATCAAAGGTCACATGTGATATAATTGTGTCTGGTTTAAAAGCTAAAGAAAATGAGATAAAAAAGATAAATTTCAAACCTCTGCAAAATGAAATTTTATATGTCAACAGAAACACTGCTAGGAGACCCTTTAATGGTGTTAATCCAGAAAATCCAAGTGTTTTAGCTGCTGAGAGGCACATAAGGGAATTTAATCATGCACACAATCTCCCTAGTAACACTAGAACCCATAATCTGGTTGAAATTCATTCCCTTCATCCCAGAAATCAAAACTAGTCCCATCAGTTTGGCCAAAGTTCTTCTCAAAATGCTTTAAGAAACCAAAACTTTGCTCATCACTCTCAAAATCCAGACATGAAGCCTAGAAAGACCTGTTGGAACTGTGGAAAGCCTTGCCATTATTCTAATAGGTGTAAACTACCAAAAAGAAGCAAAAACTTTGGGAATAATCATGCTAACAATGTAATGCATTTTGATCAAACCACTAATCATGTTTACAAAGATGAAGATTATGATTATCATGAAGATGGTGGTGTCTATATGGTACATAATGCATGTGATTTCCAATTCATAAATTATTCCAATGTTGTTTCAAAGGTCATGCATGAGTCTGAATGGTTAATTGACTCTGGGTGCACTTTTCATATCACTCCACACAAACACATGTTCCATAATCTTCAATTCTTAAATTCAGGTTCTGTTGCCTTAGCAGATGGCCAACACTGTGAGATTGTTGGAAAAGGAGATGTATGCCTAAAATTTGAAAATGAGAGCATAATAACACTGCATGATGTTAGATATATTCCTAAATTGAAATTCAATCTTCTTTCTGTGTCAAAACTGGCTGATCAAATGCTATATGGTTCTGTTAATAACAAAAGTTTCAGTTTTGAAAAGGATTCTGTGTGCTACTTTGATGCTCCAAGGAGAGGTGACCTATATGTTGTACTTGCTTATTCTGTGCCCATCCAATCTGCAAACATTGTGCATCTTGACAAAACAGCATTATGGCATGCTAGGTTAGGTCATATGAGGAATAAAGGTCTTGATATCTTGAACAAAAGTGGTGCATTCAAACATGATAAAGTGTCAAACATCCCTTTCTGTGAACCATGCTTAATGGGAAAACAACACAAAGTACCTTTCCCTACCTCTGTGCCTTATCCTAAAGCTCATAGGAGCTCTGAAATCCTTGAGTACTTGCATACAGATGTGTAGGAACCTGCAAAGGTTCCTACACATGGAGGGAATATGTATTTCTTGTCCATTATTGATGACTATTCAAGAAAAACCTGGGTTTTTCTAATGAAAAACAAATTTGAAGTATTTGAAAAATTCTCTAAGTGGTCTGCAGAAATTCGAAACCAAACTAATAAAAGCATTAAGTGTCTAAGAACAGATAATGGTTTAGAATTCTGTAATCAATCCATGGACAAATTGTACTTTGATATTGGAATTAAAAGGCATAAGTCTGTGCCTTACAACCCCCAGCAAAATGGGGTTGCAGAGAGGATGAACAGAACCCTCCTAGAGAGGGTCAGAAGCTTGCTTGCAGGCTCTGGTCTTGACAAGCAGTTATGGGAGGAAGCTTTGATGACTTCTTGATATTTAATAAACAGATCCCCCTATGTTCCCTTGTTGGGAAAACAACCTGAATGTGTTTTCTGGAATAAACCTGTATGTTTATCAAATCTAAGAGTTTTTGGATGCAGTGCATATGTTCACCAGAAGCTGAGTAAAATTGAGCCTAGGTCTAGAAAGTGCATCTTTCTTGGTTACCCTGAAGGGATTAAAGGTTATAGGTTGTGGGATAGGTCTGTACTTGGTTTTAAAACATGCATTAGCAGGGATGTGTCTTTTAATGAAGTTGATTTTCCTTGCCTTCTTAAAACCTCACCTTCTGCTACTCCTTGTGAGGTGGAGAAAGTGCCTGATTTTGTCTATACCCCTGTTACCACTAAGGTGGATCCTCCTTCCCCTGATTCTCATGAGATTGACATGCATAATTTTACTATGAATGATCATGTAGATGACAACAATAACGCTAATAACTCTGTATCTTCTCATAAAACTGAAAATAATGAGTCCATTAACATGAATATATCTGAAAATGACAGTTTTGATTCTGAGCATGAAAGCAATGAGCATGAAAACTTAGCAAACTATCAATTGACAAGAGATAGGACTAGAAGAAACATCAGATTGCCTGCTAAATATGATGACTTCAACCTGTCAATGTATGCTTTTAATGTGTTCAACAATGTGGACAAATATGAACCCAAAACATACAAAGAAGCTATCTGATCTCCAGAATCTGACAAATGGATAAAAGCCATGACATGTGAAATTGATTCATTGCATGAAAACAATACATGGATTTTAGTTGAAAAACCTGATGAATGTTCAATTGTTGAGTGCAAATGGCTATTTAAGATAAAGCAAAAGATAAATGATGTGAGATACAAATCAAGGCTTGTGGCTAAGGGGTTTACACAAAAAGAAGGAGTTGATTACACTGGAATACTTTCCCATGTTGTCAAATTCACCACAGTAAGAATTATGCTAGCTTTAACTGCACATTTTAACTGGGAATTAAAACAAATGGATGTTACAACTGCTTTTCTACATGGAGAACTTGAAAATAACATCTATATGAACCAACCAGAGGGCTTTGTTGATAAAACTCACCCTAATCATGTATGCTTGTTGAAAAAATCCTTGTATGGTTTAAAGCAATCTCCCAGACAATGGAATATCAAATTTGACAATTGTATGAAAAGCATGAACTTCACTAGAAGCAAGTTTGATCACTGTCTATACTATATGCAGTCCAATGTGCCTATGTTCTTTCTCTTATATGTGGATGATATGCTTCTCATTAGTCTTTGCTTGAAAACTGTAAAGCATGTGCAAACTTGTTTATGTTCTAACTTTAACATGAAGGATCTTGGGGATGCTAGAAAGATCCTAGGCATGAACATTGATAGGGATAGAAACAATAACACTCTTGTGCTGCATCAATCATCTTATATAGAACAAGTTCTGAAAAAATTTAACATGGAAGACTGTAAACCTGTGTCAGTCCCTCTTGCTTCTCATTTCCTTCTTAGTAAAGATCAATGTCCCAAAAATAAATCTGAGATGAAAGAAATGTCTGGTATACCTTATGCAAATGCAGTAGGGTCTGTCATGTACCTAATGATCAGCACTAGGCCTGACATTGCCTATGCTATATCATGTTTGAGTAGGTATATGGCAAACCCTGGTCAGCCTCACTGGGAGGCACTAAAATGGTTACTCAGATACCTTAAATCTACAATGTCATGTGGCTTAAAATTCTCTAAATCATCTGATGGTGTGAAGTGTGTTGGCTATGTTGATTCAAACTATGCTAATGACAAAGATCATAGAAAATCAACCACTTCCTATATGTTTACACTTTGTGGGTCATGCATTAGTTGGAAATCCCAAGTACAAAGTATTGTTGTCTTGTCTACAACAGAGTCAGAGTACATAGCTGATACAGAAGCAGTAAAAGAAGCATTATGGTTGTATGGTGTGTTAACAGAACAAAACACATAGATGTCAGATATCACTTTATAAGAGACATTGTGGAGAAGGGAGAAGTTCTTTTTGATAAGATTCCATCTGAGTACAACCCAGCAGACATGGGCACTAAGTGCTTTCCAGTTGCAAAGCTGGATGCCTGCAAGAAATCCCTAAACATGGATTTGGGTTGAACAAAGAGGGAATGTTGAGCATTCCCTGGACTTGTGATCTTGAATGCTCTGTTCTGCCTCTAAGGGCAGTGACTCCTTTGGTGATTTCCTTGGTACTTATGCTAGGTATAACATTGTTCAATGAAAGTCAAGATTACTTGACCAGAGACTTGTTACAGTTCCTTTGGGTTGGTCTCTTGTGTTGAGACTGGATTAAATGTGCTTAGTGTTTATTCCTCTCTCTCTCTAATTCTGTCTTTGTGATAAAATTAGAGTAAAAATCTTAAGGCAATGATGATAATCTCTTTTATTTTGGCAGGTGACTCCTTGGTGACTAAAAGACCATTTGGGCCAAAGGTGGATATGTTGTGGGTTGGCCCAACTGTTCTTTAATTATTTGGCCCATGTGCCTATCTATTACTGTGGCCCAAACCCGAAGCCCAAAACCCTTAACCCTAATTAACCTTTCACCTCCCCCTCATTAATCTAACCTAATCTGCTTTTCTTTTCCAAAGTTGTTTCACTCTCTATAACATTCGAGAGAGTTCCATTCTCTCTCTTAAGCCTCACACTGATCCTAAACCCTAATCTGAAAAGCCCTCTCTTTCTCTCTGTGCTTCTTGCCGCCGATCTCGGTTTCTCTGGCCGGAATTTGACCGTGATTCCTGTTGGCCTATGAGTGTAGTCGGTCGTGCTGCTCTCTGAGTTATTAGGGTTTGTGAGTGCTTCGAGAGAGGGATCATCTCACCATCCCCTCCCTTTGGTCTGGGTCTCTGTGTCGCCGGAGTCGCCATTGCCGCCGTTCATGGGAAAATCTGAGCCAACTGTGTCCTTTAGACACTTTTCCCACCGATTGTCTTCTGATTTCACCTACATCTGGCTTCATATCTCTTCTGTTGTTTGTTCTTCATTCTATCTCTCTGTATCTAACTCTCTGTGACTCGTGTGTGTGTGCAGATTTGGCTAAGGCTTGCCCCTTGCCTGTGAAGAAAAGCAAGTAGATCCTTTAGATCTACAAATCTGAGGCCATCTCCTGTTAAAGACCTTGTTGCTGTAAAGCTTTGAAGTTTAGTTCCTTTACATTCTCTGTAATAGTTTGTATTAGCTCGTGTATTTTTTTGGGTCTTGTTACTTGAGTAGCATGTGTGTAAGACCGCAAGAGAAAGGGAACCAAGTAGTGAACCCCTGGCTAGGCGATATCACAACATGTACGTTTATTTATAGTACATGCATATGCTCTTAATTAAAAGTAATTTAATATACATAGATTAGTTTTACGTAATACACATATACACACACATTTAGTATGCCATATTATGTCATATTACATGCACGGACCTGTCTAAACTTTTGTATAATATATGAGGAATTAGTTAAATATAGATATTATATATGCTAGTTAATGGAAGAAATATTTTTATGCACATATATAATTATTTAGCTCTGTAAACCCCACACTAATGCATTATGCATGCTTATGTAAATATATACATATATATTTTAAGAAAACATGATATGAAACTTACTAATATGTGTGCTTCTTTGTATGCATGTTATATATTTTTTGTTGTAGATTTTTTTTTTAATATTCTAAATCAACTCAATTTTAATAGAGAAAGGACTTGATTTTTAAACCTCTACACGTAGATTTTAGCTTTATCAAGATGAATATTTTGACTTCAACATGGAGACTTCAATTCCATTAAGCTAAAGATTTCAGCTACCACAAAACAAAAGTTTCCTTTCTTATGAGAGCATGACTTCACTTCAACCTCTGCGTAGAGAAGATTTCAATTAGAGCTAGAAGAAGATTTAGGCTTCTGCTAGAAGATTCCAACTTCAATTAGAAGATTTCAACTGGAGTCAACAATCTACTTGAAGCTTGAAGATGGAATTTGAAGATGCTTGAAGATGGAGCCGACTTACATACTTGAAACTATAAGATGGAATTTGAAGATGCTTGAAGATGAGACTTTTAAGATGGAGCTGACTTGCATACTTGAAGCTTGAAGCTTGAAGATGGAATTTGAAATGCTTGAAGATGCTTGAAGATGAGGCTTTGAAGATAGAGCCGACTTGCATTCTTGAGGCTTGAAGGTGGAGTCGACTTGCATATTTGAAGCTTGAAGATGGAGTCGACTTGCATATTTGAAGCTTGAAGATAGAGCCGACTTGAACACTTGAAGATACTGTTGCTATACCCGGTCTCTCTTCATCATCCTTGTTTCTTCCATTGATTTTTGTTATGAATGCTTATCAAATGACGCTGCTTTTGTGTTTTCTTCAAATCTATAAATTGAATTTCATTTTGTTTGATGATGTGCATCATTTAGCCATAATCATTCAACTTCCAAACCAAAAGACAAATTATGACTGAACTTAGGATATACCTAAGCTACCTACGTACCCTTTAGAGGGATCAAGTCAAAATGTAGTTCGAATGATCAACTTGTTTTAGGGGGGTTCCGTGCACAGTTTATACTCTTGTGGGCCAGGAGTGACTATTTATTTAATCACTATATAGACAAAGTGGAGTAAATAATAGTTTAACCACATAAATTTTACCATTTTGGTGGGATAAATAACAATTTAGCCAGATAATTTTGACTTTTGGTAGGATAAGTTAGCATTTTAGCCACATGCACTTCCTTTGGTGGTTATCGTACACAGTTTATACTCATGCGGGTCAGGAGTAACATGCAGTTTAGGCTCATGCGTCATGGAGCATTTTCTTTCTTTTTTTTTCTTTTTTTTGTACATTTTTTTTCCCCTTTTTTTTGTACATTTTTTTTCTTTTTTTAGGGGTAGTAGCGCTTTAAGAATTTCCCGTTTATCGGGCCAACCCTCATACGATCTTCAGAGATCAATTTATAAGCGCCATTCGTGTACACTTCTGTGACGACATACGGACCGTCCTATCTAGGGATGAACTTGTTTCCAACATGGTGAGTGGTGACGATTGGCCTCCTCATTGCAAGCACCAGATCCCCAACTTGGAAGGAGCGTGGCCGCACCTTTTTATTGAAGGTTCTTGAGAGGCGAGCTTGATAACAATCGAGCCTTTGTTGTGCTTCCAGCCTCTTTTCATCTAAAGCTTCCAATTCTTCAAGGCGCAACCGTGCATTTTCTTCTTCAGTTAAACTTTCTTGGATTGTGATCCTCAAAGACGAGATTTGTTGTTCGAGGGGAATGATGGCTTCCCCACCATATACCAGTAAGTACGGAGTTGCTTGAGTAGGAGTCCAATGAGTGGTCCTGTATGCCCACAATGCTTCTCCAATTCTTTCATACCAATCACGCTTTGATTTTCCGACCATCTTTTTGAGCAAATTGCACAGGGTCTTGTTGAATGCTTCAGCGAGTCCGTTGGCGGCGGCATTGTACATAGATGACTTTCTTTGTTTGAACCCAAACTTCTCGCACAACTTATTTATCAAGGCATTGCTGAACGGCTTCCCATTATCAGTGATGATATATCGAGGGATCCCGTAACGATAGATTATATTGCCTTTGATGAAATCAGCAATGTTCTCTTTCTTCACCTCTTTCAAGGGAACAACCTCAACCTATTTAGAGAAGTAGTCAGTCGCTGCCAAGATATATAAGTGTCCTCCAGAAGACTTAGTCATTGGGCCCACCACGTCTAAACCCCAAGCGTCAAATGGCCAAGGGGCAACTGTAGGATGTAGTGGCTCCGGAGGTTGGTGGATGAGGTTTGCATGAAACTGGCAGGGTTGACATCTTTGTGCATAGTCCATGTAGTCTTTGACCATGGTCGGCCAGTAGTAGCCCATTCTCTTAATTCGAAAGTGCAGCTGTGGACCGGACTTATGTGCCCCACAAATGCCTGAGTGTGTTTCCTCCATAGCCTTTACTGCTTCTTTGTCACCTAAGCATCTCAGGAAGACTCCGTCGAATGAACGCATGTAGAGCGTACCTTTAAAATAAATGAAACGATTGGCTCGCCGTCGAATGTCGACTCTTCGGCGTGGGTCACTTGGTAGTTTATCGTATTTCAAGTAATCAACGAATGGTTGAGGCCAATCTTCTTTATCAATTTCAAATACTTCAATGACACAATTTTCTTCTTCTTCTTCTTCATCATTTTCATTTTCAAACAGAGGGGGAACAACCCAACTTTTGAAAATTGGGATGTGAATTTTGCTGCCAGGAATGGCTATCGTAGAAGCAAGTTTAGCTAGTGCGTCTGCTTGTTTGTTTTCTTTCCTTAGAACATGTTCAAGTTCTACATCTCCAAGCCACCCGATCATCCTTTGAGCATACTTGACGTAAGAAATTAATTCAGGTTTCTTAACATCATATGATCCAAGTAGCTGGTAGATCACTACCTTGCAATCCCCATAGACTTTGATTTGAAGTCTCTTAGCATCCATTGCCATTTCTGACCCAAGAATGAGTGCTTGGTACTCAGCAACATTGTTGGAGCAATTTTCAGTCAGGGTGAAAGAATATGGCAACACCTCCCCTTCAAGTGTTATGAATACGACTCCAGTACCAGCTCCTTCTCTGTGAGATGCTCCGTCAAAATACATTTTCCATGGGGCCAGAACTTCGATTGCAAGCACATCTTCATCAGGAAGGTCATCATCTAGCTCCCATTCGGCCGGGATCGGGTGGTCAGCCAAGAAATGTGCTAATACTTGCCCTTTCACAGCCTTTTGAGGAACATAAATGATCTCAAATTGTTGAAGCTGAAGATACCAACGTGCTAGCCGATCAGACATAACCGATCGCATCATCACGTACTTCAATGGATTTGTCTTTGAGATCAGGCGAACCGTATGAGCTTGAAAATAATGCTTTAGTTTTTTAATGGAGAAAATTAATGACAAGCATAACTTCTCAACTGGAGAGTACTTTAGCTCATTTGGCGTCATCATTCTACTCAAGTAGTATAGCGCATTCTCTTTTTCATTTTCATTTTCTTGCGCAAGCAGTGCCCTGACAGAACGCTCTTGGGCGGCAATATATAAAATCAGTGGCCGACCTGCAACTGGTGCGACTAATACTGGAGCTTTCATCAAATATTCTTTGATACTTTTGAAAGCATTGCGGCATGATTCATCCCACTCAAACGAGACTCCTTTCTTCATGATTCGGCTGAAAGGTTGACACCGCCCTGCCAGGTTTGAGATGAACCTTCATAAGTATACTAACCTTCCTTGCAAACTCTTGAGATCATGAATATTGCGGGGCTCGGGCATCTTCAGTATTGCATCAATTTTTACTTGTTCAATCGCTATCCCTTGATGGCGGACAATGAAGCCAAGGAATTTTCCCGATTTTACCCCAAATGCACATTTTAAGGGGTTCATCTTGAGCTGATATCTTCTCAAATGTTCGAAAACTAATCGTAGATCTTGCAAATGACTATTCCGTTCTCTTGACTTCACTACTATGTCATCTACGTAGCACTCAATATTTTTGTGGAGCATGTCATCTAAAATCCTTTGCATGGCCCTTTGATATGTGGCACCAGCATTCTTTAGCCCGAATGGCATCACTTTGTAACAATATATGCCCTTTGGGGTACAGAAGGTTGCCATTTCTTCATCCCTTAGAGACATGCGGATCTGATTGTAACCAGATGATCCATCCATGAATGATAGTGTTTCATGTCCAGTTGTAGCATCAATCATTAGTTCAGCAATTGGTAGTGGAAAGTCATCTTTAGGAGATGCTTCATTCAAGTCCCTAAAGTCGACACAAACTCGAATTTGCCCGTTCTTCTTTCTAATAGGAACAATACTTGAGATCTGTGTAGGGTACTTGACTTCTCTAATAGATCCGACTTTAATAAGTTTGTTCACCTCAACTTCGATTAGTGGAACCAAGTCAAGTCAAAATCAACGTTGTGATTGCTTGATTGGTCGTGCCCCCTTCTTGATAGATAAGTGATGGACAGCTACCTTAGGATCTAGCCCCGACATTTCTTTGTAAGACCATGCAGACACATTTTTGAATTCTTTCAATAGTCCAACATAAGATTCCTCTTCTTCTGTGGTCAGTAGCGCACTGATGTAAGTTGGTCGGGGGTCGTCAGTACTTCCCAAGTTGACATCTTTTAGTTCATCCATCGTGGCCTTAACCCCTTCTTCAAGCTGTGGAGGAGCTTCTTCGGCATCTTCTTCTTCAATCTCGGTTCCTTCATCTAAGGTGATGTGGTGTGAGGATGCGGTTTCTTCATCTATTTCCTTAAAACTCACAAATTTTATGCATGTTCTCATTCTTCCATCTCTTTACATCACTTGAACTAGCTGCATCATGCCACTCCTTTCATTGATGATGTCATTTCTTATCAAAGTGAGCATTTCTTGATGTGCAAGACCTTGAACCGTCTGAGGGATTGAATCGCGGATTCTACTAACAACGTAGAATGACGAAGCGACACTCTCCCTATCATCTTCAATGTCGGAGATTTCCGTTAAAGCAACAGTTCTCACCTTGGCTTGTAACTCTTTTCCGTATGTTATGGTTAATGTAGTTTGTTTCTTTCTGTAGAAAGGGGCCACACTTTTCATTCGTCGCCCATTCATAATTTTGGTCTTAGCAAAATTCAACGTTCGGTATCCTGCTAGTTCATTCTTCAATGTCTTGCCAAGTTTCTTAAACATGGATACCCGGAGTGTCTTTTTAGGTCTGTTTTCAAGCTTTTCAAATACGGACACTCGAGCTTCATCTTCAGAAATATGATTGGCATTGGCTTTTTTATTACAATTTGGACAGGGTTTTGCGGTGTAAATCCCAATCTTGCTTTGGGATTTTGAGCAGCATATCCACCATTTTTTGAGAATTTCTGAGTGGCATTGCGTTCACCTCCCTTTTGCCTGCGGTCTCTTGAAAGCTGTTCTTTTACCTTTTGGTCATATCCGGCTTTGAGAAGAAGGGGAAATGCATTTGGACCAAAGTTCTGAGGAATCGTATGTTCTGAGAGCTCTCTATGCTCAATTAGGCTTCCTTGCACTGGTCAGACAAATCCTTCGAGTGGCGGAGGAATTGGCTTCTTTGTATAAATTTTAGTTAACGGCATCGTCAGCCCTTCCAAGGATTCTTCTTTGATGAGAGGTGCTTCATTTTTGCTCTTTTGGACTTCATCATTCTCTGTAGCATTTGACGACTTTTTGTTTAGAAGGTAATACTTTGCATCTGCAAAGTATGATTCAGACTCCATAAAAGGCTTATTATCACCAACCACCTTCTTCACACTACCGTCTTGACAATATTTGAAGCATTGGTGCAATATTGAAGGGACAACCCTATTTTCGTGCAGCCATGGCCGTCCAAGAAGCATAGTATAGGATGTATTTGCATCTATCACATGGAATAATGTTGTTGAAGCCATATCATCCACCAGTAGGTCCAATCTCATTGAGCCGAGAGCCCTTTGTCCTTCGTGGTTAAAACCTTGGATCATATATCAACTAGTTGAAAGCTCGTCGGTTGAGATTCCTAATTTCTTCTCAAGATATTAACTACGGATCCCCCATCAATGAGTATTCTATTCAACTTTTGTTCACGAGCATAACCACTGATGAATAGAGGTCGATTGTGAGGGTCAGAACCAAGCTCCAAATCTTCATCAGTGAAGGTTATGCATTCGTCAACAACTGCAGATATTTCTTTCTCAAGTTGGCCTTTTGTTTGATTCGCAACTTCTTCATCACTTATCATGTTGCTGGATTCTAATGTGATGAGATTAGTGGTGGCACCATCCTCTTCGAGTGATATCTTTCCTTGGCGCGACAACTGCATAACCTTATCTTTAAAGATGAAGCAATCTTGTATAGGATGCCCAACCAGACGATGGTATTTGCAGTACTTCGGATTATCCATTTGTCCAGATTCCTCGGGTTGCTTCATTTCTGGTAATTCGATAAGTTTTTCTTTGAGCAAGTCCTCGAAGATTCCAGGAACATCTGAATCTAAGAAGGGGTATTCTCTTTGTTGCATATCCTTTAGAGTAAATTTCCTTTGTACTCTTTCTGGCGGAACACTGTTTTGTTCCTTAGTCTCTTCCTTTTTCTGAAATTTGATGGGTGTTGCTTTCACTGCCATAGATTCCTTCTTCGGGTTTTTATCAATTAGCTTGTCCCCTTTCTTGAATTCTTATTTTTCCTTTAACTTTCGAGACTCTTGGATTGGTGGCTCTTTAATTGCACTAGCGGCCATGCTTAATTCCATATCATGAGCTCTCGTAGCCAAATCTTCAAAGGTCCTTGGTTGGATCCCTTTGAGGATATACTGAAGACCCCATCGCATTCCTTGAATACATATTTCGATTGCGGACGTTTCAGACAAACGATTCTTGCAGTTAAGACACAGATTCCTCCACCTATTGATGTAGTCAATCATGGGTTCTTCATCCCACTGACGAGTGTTTGTGAGTTCTACCATGCTCACGGTTCTTCTTGTGCTGTAAAAGCGGTTGAGAAACTCGTATTCCAACTGCCCCTAACTATCAATCCAGTTTGGTTTAAGGTCAGTGTACTAATCAAAAGCATTCCCTTTAAGTGAGCGGACAAATTGCTTTACTAAGGAATCACCATAGGTGCCAGCATTGTTGCACGTTTCAACAAAGTGAGCGATGTGCTGTCTAGGATTGCCCTTTCCATCAAACTGTGTAAACTTGGGAGGTTGATAGCCCGGAGACATCTTTAGATCATCAATCCTCTGGGTGTATGGCTTCGAATAAGCTGAGGATGACTTGGAGCTTCCGTCAAACTTGCTTTTGATGGTCCCTTCGATAAATTCCCTCAGTTGGTTGATTTGAATGAATCCATCATCAGAAACTTGGAGGCCCTTGGATGTAAATCTTTCTTCTTTGTTTGCTTGGTGTTTTGCAGGTGTTTCTTCGTCATCATTTTCATCATTCACCTCATCATTTACATGACTCGCCTCGCCCTTATCTTTTCTTAGCCTTGAGATTTCAGCATCTTGATGCTGCATATGTTTGTGAATCCCTTCAATGAGCTTGGTTAGGTTCGCAAGCTGTTCTTCTATAGTAGAGTCATTTGTCATCATGACAGTTACGTCAAGTGAGTAGCCTGCTTGGGGTGGAAGTCATTTTCTCTTTCTTCATTATTTCCACTGATGCCCATAAGATGAGGCTCTTTTTCCTCAACAATAACCATCTTGGAAGCTTCTAAAGCTAGCCATATTTCTTGTAGTCACTCATGGAATTTGAGGTATTTGAGATGTTAGACATCTTCAAATCTGAAGCTTGATGAAGAGAAGAGATGAGAAGTAGAGAGGTCCCATCGGGCGTGCCAGAATTTGTAAAACAAATTTCATATATTAATAAACACCAAAAAAGCGTACAAAGAAATATTTTTGGATTGAAATTACAATTGTGGTTCGATTCTCTATTTTGGCCTTCTGATTCTTCTCTTCAAAAATTTGATCTTTGTGTTCTTCAAGGTCTCCAAGGTGGATTTGCCTCTTTGATCTTCACGAATTTGATTTTTGGAGTTTATAACGTTGATTCGGGTAACTGAGACCTTGATTCCGGATCAAATGATGGTTTTGGACGATCTTGATGAAGAACGCCTTGAGTCTTCAAGAACAACTTGAAGATTCGAAGCTCGGAAATGTTGATCGGAGGGTGTAGCACCTTGATTCCGGATCAAACGATGATTTCAGATGATCTTGATGAAGAACGTCTTGAGTCTTCAAGAACAACTTGAAGATTTGAAGCTTGGACACGTTGATCGGAAGGTGTGGCACCTTGATTCCGGATCAAACTTCAAGCTTGGGATGGTTTTGACGAGGAACGCGAAGAACGTCTTGAATCTTCAACTTGAATGCCTTGAAGATTGGAGAGAGTTTTCTCTAGGGAATTCTTCTCCAAACTTGAGCTCTTTGGTGCGTCATTTTTCACCAAAAATAATCCGACACGCAGTCGGTATGCCCAAACTACCCAGAATAGTAGCAAGCAAGATCGTCTCCCAAAGGACCGGTGAGAACTATTCGAACCTTCAGTTTGCAATAACCAACTTTCCACACGAATATCTTGATTATAATGTAAAAACCAAATTTAAACGCAATTAAACAAATGTAGTTTTCTTAACAAATTTAAAAGATATTCCGGCTTCCAATTAACTCCACCCTAGCTTAATTATTCCGATCCTTGATGTAAAGATATCTCCAATTAATGCATGCAAATCAGTTATAGCCACCGAAAACACTTACTGACGCAGCCTAATTTCTTCTTAGGTTCTCGATAATCAGGAAGACACTTCACTAATTATTTCCCTAATCGACTGACAACCGTAAGAGACACTCTATAGATTTAATGAACCGACAACTTTATGCACTAGAGAAACCCGATTCAAAACCAACAGACTCTGACATAGGACTATCGAATTTAGACTGCTCTTCTCTCGATTCTGAAGAATCGTTGTACCACTAATTAAACCTAAACCACAATTACGGATGGCCGATTTAATTGGCTACTAATTAATTCCGATCTACTAAATATTTGCAACTACCTAGCAGAATCAAAACAATTAACCACTTTAAATGCAGAGAATCACAGATACATGCAATTAATTAAAGCAAACAGAACATTTAGATCTCACGGAATAATTATACCAGGGATTCGTTAATCTTCATCGGAATAGAACGCGCTTAGCTTGAATTCATACTTGGATTTACAATTCAGAAATTAATTGAAAATAAGAAATACGAAAAGAAGAATGAAACTTTGAATAAAATCGTGTACTGCAGAGAGAAAATATCATTCCTGACGTCTCCTACTGTGTAGAATAAACTGTACTGCAATAATAGAGTCCTATTCTATCTAGAAGTCTTTTATACCAATCTTTAACTAATTAATTAATAAAAGAAATCTAATCCTAATCCAACTAGGAAAATAATAAAAATAAAGTCCAACAGTAATAAAAATAGCCCAATTTTCATCCATGGCCCACAGCTGGTGAGTATCCACTATCTCCAATCCAAATACTCGCACAGTCCACCAGTCGGTATGCCCATACCGACTGCTTTGCAGACTCTTCAGCTTTCTTCAATCCAATTGTGTCCAAACCCTTCAAAACAATGTCATTATCTCCACTCCCATGTCAACCACCTGAAATTAACCACAAGACACAATTCTTCCCCAAAACTTGACCAAGGGGTGAGTAACTACGCAAAAAAAAAACACCAAAAATGACTCAAAATATATACGAAATAACAACCTAATCACTCTTGAACTTGTGTGTCTCCCTTTGGCCAAAGCCCTCTATTTATAGGCAAATGGAGAGATAGTGGGGTAAATTAGGGCTTATGTGGCATGATTTCATTGGCCACTTGTATTTGCAATCACCTACATTAGTGTGTTGATTTTTTGTGTGAGCTCGCCACTTGTCAATTCCTCATTGGTCGAAAGCTTCCATATATAAAATATCAAATTATTATTTACTTTATTTAGGAATTTTTTTAAATCAAATTCCTAAAAAAAATAAACTTAATTTGGTATTTTATAATTTTAATTTACACGTGGCACCACTTAATTGGCAATTAATTTTTAATTGCTTACAATTTGCACAAATATATTTTGAATGTTATGTATATAACGAAATATGTTATTGGATATAACACAAATTAATTATATAATAAAAAATGTGTAAATGTGTGTGTTTGAGAGAGATAGAAGATGGTGAGACATTAAAAAAATTAAAAAATTTCTGTAAATAATTTGATATTTTTGGGAGGGATTTTTTTTTTTTTTTTGGAGAGACTCCATTTTATAGTATAGATAGATGTCGATGTTAAAAATTAAAATACTCATTTTTTTAATATCAAAACATTATTAGTATTCAAGAATTGCATATCTTTAGTCACGTGGAAAGTCCCGAAAATGCCTTTGAAAACTGATCACATATGTGGTTTTCTCACACTTCTTACACAAGTGTATTTGAACTTAGTAAAAAAAAAATTTGAAATATAGTGATATTTTTTTTTATCTCTCCTTAGGTCATCTCCAACAACAAATACTACAATACATTTAATTCTACATTATTATAGTAATAAAGTTACAAATTTTCAATATTTATCTCTAATAACACCTCTCTACATTTCACCCTGCAATACAATATTCCTTTTTTATACTTACTACTATTCATTTAATTTTTTTTATTGAATGGTTAAATTGAATATATGGTTATATATGCATATATTATAATTTTTTATTTTAATTTAATAAATAAATAAGCATATTTATTTTACAAAACTAAAAAAATTCGGATAAACAAGATCAATTTATTTAAAATAAAATCAACATTTCATAATAGATAATTTAATTAACAAAAGCATAAATTACATCAAATAAAAATTACTTTTCTAAATTTGAAAATTCTTCCCCACAAATGATTAATCAAAGCACTATGAAGTTCCAAGTGAGCATCTTTGTCTTTAATTTTTTTAAATCAGGCCAAAAATACTTGAAATCGATCTATTCCTCTGTTCATCATTTCAACATCTGAAATTGACACTTCTCTTGAATAATCAATTGATGCGTCAAGGTCTGATTCATCATCAACTATCATATTGTGCATGTGTAGCAACCCGATTTCTAATTATATTTAAATTGCTACATTTGTTTTTTTTAATATTTTTATTTATTTATATGTGATATTAATTGATTAAGTCTAATAAGTCGCGCCTAAGAAATTATTTATTTCATGGCATGCATTTAATTTAATTTTGTGTCTAACTTGTTGCATTTTATTTGTGGTATCCTAAGTTTAGTCCTCCAGCCCATTTATTTATTTTGAAGCCCAGGCCTTTCTCTTTCTTTTAAGCCCTTTTGTGAGACAGGCCCAGTTGTGGATATTTTATATCTTTTCTTTCTTCTCCAATATATATATATATATATATGAATATATATATATTTGTTCCTATCGTTTTCAAATAACGATTAAGCCGCAAATCTTCTCTTTCAAATTTTCGAAATTCATCATCCTTATCAGATTCGTTACTGAGGATAACTATGAGATCTTTTAATCTATTCCAAATTCCACCCTAATCTATCATTATAAATAGAGAACTCTATCTCTCTATTTTTTATTTACCCTCAATCAGATCGCCTTCGACTTCCTATCTCGTAATTTCAGATTTCCAGAGGTACATGCATGTTGTTTTATTTTCTTTACCATTGATATTCCTCCATTAGTAGGGGTTTTGTGCTCAGCGATAGTTGCAGAAGGAAAATGAACGAATTGTGTGAAGAAGAAGAAAGTTGTTCTGTGTTATATATATATATATATATATATATATATATATATATATATATATATATAGACACATCTATCGCACACACACATAGCACCATAGGTATATATATAATACTTAATTAAATGCTAGGCACTTTTCTGACACACACACACCTAACACATCAATTATCACATGTCTACCTTATATATATATATTTAATCTATGGGTGGTACGTATATATATATATATATATATATATATATATATATATATATATATATATATTGTGTGTGTGATTGATGTACTTATATATGTAAAGTATATATCTATATATGTGCGTATATATATATATATAAATATATGTTATATGAGTTGTAGGGAATAGATATATTTATATATGTCCATATGTGTAGATATATATATAGATGTATGGGTTTGCGTGTGAGATTATATATAAATAATATATATTTATATATATGTATATATATATATTATTTTATGTAGTTAATTGAATAATAAATGGAATTAAAAATTTATGTCACTATACATGATTATTGTTTTAAATCATGTATCATAGATTAGTCTCATGCACAATTTAATTGTCTCATGTTATGCACGGTATTAATTTTATGATAATTGATTTATAGGAAGCGCGCAGGACTTAATTAATTTATATCCGAGTCAAAGTGAAGGTCAAGGTGGGGTTTTATGTGATTTCTGTCCCGATTATTCTCTCTATATTTTATTATTCAGTTATGTGATGACACAGCACAGTACAGGGCCTTCGGGCTAAATGAGACAGAGCCTTCGGGCTATAAATGAAAATGGACCGACGGGCTATATGGTTTGGTCTACGGACTGAACACTTTTAATTATTCTCACTTACTCTTTTAATTTTATATAGCTTGGATAATTGGACACTCCCCACTGAGTTAAAATACTCACCCCAAAAACTTTATCTTTTTCAGATGGAGGCTCGGGTGATGCTTAGCGGGTCAAGATGCGATGGTGGTGGTCATGGTCTCGTTTAAATAAAGATTTTAAATAAATTTAGATTATTTCCTTATTATATTTTTCGCTGTAATTTCTTTAAGACCTTAATATTCAATTACTTGGGATTTTCTTTTATCTATTAATAAAAGCATGTTTAACGTTTCAATTTTTATTAAGAGTAATAAAATTGGGGTGTTACAAGTTTGGTATCAGAGAGTAATACGTTCCTGAATACTAATAAAAAGTAAGTAAGTAAGTTAAGACCATCGTCGCATCCGCAGCATCACTTTGAGTAGAGGTAAAAGAAAGGTTTTATTTCAAGTTATGCAAGTATGATTATATGTATTGTTTATGAAAATATTTTATAATCCTCGAGTTTTGGTTTAGATGGTACGATCGAAGAAGACGGCAAGAATGAGTACGGCGGGTCAAATTCCTGGGTGGCCATTAGCTAGTAGAGAGGAAGATTTAAAAGACCATTTAATAGGAAAATTTTATGAGCTATCGTGGGATGATACAACACCAGAGATGCAATTGCTGAAGATCCAGCATCTTTGGAAGAGAATGGAACAGGCAAGATGTGGGTTTGACCTAATGGAAGCAGCTGAGAGAATCCATAATATCATTGGATCTCCCCTTATGAGAGATTTTGCTGATGACGCACTAAAGGATTTGACTCTGGAGATACCAAAAGGGCGGTCGAGTGTTGAGATCATAGATTTTGATGATTTTATCAACCACATCCTGCAAAATTGGAGGGAGGAGTTCTATGGTCGAGTTCCCAGAGGGGTTAGGATATCGCGTCAAAAGCCCTATGAAAGTTTGAATTTGGGAAAGAGGATGAGGCGAGCTAGTAGCATTTAGAAGAATCTAGTAGTTTGATTTATCGGCATAGTATTACTTGTCTTTAGTTTTAAGTATTATTAGTCTCTAGTATTTAAATTCTTCCAGATCAGTAGTTTTGTTTCGTTGCAAATAGTTGAAAGTTATTTCTTTTAAGCAATTAAATGAATGAAAGTAGTTATTATTTTTTTTAAGAATATTTTAACCGTTTTTGCTATGGTCGACAATAGGAATCATGCCACCAAAGAAGAATACTCAGCCGATTCAGGAAGACAGCGAAGAAACAGAGTCAATGAACAATTACAATAGTAATGAGAATGAAGGAAACAACAACAACAACAACAACAACAATAATAATGAGAACGGAGGAAATAACAACATGGATGCATTTGCTCTAAACCTCGCAGATGCATTGAGGAGGGTTCTACCTCAACAGAATCAGAATCGGCAGCAACCTCAACACCAAGAAGGAGATGGCATCCTAACACATTTCCGTCAGTTAGGACCACCCAAGCTGAAGGGAACTGGAGGACCTCTAGCAGCAGAAGAATGGATTCGGGAACTAGACCGAATCTTCGATTACTTGGGATGCTCAAATGCCCAAAGAGTTACATGTACGGTGTTTCAACTGACCGAGGATGCAAGTCACTGGTGGGAGGCAGTGAAGATCAGCATAAACCCAGAACAGCAAGCCAACTTGACCTGGACCGTTTTCAAGAAAATGGTCATGGATAACTATTTCCCAAAGGCGTTCCGGAAGCAAAAAGAAAAAGAACTGATGAATATAGAGCAGGGCAGCATGACCATTCTGGAGTACGAGCAGAAATTCAGTCAGCTAGCTCGTTATGCTCCTCACTTGGTGGACACAGATGAGAAGAAGGCCTGGAGATTTGAAGATGGGTTGCGACCTGAGATTGGAGCACACTTATCCGCACTCAATCTCAGCACTTACTCAGAAATTGTGCAACGAGCTCGGGCAGTTTCTACCCGTCTGAATCTGGACAAGCCTGTTCCAAAAGTTCCCAATAATGGTGGGAAACGACGATGGGATGAGCACAACAATCAGAACAGATGAAGAAATTTCCAACTTGACAAGAAACCGAGAACTGAAGGAGGAGGCAGACCAGAGGCAGCAACAGAAAAACCCTTGTGCCAGAAATGTCAGAAACGACATTATGGGAAATGCATGCTCGGAGAAAATGGTTGTTATCATTGTTACCAACTGGGGCACCAAGCAATGAATTGTCCCTTGAATCGGAATTTCAACAACTCCAATGCCACCAGGAAAGGAAATGCGCGAGCATTTGCCATGAACCAGGAAGAAGAGGCCAAGACAATGACAGGTATCTTATCAGTACTCAACAAGTCTGCCTTAGTACTTTTTGATTCGGGTGCTTCTCATTCTTTTATTGCAAAGAGATTTTATGAAAAAGCTAATGTAAAATGTGATGAGGAGACTGAACCTTTAAGAATAAGTATCCCGTCGGGCAAATCAATGAAGGCAGATCGTTTGGCTAAAGGAGTCAAATTAGCACTAGAAGGAAGGACTTTGGAGGCTGACTTATTCATCTTAGAGATGAAAGATTTTGATGTGATTCTAGGGATGGATTGGTTGAGTCAAAATGATGCAGTTATCAAATGTCGTGATCGAGAAGTCATTTTCCAACAACCGGGGGGAAAACAATTCTCATTCAAGGGAACCAAGACGAGCAGAACACCTCACATCATCTCAGCAATGAAAGCAATAAAGATGATAAGAAGAAATGATTGCCAAGCATTTTTGGTAAATGTGCTGAGCACGGAAGAGCAGGAGAAAGCCATGGAAGATATTCTGATAGTACGAGAGTACTCCGATGTCTTTCCCGAAGACATCACTGGCGTACCACCAAACAGACAAGTGGAGTTCTCCATCGATATAGTGCCAGGAGCGGCACCAGTTTCTAAAGCACCGTACCGGATGGCGCCGAAAGAATTGGAGGAATTGAAAGTTCAAATACAGGAGCTTTTAGACAAGGGATACATACGGCCCAGTGTGTCACCTTGGGGCGCACCAGTCCTCTTCGTAAAGAAGAAAGATGGGAGCATGAGGATGTGCATTGACTACCGCGACCTAAACAAGCTCACTGTCAAAAACAAGTACCCATTGCCCAGAATCGAAGACCTGTTTAATCAATTGAAAGGAGCAGGAGTGTTCTCGAAAATTGATTTGAGGTCAGGGTATCATCAGCTGAAGGTGAAAGAAGGAGACATTCCCAAAACAGCATTCCGAACCAGATATGGCCATTACGAGTTCACAGTAATGCCGTTTGGACTAACCAACGCACCTGCAGTATTCATGGATTTGATGAACAGAGTGTTCCACCAATACTTAGACCGGTTTGTCATAGTATTTATTGATGACATTCTGGTGTACTCTAAGGATGAAAAGCAGCATGAAGAACACCTGCGATTGGTCCTAGACACGTTGCGAAAGGAGAAGCTTTATGCCAAATTCGGCAAATGTGAATTTTGGCTGGATCGAGTTGTGTTTCTTGGGCACGTGGTAACAGCTCAAGGCGTAGAAGTAGATCCATCAAAGGTGGAAGCAGTGAACAGTTGGGAGCCGCCGAAGAATGCTGGTGAGATAAGGAGTTTCTTGGGACTTGCCAGATACTACAGACGCTTCATTGAAGGTTTCTCGAAGATAGCCGGTCCGTTAACTCAGCTGACAAGGAAGGGCGTCAAATTCGAATGGAGTGAGAAGTGTGAAGAAAGTTTCCAGCTGCTAAAACAGAAACTCACCACTGCACCTGTTTTGATTATCCCTGAAGGCAGTGAAGGATTCGTGATATATTGTGATGCTTCCAAATAGGGACTCGGATGTGTGCTAATGCTGCACGGAAAAGTGGTGGCCTATGCGTCAAGGCAGTTAAAGACGCATGAACTCAATTACCCTACTCACGACTTGGAACTAGCAGCAGTCGTTCACGCATTGAAGATATGGCGATACTTTCTCTATGGGGGAAAATGTGAAATTTTCTCGGATCACAAAAGCCTGAAGTATTTCTTCACCCAGAAGGAACTAAACATGAGGCAGAGGAGGTGGCTCGAGTTGGTTAAAGACTACGACTGCACAATACATTATCACCCTGGAAAGGCAAATGTGGTAGCTGACGCGTTAAGCAGAAAATGGACCAATACATCTCAGCTTGTACAAGAATTTGCTAAGATGAAAATAGACGTGGTGCCACCAGCAGAAAGTACTACATCAGTTTTGGCAACCTTGACAATGCGCCCGTTGCTGAGAGATCAGATCAAGGCAACACAAGAGAATGATAAATTCTTGTGCAAAATAAAGGAGCGAGTGTTGAAGGGCAATATTCAAAATTTTGCATTGGCAGATGACGGAGCATTAGTTTTCGAAGAAAGGATCTGCGTTCCCAAGGATAGCGAGATAAGAAAGGAGATATTAGAAGAAGCTCATAATACACCATATTCCATCCATCCCGGAGGAACCAAAATGTATCAAGACTTGAAGAAATATTTTTGGTGGAGGAACATGAAGAGATCTATCGGCGAATATGTGGAAAGATGCATGACTTGCCAACAGGTGAAAGCAGAACATCAGCGACCCACAGGTCTTTTGCAACCACTCGAAATTCCGGAGTGGAAATGGGAAAATATCGTCATGGATTTTGTGGTGGGATTGCCAAAAACGATCAAAGGAAACCACGCAATTTGGGTGATAGTGGACAGACTCACGAAATCTGCACATTTTCTACCAATGAAGATGACATACAGCATGGATTGTCTGGCCCAGCTTTACGTAGATGAAATTGTGAGACTGCATGGAGTACCAGTAACTATTGTATCTGATCGAGATACGAGATTCACCTCAAACTTTTGGAGGAGCCTACAATAAGCAATGGGAACAAAGTTAAGGTTCAGCACTGCTTACCATCCTCAAACTGATGGGCAGTCAGAAAGAACCATCCAGACGCTAGAAGACATGTTACGAGCCTGCGTGATGGATTTTGGTGAAAATTGGGAAAGACATTTACCACTGGTAGAATTTGCCTACAACAACAGCTACCAAGCGACTATCGGGATGGCTCCTTACGAAGCATTATACGGAAGGAAGTGCAGATCGCCTCTGCACTGGGACGAAGTTGGTGAAAAGAGAATTCTAGGGCCAGAGTTAGTCGAAAGGACGGTAGGTGTAATCGACAAGATTCGAGACCGTATCAAAATTTCGCAAGATCGACAGAAGTCATACGCTGACCTTAAAAGAAGGGATTTTCATTTCGAGATCGGGGACAAAGTTTTCTTAAAGTTGTCGCCTATGAGAGGAGTCGTGCGTATTGGCAAAAGAGGGAAGTTAAGACCAAGGTTTATAGGGCCGTTCGAAATCTTGGAGAGAGTTGGGGGATTAGCATATCGACTTGCTTTACCACCAAGTTTGACCTCGATTCATGATGTTTTTCATATTTCATCCTTAAGAAGATATATTCACGATCCGGGCAATATCGTGAATTATGCCGAGTTAGGGTTAAGTAAGGATCTAACTTATGAGGAATATCCAATAGCTGTGCTGGATAGGAAGATTCACGTATTAAGAAATAGGGAAACGCCGTTGATTAAGGTCCAGTGGAGTAAACACAGTGTAGACGAGGCTACCTGGGAAAAAGAAGAAGAAATTATGTCTAGATACCCGCAGTTTCTAGACCCAAGTAAGTAATTTCGAGGACGAAAAAAAATTTTTTGTAGGGAAGGATGTAGCAACCCGATTTCTAATTATATTTAAATTGCTACATTTGTTTTTTTTAATATTTTTATTTATTTATGTGTGATATTAATTGATTAAGTCTAATAAGTCGCGCCTAAGAAATTATTTATTTCATGGCATGCATTTAATTTAATTTTGTGTCTAACTTGTTGCATTTTATTTGTGGTATCCTAAGTTTAGTCCTCCAGCCCATTTATTTATTTTGAAGCCCAGACCTTTCTCTTTCTTTTAAGCCCTTTTGTAAGACAGGCCCAGTTGTGGATATTTTATATCTTTTCTTTCTTCTCCAATATATATATATATATATATATATATGAATATATATATATATATATTTGTTCCTATCGTTTCCAAATAACGATTAAGCCGCAAATCTTCTCTTTCAAATTTTCGAAATTCATCATCCTTATCAGATTCGTTACTGAGGATAACTATGAGATCTTTTAATCTATTCCAAATTCCACCCTAATCTATCATTATAAATAGAGAACTCCATCTCTCTATTTTTTATTTACCCTCAATCAGATCGCCTTCGACTTTCTATCTCGTAATTTCAGATTTCCAAAGGTACATGCATGTTGTTTTATTTTCTTTACCATTGATATTCCTCCATTAGTAGGGGTTTTGTGCTCGGCGATAGTTGCAGAAGGAAAAGGAACGAATTGTGTGAAGAAGAAGAAAGTTGTTCTGAGTTATATATATATATATATATATATATATATATTCACACATCTATCGCACACACACATAGCACCATAGGTATATATATAATACTTAATTAAATGCTAGGCACTTTTCTGACACACACACACCTAACACATCAATTATCACATGTCTACCTTATATATATATATATTTAATCTATGGGTGGTACGTGTGTATATATATATATATATTGTGTGTGATTGATGTACTTATATATGTAAAGTATATATCTATATATGTGCGTATATATATATATATATAAATATATGTTATATGAGTTGTAGGGAATAGATATATTTATATATGTCCATACGTGTAGATATATATATAGATGCATGGGTTTGCGTGTGAGATTATATATAAATAATATATATTTATATATATGTATATATATATATATTATTTTATGTAGTTAATTGAATAATAAATGGAATTAAAAATTTATGTCACTATACATGATTATTGTTTTAAATCATGTATCATAGATTAGTCGCATGCTTAATTTAATTGTCTCATGTTATGCACGGTATTAATTTTATGATAATCAATTTATAGGAAGCGCGCAGGACTTAATTAATTTATATCCGAGTCAAAGTGAAGGTCAAGGTGGGGTTTTATGTGATTTCTGTCCCGATTATTCTCTCTATATTTTATTATTCAGTTATGTGATGACACAGCACAGTACAGGGCCTTCGGGCTATAAATGAAAATGAGCCGACGGGCTATATGGTTTGGTCTACGGACTGAACACTTTTAATTATTCTCACTTACTCGTTTAATTTTATATAGCTTGGATAATTGGACACTCCCCACTGAGTTAAAATACTCACCCCAAAAACTTTATCTTTTTCAGATGGAGGCTCGGGTGATGCTTAGCGGGTCAAGATGCGATGGTGGTGATCATGGTCTCGTTTAAATAAAGATTTTAAATAAATTTAGATTATTTCCTTATTATATTTTCCGCTGTAATTTCTTTAAGACCTTAATATTCAATTACTTGGGATTCTCTTTTATCTATTAATAAAAGCATGTTTAACGTTTCAATTTTTATTAAGAGTAATAAAATTGGGGCGTTACAGCATGATAACGCACGCAGCCATTATATCTTGCAAAACTTCTTTCTTCCAATAGCGTGCTGGATTTGCCACAATTGTGAATCGATTTTGAAGAACTCCAAATGCGCGCTCCATATCTTTCCTGCATGATTCTTGTTTCATTGTATTTTTTTTTTGTACGAGGATCATGATTTTTGTTTGCACAAAATTGCATCATTTTGGATATATTTCATCAGCTAAATAATATCACATATTATACTATTTTCCTTGAATAACATAATGTGCAGGTGATCAGCAAATAGATGAGATTTTTCCAATTCATTGATATCATTATTACATCATTGTATACCAAAGTATGCATGCCATATCCAAAGATCATAATCAACGACAATTTCAAGAATAAGACTTGAACTTCCACTATGGCCCGCATATTGTCATGCCCAAGCAGTTGGATAATTTTTTCACTTCAAATTAATGCAATCTAGACTATCTAACATTCCTAGAAATCCACGTTCTTTACCAATATAAAGTAGTCTAGCAACATCACTAGCAGTAGGAGATCTTAGATATTGATTTGAAAATACTTCCACAATTAATGCACGACAAAATATCTTAACATATTCAAGGGCAGTTGACTCGCCAATATTAATGTACTTATAAACAGCATCCGCTGGTACTGCGTACGCTAATATCCGAAATGCAACTGTAATTTTTTGAAGTGCTGGCAAGCCAAGTTTTCTAGATGCATTTCTACGCTGCACAAAGTAATCATCGTGATTTTTTACAGCATCAACAATACGAAGAAATAAACTTTGAGACATTCGAAAACGTCTACAAAACATTTCTTCAGGATGAGTTGGATTTTCAGAAAAATAATCAATGAAAAGTCGTTGAGCAACTCCTTCTCGATCATGGTGGATTGTTCTATGACCAGGAACAGAGCCTCTGCGGACAACTGTCACATTTTGGTTATTGAGAAATTCTGCTAAGATAAGATTGTTGGTGGAAATTTGTTGAAGTAGCATTTGTTGTTCAATATCATAGCTATGATGGATACGGACTTGATCTCTAATCCTGTTAAATATTTGTACTTTGAAAAATATCAAATGAGCATCTTGTCGAAGAGGCGGGAACAGCTCAATCAATCTACTCCGCCAACTATTACTTTCGATCAACCAACTCTGCCAACTAATAATGCTTTCGATTTTGGGAGTTATTATCCAGATATGGGAGGATCTGGATCTGGAAGTGGTCTTGGAGATTATTAGCTAAATTAAGTGTGTTGCATTTTCAATATTTTGTAATGTGTTTCCATCATTATTAATTATGTATTTGTATTGTTTATTATAATTTATTTGTGGCGTTGTATTGTTATTGTAATGTTTATATATTTGTATTTTTATTAATTATGTATTATGTATTTTGTGTTTAAATTAATGCAATACTATTTATTTAATTAGTATATAAAATAATTTTAGTAATGAAAATATGTTTCATAAAATTTAAACACAAAAAGTAGAAAAAATAAAGAA
Organism: Perilla frutescens; assembly: GCA_026008535.1. Taxonomy (NCBI): domain Eukaryota; kingdom Viridiplantae; phylum Streptophyta; class Magnoliopsida; order Lamiales; family Lamiaceae; genus Perilla; species Perilla frutescens. The sequence continues at coordinate 40,079,647 of BRKX01000007.1, read as the reverse complement.
GATAAATGAAATATTATAAAAAAATCCATATAAAATATATGAAGAATAGAAAAGGGAAAAAATAAAAATAAAAACTACCGATAATGAACAGTGCATCGGTTGATTAACATCAATTTGCCAAGCTGAGTGGCAGTTATTGGAGGTCTTTTCTATTGATTTTGTCGTGTTCTCTTCCCAAATAAATGCCTCTTGGAATTGGCCTTTAACACCTCCCAAAAATAATCCCCCAACCTATCCACAATTTTGACATACGAGTAAAGTAAAAAAATGATTGAGAAATAATTAGACGACGAGACGATTGTAAATTTTTTCTGATAGTCATCGATCAGTAAAACCATCATAATTTTATATAAATAATATATTTTTTAGTTGAATATTAGACTCGATTACATTTTCAATAATATACAACTCATCATCTAATTGGGAGTTTCTATACACACTACATCTTTTTCTTTATACACTACACACTAAAATTAATTGAAAAGTAATTATTTATCATTTTACTTAGATACCCTTACTAAATAATCTAATAAATTAATATCTACAAATTCAAAAAAAATAACTCAATAACCATAAATAAAAAATAAACCAAATACCACTAGCCATAACCAATAAACACTTCAAAAATGGAGTAGAAATCAACCACTACCATTCTCAAACCCTAGCCATTCTCAAAATGGCTAAACTGCAAGTGTACAGCGAGGCTTATAGGATAGCGGTGAACAAGAGTATCGTATCCACAGGGATTTAAGATTTAATCTGCTAGTTATTCAATTTAACCCCTCGCAGTTATCTAGACTATCAAACATGGTTGGATTTAACTTATTAAAAACTAAAGATAATAAATAAAATAAATCACCACAGCAGAAATCAACACAGATAAATCAAACACTGAAGAAAAAGACGCATTCTAGGATTGGATAATCATTATTTAATCCATTCTCTTAATCAATTCATTTAATGTCTATGTTGGGATTTAAATCATGCTAGAACAATCACTCATGTATTCTAAACCTTCTCTCGAAGCGCCTAGATTATAGATCACACAACAAATATTAACGTCTCCGTTCAATACCTATTATGCAATTCCTAATGGTTCCAAAGATTTATTGTTCTCTAAAATTAATCGCAACTCTCTCGAGTGATATTGACTAACCAGTTAATTATTCCAGATCTTGTGTTAAAACTCATCTCTCGAATTATGGATTAACACATCAAATTGTATCATTTAGTGATCAAGTAAATAATACAGAGAAAATAGGAATAATCAAAACATAATTAAATCATAGACACCAAACAAAATGAATCAAAAGAACTTCATAAATAAATCATAATCCAACCATAGAATACTAGGGTTTTAGCTATCCATGGCAAAATAAACAACTAAAACAATCCATAAAATAAACATTGTATTCTAAGAATAAAGTAAATAAAACCCGGAGATTCTATATTGGCTTTGGTCTTGAACACTCTTGAATCCTTTGGTCTTGTTCTTCACGTCTTCTTTTCTCTGCAGCAACTCTCTGTTGGTAATTTTTTAGGTCGGAGGAATTGTGTCTAATTTCGTGTACTTCAACCCTTAAATACTAAGTATGAATTTGATCCAAAGTAGGAAACCACAACCTGTACCGCCATTAAAATTCGCGAGCTCGCTCCTGAGCATGTCGGTCGCGACTCGACGTGGCATCCACCTGTCATAATATTCACGACCGCTACTGATATTCATGACCGGGTCGCGAATTTTCCAAAGACGACCCTTGTCTCTGTCGCGATCAAACAGTGACTGGCCTTTGGTGATTCGCGATCTCATTCGCGACTCGTGATTTTTCCTCTGAACACCCCAGCCTCTGTCGCGATTCGACAGTTGATGGCCGAGGTCTTCACCCGTGAGCTGCCACGTGGACCGCGGTTCTCGGCCATTTTGCGCGTATTTCCCGCGACTTCCATACTTCATTCAAAGCACATCTTTTCAAGGACAATTCCTGCATAATTCCAACAAGTAATATCAAACTCCCAAATGCATGAAAACACAAATAAACTGAGATGAAACACGCCCGAAACAATTCAAACTCAACACAAAAGTGTACCAAAATTAGTGTAAAATCTCAGTTTATCAACTCCCCCAAACTTAGAAGTTTGTATGTCCTCAAACAAAGAACAAAACCAAACACGGAATTCGAACAATACATAACTCCACAATTTATAATCTAGCATCTACAATCTCGAAAATCTAATCGGGGAAATGACAAGAACAAGCACAACACTCAAATCATGAACACATGTGATAGATTTCAACAAGCAAAATTTAAGCCAATGATCCTCACTGGTGTGTGTTTCGCTCAAACACTCAAAGTGTGATAAAATAAGGATAAGCACTCATCGAATCATTGAACTACACACTTAATCTACCATAAGCTTGCATGCAATCTAAGCTCTTTACTGACAAATGGATGTGCTCAAAGTTAGGATCAAATAGGACTTTCGTAAGGTTGTAATGTAGGCTTGGGTTAAGGCTAGGAATATTTGGCTAAAGTGACTCAACAATTGCAACACAATCCACCACTTTTACTTTCTACTCCCAACTACTTATCACATTCAACCACTAGTTGGATTTTTTCCAACTTCCTCCTACACATCCTTAAATCATCCATATATTCTTTCAACTTATGGACCTTTGGTCTCTTTTCTTTCTTTCTTTTTAGTGCTCTTTTCATAATTTTTTCTTTTCAACACTCACATAGCACCTTTGTTTTTTTCTTTTGTGTACCAACAAAAATCACCAAGTATCACCATTTTTTTTTCTTCATCCCAACTCCATAATTCCTACCCTTTCTCCTACTTCTCCACAAGAATCAACAAATTAATCCCAAATAGGCTTTCAAAGAAAAGACATTTAGGCACAAAAGGGCTCGCAAAGGAATATACTGAATTTAGGACAGTGTATGGGATAAATAGCTAAAGAAAAGATGGCCTATTATCATCTCCTATTTTCGAGCACAGAAACTCAATCTCAAGCAAGACGACATGCAAGTTCTAGAGAAACAAGTGCATAGACAACCAACACACAAGAACAAAAATTAAGACAAAGGTCTTATAGGCTCAAAATCTCACAGCTCAACATTGGACAAAATAAAGCTCGAAGAACTCCAAAACACATGCTCATTCAAATCATCCCCAATCAAATATCTCAATTATAAGTACTAAACCATAAACTATAAAGCATATATCATCAAAATCCCAAGTAAAATTCAAGACCAAAATTCAAAATTTTTCAACTTTCCGGAAAAACAAACAAAACTAAACACGTAAAGCAGGTAAAATAAAATAAAGGTCTAGACACCACAAGCACACATCTCCCAAACTTATTCAAATCCACGGGATGAAATAAGTTTGTAAGAATGCATGTAGGTGTCGTCAACCACTTACAACGATCACATGGATGTCCTTACGAGTTCAATGTCATCCCCCAAACTTATCGAAAGACAAGTTGATTGATCTGCTATCCCCCATATTCCAGCATCCATCCGTTCTTTACCTGCACAACTCAGAAATAGAAGTGAAAACATAAATAAGAAAAAAAAACTAACTGAAATAAAATAAAACATATTGGGTTGCCTCCCAACAAGCGCTGTATTTAACATCGACAGCCAGACGAATTTGAGAACTCAAGTTCCCAAAAGCGGGGAAACGGGTATCCCCCATTCTCTTCCCCGAGCATCCATCTCCATGCCTCCATCATCAAACAGGAACTGAATGTGTTCATCTTCAAACCGGAGAGTGAGAATCCCCGTGTCTAGGTCGATGTTGGCCCGTCCGGTGAGCAAAAATGGGCGTCCCAAGATGAGAGGAACGCTCTTGTCTTCCTCCATGTCTAGCACCACAAAGTCCACCGGAAATATGAAATCCTTCACTTTAATCAACACATCCTCTAGAATTCCCTCGGGATGGACCACAGATCGGTCAGCCATCTGCAAACACATGGTTGTAGGCTTGAGTTTCCCACAGTTCAATCTCTTGAAAAAGGAGAGCGGCATCAGATTGATGCTCACCCCCAAGTCACATAATGCTCGACCACCTATCTTGTCTCCAACAGTAATGGGAAGCGTAAAACTCCCCGGATCCTTCATCTTGGCAGAGAGCTTCCTTTGGATGATGGAACTGCAGTTTTCAGGGAGGTGCACAGTCTCAAACTCCTCTATCTTTTTCTTCTTGGACACAGCATCCTTGAGGAACTTTGCATACTTAGGCATATGCTGAAGTGCCTCCACCAAAGGAATGTTGATTTGCACCTTCTTAAAAATCTCCAGAAATCGAGAGAACTGTGCATCAACCTTCTGTTTCGGGGTCTGCTGTGGGTACGGGATGGTCACTGTGGGAAGCAATATAGGACCTGTCGGAGGACTCTGTATGGTAGAATTTGGCTTGTCAGAAGCCATCTTGGGAGGGATGACTTTGGCGACAACAATAGGCGCAGGAACCTCAGTGTGTAGATGGATTGCATTGCACTGTTCCTTAGGATTCACTGTGGTGTTGCTAGGAAACTGTCCCGGTTGGTGCTGAGTTCCTACAACTGTAGCTAGCTGACCCAGTTGCTTCTCGAACATCTTCATTTGCACACTCATGGCACCCACAGTATTTTCCAGCTTCTCCACTTTAGGTTGCGACTCCTCCATGAATTTATCGGTCTTTTCCATGAACGCCATCAATAGATCATCCATCTTTGGATTCTTCTCATCATTGATTACTCCATTTGTTACAGAGAAGCCAGGAGGGGGCTGCAGTGCACCGTTGGGATTCCCATATGAGAGGTTGGATCGGTTACCTTGGTAGAATTGATTCCCGCCTCGATAATTATTGCCATCATAGCCACCTCTCTGATTGATGTAGTTGACATCTTCAACTGTATTTCCCATGGGATTATCTACACCTGGTCGTGCCATAGCATCAAATCTGCTGTTGATTGTGGCATTCAGAGTAGACAGCTGGGCGGCCAATTTGGAAATCGGATCACTATCATCAACTGCTGCAACTCTCTTCAATATCCTTACTGGTCGATCCCCAGTCCACTGATAGCTGTTGGTATCCATGTCTTCAATTATCGTCACAGCTTGATCGTGTCCTTTATTCAGCAATGACCCGTCTGCAGAGGCATCCAGAAGCCTCTTCACCTCCATATCGCATCCGTTGTAGAAGATGCAGACCTGATGATCCACCCCAAATCCATGATTGGGGCACTTCCTCAGCAACTCTCGAAACCTCTCCCAAGCTTCATATAGATTCTCGTCTTCAAACTGGTGAAACTGAGTAATCTCGCCTTTGAGCTTAAGAGTCAGACCGGGAGGGAAGAATTTATGTAGAAACTTATGCGCCAAGCACTCCCAGCTATCCACCGTACTGAGATCCAAGGAATAATACCAATCCTTGGCAACGTCTCTCAATGAGAATGAGAACAGGCGAAGCCGAATGACATCATCCGACACCCCATTCATCTTGATTGTACTGCAGACCTCCAAGAATTGTTGCAGGTGTGCATTTGGATTCTCAGTCTTCTGGCCTCCATACTGATGCTGCTGTACCATGCCCACCAATCTCGACTTCAGTTCAAAGTTGTTGGCATTAATGCCTGGACCAGGAACTTGTCCATGGTTGAGCACTGGTGTGAGCATCTGATTAATTGGTACCGGCTCTGCTTCCCTGGCGGCTTCTTGCTCTTGAAATCGCCGCTGCATTTCCTCTAGCTGCTGTTGCATACGGCGCATCTGATCAGCTATAACAGGAGCTGCTGGTTGTTGCTCTGCCATTGCTCTCCTTCTTCTTGCGTTTTTGTGGCGGATGGTGGCTTCAATCTCAGGATCCAAAGTTTGAAGTGGTTCCCCTTGAGATCGTGTACGCATACACAACCTAATCACAAGAAAAAGAAGATTATAATATTTAAACGAAAATAAACTGAAAAGGAAAAAAATGTCTAGATTAACACAAGAAATTAAATCTAAATAATAGCAAATAAAAAAATTAAATCCCCGGCAACGGCGCCAAAAACTTGTTCGGTATTTATTTTCACCTAAACTGCAAGTGTACAGCGAGGCTTATAGGATAGCGGTGAACAAGAGTATCGTATCCACAGGGATTTAAGATTTAATCTACTAGTTATTCAATTTAACCCCTCGCAGTTATCTAGATTATCAAACATGGTTGGATTTAACTTATTAAAAACTAAAGATAATAAATAAAATAAATTACCACAGCAGAAATCAACACAGATAAATCAAACACTGAAGAAAAAGACGCATTCTAGGATTGGATAATCATTATTTAATCCATTCTCTTAATCAATTCATTTAATGTCTATGTTGGGATTTAAATCATGCTAGAACAATCACTCATGTATTCTAAACCTTCTCTCGAAGCGCCTAGATTGTAGATCATACAACAAATATTAACGTCTCCGTTCAATACCTATTATGCAACTCCTAATGGTTCCAAAGATTTATTGTTCTCTAAAATTAATCGCAACTCTCTCGAGTGATATTGACTAACCAGTTAATTATTCCAGATCTTGTGTTAAAACTCATCTCTCGAATTATGGATTAACACATCAAATTGTATCATTTAGTGATCAAGTAAATAATACAGAGAAAATAGGAATAATCAAAACATAATTAAATCATAGACACCAAACAAAATGAATCAAAAGAACTTCATAAATAAATCATAATCCAACCCTAGAATACTAGGATTTTAGCTATCCATGGCAAAATAAACAACTAAAACAATCCACAAAATAAACATTGTATTCTAAGAATAAAGTAAATAAAACCCGGAGATTCTATATTGGCTTTGGTCTTGAACACTCTTGAATCCTTTGGTCTTGTTCTTCACGTCTTCTTTTCTCTGCAGCAACTCTCTGTTGGTAATTTTTTAGGTCGGAGAAATTGTGTCTAATTTCGTGTACTTCAAACCCTTAAATACTAAGTATGAATTTGATCCAAAGTAGGAAACCACAAGCTGTACCGCCATTAAAATTCGCGAGCTCGCTCCTGAGCATGTCGGTCGCGACTCCATGTGGCATCTACTTGTCATAATATTTGCGACCACTACTGATATTCGTGACTGGGTCGCGAATTTTCCAAAGACGCCCCCTGTCTCTGTCGCGATCAAACAGTGACTGGCCTTTGGTGATTCGCGATCTCATTCACGACTCACGATTTTTCCTCTGAACACCCCAGCCTCTGTCGCGATTCAACAGTTGATGGCCGAGGTCTTTACCCGTGAGCTGCCACGTGGACCGCGGTTCTCGGCCATTTTGCGCGTATTTCCCGCGACTTCCATACTTCATTCAAAGCACATCTTTTCAAGGACAATTCCTGCATAATTCCAACAAGTAATACCAAACTCCCAAATGCATGAAAACACAAATAAACTGAGATGAAACACGCCCGAAACAATTCAAACTCAACACAAAAGTGTACCAAAATTAGTGTAAAATCTCAGTTTATCATATCACACTACCAGATAAAAAATTATAGAACAACTCAAAAATACCAGATCAGAAAATTATTTTCCTACCATCTCCAAAGGTGAACAATTATAGAACACTTTAAAAATACCTAATGGAATATGTAGTCAATCACATCTAATGAAGTGTCATACATGCACATAAAAAAATAGAAATTCCAAAGTAAAGAAAAATCCACTACAAAATATAAATAGTTCTAGAAATCATCTAAGTCGGCTAGATGACTCATCGTGCTGATACGAAGGTTGACTCGCCATTAGCGCCTCGTAAGCTTCTTCAACCTGCCTCAATGCAAACTCAGGAAAAAAATCTCCAGCTCTCCAATGAAACACCACAGGGTGGAGATAATCTAATGCAGTTTGAATAACTTGTGTATGGTCACCATGATGTACTCGAGTAACTTCAATGATGTACTCATCAGGATGCTCAAACAACTTTAAATAATGAGTTGAAACTCGTTCACCGGTCTTATCATTAAAAATCGTACATCCTAGAGTATATAATAAGAAAGCTCTCGCTCCGAACAGTGCAATGGCCACATCATCCTCAACATTGTTGTTTGGAACCTCTTGTTCTTCAACTTGAATTCGAGTTGTCACTTGTTGTCTCCTTCGCGAAGCCGTTGGCCTTCTTCGAGAATATTGTCCTAAAAGAGTGCGTATTAGTATGAGAAAACAGCAACTGATTCGAAAAATGTTTTTTTGATATCAATACATCATATCAGAAAATATTTTTTGAAATGAAACATAGTTGATCAGAAAATATTTTTTGATAGCATTTCGGAGAACATTTTTTGAACTGTAATTATCGTATCAGAATTTTAACAGTGTGGTAGCACATCAGAAAACAATATTCGAATTCAATGAACAATATCAGAAATTATTTTTTGAAACATAAGCAGTAAAGCAATGTATCCCAAGTAAGCAAATCAGAAAATGTTTTTTGACTACACCATCTCCCATCAAGAAAAACCAGTTTGACGAAAGATTAAATGAAGAACGAAGAACAAGAAATGCAGAACTAAGAACGAATCAAAGTTATCGAAACCCTACTAAAATAGATTAAACGAAGAACGAAGAATGAAGAACAAGAAATGCAGACGTAAGAACGAATCAAACTATCGAAATCCTAAGAACGAATCAAAGCTATCGAAACCCTACAAAAATAATGAAAAATCAAACTTACGCATTTCTTCCATAATGATTTGGGTTGGGTTGAAGAATGTTCACTTCGAAGTCAAAACCCTAGAGATTTTCTCTGCATTTTGGGTGTTCTTTGATGCGTCCGTAAGCTATCAAAAATCAGAAATAAGCTATTGATTTTCTATTTTAACTATTTTAAATTAACAAACACAATTAAAATAGATTTTTAGGGTGAAGGGTAAAGATGGAAAAAGTTATAGTGTGGAAAGTAAAAATATAAAAATAAAATAAAAAATTGTAGTGTGTAAAGAAAAATGTGTAGTGTGTTTAGCAACTCCCCATCTAATTACTTATTAATCGGGAGACGATTGTGAATTAAATTTTCAGGGGAATCTCTCATCCTGATCGCCTAGAGGCGAATTATGATCGTATACTGACTTATTGTGATATGCGACTTTCCATGTCTCTTACTTTTTTTTATATCGAGGGTAACTTGTAATCACTACAATGTGCGCATTCGGTAAACTCCGCTCATGTGTAATAATTTGCAAACCACACAAAATGGGTAAACTACACTTGAAAAATTAAGTGTGACAGACTCGCACGGTCGCACCTAATAATATTGGTTGTGAAATTCAAATTTAAGAAATTTAACCTTAAATTTATTGCACTCTACCATTATGCCATTCTCGAGAATACAAAATTTTAAAGTGATGGGGATGGTGAGAAGTTACTTTTAATATTTAACCAACCCTCTTCCAAATTGGCACAATACATATTTGATTTTGGAAGTTGCAAAAGCCTTCCAAAAGCATCACATAAGCTTACAACACGACTAAAACCCTCTTCCAAATTGGCACAATACATATTTGATTTTGGAAGTTGCAAAAGCCTTCCAAAAGCATCACATAAGCTTACAACACGACTATTTAAGACGAAGTGAGTATTTTTTTTAATTTTTTTTTAGATTGGGTAATATATGATTTGGTATTATAAAAGTGAGTATTTTCATACAATTAAAAAAAAGTGTGTAGTGAAATTGTATTTGTATTTAAATAAAATTGAAAAAAAAAAAAGAATATTGTTAAAAAATTATTGAAGCCCATAAATGGTAGCCCAATCCAACTCTTGGAAGTAGTTTTCTTATTCTTCCTCAACTCACTCTCCTCTGCTCCAGAAGCTTCCTCAAGCCTAAAACCCTCTGCTTCTTCTTAAACCCTACCTCGCCACAACACGCGCAACCTCTCAAAATCTGCCAAAATGCACAGGTTATCGAGGCGTTCCGTCCCCGCCATCATCCGCAACGCCGCCGCCCGCTACCGCCCAATTTCTTCGTCCATTCTCCCTGACCATCACCTTGTATGCCTCTGTTTCTCATTTTAGTTATTGCAATTTGTGTCCCAATTTGGTTGTCTGCTCATGAATTGGGAATCTAACGTTGCTGGAGATCGTTTTGTGCTCGTTTAATGCATTAGCATTTTCAATCGTAATTCATTCAACGCACATTTTGAGTCGTAATTCGTTTCCCGCCTTTGATGAATCGAGAACTTAGAACGCTGGGGATTAATTTACTTTCCAAGTCTATGTCTTTTTTGGATAAGTAAATTGTTGTAAGTAAATAGATGCAAGTGAACGTGAAAGCATTTCTTCGTCACTTGAGTAGCCCTTTCAAAACATTTCAACATCAATAGTCAGTTGTTTGTTTTTAGTATTAAAGAATTATGATTGTGCCTTGATTTTTTTAATTAATTACAGGAGTTATTTTGTTTTTGTTTACATTGGCTGTTTGTATCTTATTTCTGAAGCCCATCTCTTGGGGAGCTTTTAGGATGACCTGTTGTTTTGTTGTTGATAAATTTATCATCTTCTATGCTGACTAGTTTGGAGAGAGTGATCCAACAAAGAGATGGTGCTCTGTGCTAACAACTGGTAGCAGCAATGCTATTGGTGCCACCGCATCATTTAATCTGAAAAGGGGGCCTCTTATGGGGTGTCGTTATGAGTCAACTTCAACTGCTGATGTATCTATTCCACCAGCTGAAAAATTTGAGTATCAAGCAGAGGTGAATTTAAGTTGAACAGCATACCTTAATTGTTGCAGTATTCACGTACAGGTCATAAAATGTTCCTGTGTATTCTATCTGTGGCAGGTTAGCCGTCTCATGGACCTTATTGTGAATAGTTTATATAGCAACAAGGATGTGTTTCTTCGTGAACTTATCAGGCACGTCTTTCAATCTATGTGCCTCCCATTACGTTGCCCATTATTACCGTTGATGCATATTTTCGCATCTTTTTATAATCTAATAAAATTACTGACCTACTTTTTCTTTCATATATTATATTTTCGTGTAACTTGTAACATTTAAATGTTGGCTCAATAATTAGAAGTTGCATCAAAATGTTTTATGTAGATGATAATTAACATGCCAATGGCTAAAAAATTCCTGATATCTAGAAAATGTTGCATCAGTATGCCCTTGAGCAATACCTCGGTCTTTTATGTTTGTGCCTGTGGTTTTCTCATTTTATCCATCCTCTACAATTCTTGGTTTTTTGGCCATGCAGCAATGCAAGTGATGCATTGGACAAGCTGCGTTTCCTTTCTGTTACTCAGGCCGAGCTTTTGAAGGATGGCGGTGACCTTGACATACGTATCCAGACTGACAAAGATAATGGAATAATTACACTTACGTAAGTCTTATGAAGTATGAACTAGAAGCACACTGGTTTCATCCATACGGACTTTCATCCTAATTGAGTGATTTTCCATACAGAGATACTGGGATTGGCATGACAAGGCAGGAACTTGTCGACTGTCTTGGAACTATTGCACAGAGTGGAACTGCTAAATTTTTGAAAGCTTTGAAGGTGTAACCATCTTGTGATACTAACATTTTATGATTTGTATCTCTTGATATTCAGAAATATTAACTGCTTATATTTTCCTGTTGACAGGATAGCAAGGATGCAGGTGGTGACAGCAATTTAATTGGCCAGTTTGGGGTGGGATTCTATTCAGCCTTCCTTGTTGCTGAGAGGGTATTCACCGTCACTCTGAATCTGAAGCTTACTGTTAACCACTCTTCTTAACTTTTTTTTTTCTTCCTGTTATGCCGTGCCTGCTGTACTTTCTTGACTAAAGGTTGAGGTCTCAACAAAGAGTCCTAAATCTGATAAACAATACATATGGGAAAGTGAAGCAAACTCTAGTTCCTATACCATCAGAGAAGAGACTGATCCTGCTAAGCTTATCCCGAGGGGAACCCGTCTCACTCTATATCTTAAGGTTGTTTCGCTCATGTGGTTCTTTTTTGCATTTTATTCGATAAATCTTCAAACATGTGCTCACTAGTCACTACTTTATGTGTATGCTTCAGCATGATGATAAAGGATTTGCACATCCAGAAAGAATCGAGAAGCTTGTAAAGAATTACTCACAGTTTGTTTCCTTCCCGATTTACACATGGCAAGAGAAGGGATACACAAAAGAGGTAGGTTTGCAAAATATACCCGGCCTCTTTTGGTCCCCCCCCCCCCTCCACACACACTTTTTGCTCCACTACTCTTCAAAGTATGATTACTAAACCATAAAGATTACTGATACAATGATACTTGATGTTCAAGAGTCGTATCATTTTACTTTCTAAGAGATCAGTGCTTCGGTCTCAGAGGCAGCTTGCACTCTTCTTGCCAAATACTTCACAGGACAACACTTTTTTTTCCAGGTTGAGGTCGACGAGGATCCTTCTGAAGCAAATAAGGATGAAAAAGATGAGAAAACTGAGGTACTGCCTGCACACTCAATTATTTAATAACCATGTATCAATTTGGAAATCCTACCCTTTGATTTCACCTGGAAGTTTTGTAATGCTTGCGATGTAACAGAAAAAGAAGAAAACCAAGACTGTAGTTGAACGATATTGGGATTGGGAACTTACAAATGAGACACATCCTATATGGGTGAGCCTGTTTTATGGTATCTGTTATATTTTGTTAATAGATCTGCTATCTTTCAGAATTTAATAGTGCCTTTTGATGCAGCTGCGTAACCCAAAAGAAGTCACAAAGGAGGAATACAATGAGTTCTACAAGAAAACATTTAATGATTATTTAGAACCTCTAGCCTCTTCACACTTTACGACAGAGGTTACACCATTTTCTTTTATCATCAGTCTCTTTTGTTGTTTGGAACTCTTCCATTCGATCTCTGTTTTGCATCCTTTTTGCTTATTTCTGATGTCTTGGGGAGTACACATTAAATTATCATTGTGGACATAGAAATAGTTCAAGAGCTGCATAAAATCTCAATACAAGATGGTGATCCTTGTTTGTTGGCTCGTTAATTTACTGAACCTTTCAATCTGGTTGTCAGGGTGAAGTGGAGTTTAGGTCTATTCTATACGTGCCCTCTATGTCACCCACAGGGAAGGATGACATAGTCAACTCCAAGACAAAGAATATAAGGCTGTATGTCAAACGAGTATTCATTTCTGATGATTTTGATGGTGAATTGGTGAGAGAAAATTGAATGGTCTTTATGTTATGATTCTTTATTGAAGGTATATGTAACACAATTAATTTTCTTTCTATCTATGTAATAAGTTCCCACGGTATTTGAGCTTCATCAAGGGTGTTGTTGATTCGAATGATCTTCCTCTAAACGTCTCTCGTGAAATCCTTCAAGAAAGCCGTATTGTAAGTATACAAGATAAGGGGTCGTCTTTATGCAGTTTTAATATTTGTTTGTCTGGTGTGGGTATGAATTTCTTAATTCTGAGATTTTTTCTTGTTGATTAGGTTCGCATTATGAAGAAACGTCTGGTGCGCAAGGCCTTTGACATGATTCTTGGCATATCTATGAGTGAGGATAGAGAAGTATATCTTCTACCTTCTTGAATTCTCTCATATTCTGACAATTTCATTTTGGATCTAGTGTTATAATCTAGCTCTAGGGAGGCATAGAATGTCACTTAACTTCACTGATGACTGATGATTAGGCATTTCCTGGACTACTGTTATCTTTTGGTCATATAACTTCTTATGTACAGGACTACATGAACTTCTGGAGGAATTTTGGCAAACACATGAAGTTAGGCTGCATTGAGGATCGTGAGAATCACAAACGCATCGCTCCCTTGCTTCGTTTTGTCTCATCTCAAAGCGAGGAGGATGTCATCAGCTTGGATGAGTATGTTGAGAACATGAAAGCTGATCAGAAAGATATTTATTTCATTGCTGCAGACAGCGTAGCTAGTGCAAGGAATACACCCTTCTTGGAGAAACTTGTTGAAAAGGATATTGAGGTATTCTGTCAGTATCTGCTATGCTAACAATCTAGTTTTCACCTGCAATGTTGACAACCCTAATTTTTTTTTCTGCTGCAGGTTCTGTTCTTAGTGGACCCTATAGACGAGGTTGCCATCCAAAATCTGAAATCTTACAAGGACAAGAACTTTGTTGACATCACTAAAGAAGATTTAGATCTGGGTCAGTATACGAGTACCTTTGTATTTTTAGCAGTTAGATGTTAGAAATAGTATAGCCATATTTCATTTTTCTGTATGCATCTTGAGCTAGTGTTGCGCTTTTGTGTGTGGGATGTCTGTCTATTCTGTACCATGTTATGATGGTTTGATAAATATGTGTTGTTTTTTACTTGTGCGTACTTTCTTGATGTCCAGCTGCTAATGTTTTCTCAATGATCCTTGATCATGTGATTAGTTTGTTTTGGGATTATTCCTCATGTAACATGCCTGAATTATTGTAGGTGACAAGGATGAAAATAAGGAAAAAGAGATGAAGCAAGAGTTTGGTGATACTTGTAACTGGATTAAGCAACGGTTGGGCGAACGAGTTGCCAGTGTTCAAGTCTCAAATCGCCTCAGAACATCACCTTGTGTTCTTGCATCTGGGAAATTTGGCTGGTCTGCAAATATGGAAAGGTGAATTATGCTGGGCCAGAAGACCATGCATGTTTATTTATTAATATGTATATTTCGACCTGCTTGCTTGATTTATCGTGCTAACCCTAATCTTTTGAACTGATTGTAGGCTTATGAAGGCACAAAATGTCGGTGATGCATCCGCCTTTGATTTTATGAAAGGCAGGAGAGTTTTGGAAATAAATCCAGAACATCCAATCATCAAAAGTTTAAATGTATGTAAGCATGCTTGTTGAATAAGAAAATTCCAATGCCAGAGACATTCTGTTTTTTGCACATCTAAACTGTGGATGTTGCAGGCTGCTTGCAAGAGTAATCCAAGTGATGAAGAAGCCATGAGGGCCATTGATCTTTTGTATGAGACAGCTCTATTTTCCAGTGGTTTCACTGTGAGTATCATTGTTTTATTGTTTCTGATCTGATAGGTCTTTGTATTTTGTTCTGTTGATTTAAACAAAAAAATAATCATAATTGGATTTTTACGGCAGCCTGAGAATCCTGCAGAGCTGGGAGGAAAGATTTATGAGATGATGAACATGGCACTTTTAGACAAGTGGGGTTCTCAAGAGCAACACGTGAACGCTGGCGGCAGCGGCACGTCTGTACCTGAGATGGTGGAAGCAGAGGTGGTTGAGCCTGCTGAAGCCGGTGGCCAAAAATAAACATCCATGGATTTATTTGAAAACCACCACGCTTACTGGATTCATTCATGATATACTATAAACTTCTACAAGTTATTCTGCCTGTTGTTAATATTGAGACATTTTTTGAGGTTGTTAGATGAGTGAAATGGTCATTAATTACTGGAGGTTTGAAAATAAATGCACCAGTGGTGACTTTAGACTAGTTTATTCAAATAAGAACAATTTTGTCTGTGGTGGTGAATTTTCAAACCTTTAAATATCAAAACACAAGCTTTTATGGGCTTGGGCCAATATTCGAGCTTCAATTCATTTAAAAAAGTTAAGATAGGTGGGATAAAATTTTCTAGTCCACTTTTCGTGTTCCATTATAAAATTTAATGTTTTAAAAATGTTTATTACAAAAATAAATTTTATTATAGTATTACAAATCATAATCAACATTTATTACTAAAAATTAAATTTTTTAAAAATTATATACCTTACTTTTGGAATAATCAACCATATTAATCAATTATATTAATTAAAAAAATGAAATAAATATTAAAAAATAAATATAAATCCTAATTGGGTGGAATAAATTCTAAATAATAATTATAAAATTAAACTAAGTCATAATAAATTGAAATTTAAGAAAAAAATGATGAAAATCGAATAAAAATAAAAATGAAATACCAAATGGGATAGAGAATTTCATTTGCACATAGGCAGACTAAATTTAGTTAGATTATTAATATAAAAAAGAAGTTTCAAAATACTAAAGTTATAGGCATTAATTATTAATTAATTAAAACCGAGCTAAGCAATATTTTCTACATGTGATTGCAACATGAATATGATATAGGGAGTTTCTATTTGCACAATCATTTTTACTCTTTGAATCACAAATTATTTTTAATTTTTTTATTAGTTATAAATTTACCTAAAAGCCCTTACTAATAAACAAATAAATAAATTCGTGTTCCATTTGAAGTCGTCTGTTTGAACTTTCTGAATATGTTCGAAGTTTTGTGTTCGAACATGATGGATATGTTCGAAGTCGCGTGTTCGAACGGTACTTAAAAGAAATTCATAGAGTCCGTTCGAAAATTCATTTTCGAACTATACTTATTTTAAAAATCATGCATGTTCGAAAATGGAAATTCGAACAAACATGGTGAGTTCGAAATTTCATTTTCGAACCACACTTGATTTTTTTCTTTTTAAGTAAAGGACATTTAAGTAACTTTAAATTTTTTTATTTTTTTTTCTTTTGTGGTGCAAAGAATAATTTTAGTTGTGCAGAAAGAAACTCCCTATAATATAAAATAAATAAATGTTTGATACAAGTATGTGCTCTGTTTTTTTGCCCCCATATATTATATAATATCTTGATGGTCAAAACAAATCATGGCAATAATCCGATTGATGAGTATAATTGTGGTTTGTTACATTGCACTCAGTTAGCAGTAATGCCATTTCGACTCCACATTCAGTATTATAATTTATATGCATGGATTGGCCACATGATCATCAATTATTATATAATTGAATTGAAGATTGAATATTGAATGTGTATAGAATAAAGTGTAGGTTAAGAATCTTGGCCACTAAAGCGCATACTAGGATCTATCCCACTTCCCAATTAACTACTAGTAGTTTGTCTACTACACCATAACATTTTTCTGATTTTGTTTTTACAGCTCTCCCCAAATTCTAAGCTAAAGCAGATGCCCCCACCTCACCTCTCCTTCCTCCTCTCTCACAACCCCTCCTTGTAGCCATTACTCTCTCTCTCTCTCTCTCTCTCTCACACACACACACACACACACGCACGTATATATATATATATATATAATTAGGTGTCTCTTAGCTTTATAGGCCCTCTGAGTCTGCAGAAGAGTGGCAGAAAAAACAGAATACTCATCTTTAAACGCTGAATGGTGGGGTCTTTTTCAACATCTCTCGAAAGCAAAAGAAATACAAAGGAGGGACAATAAGTAAATGAAACAAATTGTACATTTAAAAAAAGAAAAGAAGATTGTTATATTTCTAGAATGATGGATGGTGTACGTTAGCGTGGAGGGGAGCCACTTTTTACTTTTTCCTACTTGTATTGTCTCTGCATTTCTATAATATATGTGTTGTTTTTTCTTCTTCTTAAATCTTAACCTTTCCCCACACAGATGATGAGATAATGATGTATTGTACCAAACAAACATCACAAGTCTCTT
Source organism: Perilla frutescens (assembly GCA_026008535.1). Taxonomy (NCBI): domain Eukaryota; kingdom Viridiplantae; phylum Streptophyta; class Magnoliopsida; order Lamiales; family Lamiaceae; genus Perilla; species Perilla frutescens. The sequence continues at coordinate 40,062,190 of BRKX01000007.1, read as the reverse complement.
ATTAAAGAATTGGAGAGGGCGGTTAAATAGAGAAAACAAAAGCAAATTCTTTGATAATTGATTCCAGTTGGATTTGGGGTGAAACCAACTGGATTTCTGTGAATTCAGTTCCTCTTGATGAGAAAAGTCCTTTTTTTTATGCTTCTTTTCTTCACACACGCACACACTCACTAGAAGGCAGCGAAGTGAAATGGGGGGTTCTCCTGCTTCTGCCTGCGTCTGCTTGTTGGTGAGTAAAAGAAAAGGCTTGAATTTACTACTATCTTTTTACTGATTTTCCAGCCTTTGTTTGGCATCATTCTGTGCTTCTTGTTGGTTTCGTGTGAGTGTACCACTTTTCTTCACATTCTGCTCTGAGGGGTAAAAAAAAAACTTGGAGCTTTCTTACTGCAGAATCTACTGTTCCACTTGGTACTTGCAGATTTTGATTCCCTGTATTATTCTTTTAAAGGGTTTCCCATGCTCAATTTCGACAAGATTCCATTCTTCCCTTTTAGAGGGTGCCCAAATATCTCAATTTCGTGACTAATGATATTATTGCCAATCTTTTGCTCTCTTTCTTGTTGGGTGTTTTTGACTTACTCTATCCATTGCAGACGTACAAATTGGCAGCCCAGCCTCTGTCGGATATTTCTTGAAACTTTTCTTGATGAAAGGCCTTTAATTTCTCACACTCTCCAACTGAATTGAAGCATGCCGGGCTTCCTTGAAATTTCTGCTTGGTCCTTGGATGACTTTCTCGACTTTGAAGGTATCAAAACCATTTATGAAAATATGTAACTGGTTTCTGGTGAATATGTCTTCAAACCACAAGCAGCATTCTGGCCAAGATGGCAACGACTGTTCCTCCTATAACCGGCAGGAGGCTAAAGAGTCATTGCATGAAAGGACAACTGTATGGAAATGGAGAAGAGTGCTTCTGCTACTGTGGATTGTTCTTTTCCCCGTGTTTGTTTGGGTCTTGATTAGCTTGACTGTTGGAGAACTGGGCTGGAAAGTGGAGACTTTTTTTGTGACTGGAGATAATAGTCGGGATTCATTGGAAAATTGCAATGCAAGCATGGAAAAGGTGCGTTGTGCCTTGGCTTCTGTTACCATTAAAAGATATTTTCCTGAAAAGCACTATCGTGATCGCTATGATTCTTTCTGTTTCTGCTTAACTTCTGATGAGTTGCATGTTTTCTGCATTTGATGATGTCTTTTTCTGTCAATTTCTTCGTGTTAAGAATCTGTTGAAAACTGTGATACTTGATAACTTCAAGTAGTGGAACTGATTGCTTGTATTGAATCATGAGTCATGACGCTCAAGTACAGACCCCACCACCTACTCCAGGGACAGAATTTGCTATTTCAAGTTGAGTTAGGGGAGAGAATAGCTCTAAGATTGTATATCATCTTTATTCTGCACCTATTTCTGATATTGAATGAAATTTGTAAAAGATCTATGCTTGGATCTTGGAGATACTGTGAATCCACTGACAGTACTAGGAAATGATCAATAGTGGATGTTCAGTTAAGCTGTTTCAGAAAATTGTCAGCCTGATGAATAAGAGCACTTCTATTTTCATTTATTATCGTGAATAATCATAGCAAATGTTCAGCCCTTGCTCTTTTCTCAGAAGAGATGTAAAACATGAAACATTTTCCCCCTAATTGGTGGTTACTTGTCACTCCCAGTGATATCTTTTACCACTTCCCTCTGAACTTGAGGGTTGAGCATATGATTGTTGGGGGGGGTGGGGGGTTTAGGAGATGTCGTAGAGAGTATGGGTGTGGCAAACTTCAAGTTTTATTATGAAGCAATTTTCTTCTAATAGATAAAGCTTTCGCTATAGAGTGCCATGATGAACCAGCTGTGTCTGGACAATTACATGTTTGGTAGATTTTTCTTCTATTTATAAAGTTTCTTGCTATGTCCTTGTCTTTCCATTTAATCGATCTCCATGTGGCAAGATATTTTTTACCACTTGTTCTGCTCTTTCCCTTTCCTTCATTCAGCTACTTGATCTTGTGAACTTCCAGGTTGCATCTTTAGCATGCTGCCGAGAACCTGAATTTGCAATGCCTCCTAGCAACGCCTTAACATGTGCACTTAAAATTCTAGGTTCCAAAAACCAGTTATTCAATAAGCAGTGTGAAATGGTAACTGAAAATATGGACTTTGGTGCCTATTGCTCATCTACAGATGGCGCCAATGCAAAATATCTTGGGTTAGAATCAATTGATGGGATGTCAACATCATTCTCTCCGAATGCTACATTTTCATCACTACCATCTGTTCATCCTAACTGCAAAGAGGTAATATATGTTTATGTAATTCCCTTGGGCCAAAACAGCCAGGAGCATGCCATCTTAGTAGTTCAGAGTAATGTGATTGAAGTTAATGTGTAACACTCAATTCTTGTTTCTCCATTGGGCAATGTCTTCTCTGATGTCACACTGTGTATCTACACCACCATCTACTGATTATTTGATGGATTTCAGAAGATGTTGATTTGTTTGCTGGAGCAGATGCATCTTCATTAATATCTTTCATTAATAATTGCATTCTTTTGGCCCTTTTCGGAAAATACAATCTTTTGGGCATGCCTTGAAGGATTTACTACTTGAATGTTATTTGACAGTACCACCTAATTCTGCTTACGCTTTTGGTAAGATACGTGAGAGTCATAAATCAGATATTGATTGATAGAGATGCTTTGATCTCTACTAGCTTACTTTCCATATATTTCTCCATGGGCTGGAAATAATTTAACTCAATCTACATTGAAGTATTTAATGCTTAAACAGAACTGCTTTTCTCAGTTCATCCAGTACTTCGTGCCATGTCAAATAAGGTGTTTTTATTAATTAGATATGATGTTTCTTAAAAAGGAAAAAGAAAATAATTATGATATTGGAAAGTTTTTCTGGTTAGATCCCCTCTTAACCCCAGCCCCTGAGAACCACTGTGAGCGAGTATCCTTGTCAGTTGATATATACACGGAATTGTGTTTTCTTTTTTAGCTTTTGTTTGAAAGAGCTTTAGTTCGTAAAGTAAATTCTTATATTCTTATATTGGCTTCCAGCAGAAGGAATTGCAATTGAGGGAGCTTCATTCTCATGCCACAGATCATTGTGATGTCATCTATATTAGGTTTGCAGAAATTTGCTTGTGCATAATGATCGGAATGGCTATAAGCTACAATCTTTACAGGTTGTATGGTAGATTCAGGAGTCAAAAACATGAGATGAGACAGCAACAGCCACTGTTGCAGCAAATTCAGCTGCAGCAGCTGGTCCGATCTTCCTCCCAAAGTAGTGGGAAGTGGAGAAAAAAACTTTTGGTTGTTTTTGTCTCAGGTGGTGTTATTGCTTCGTTTTGGTTATTTTGGTATTTGAATGAAGATATAATGCTGAGAAGGAAAGAAACTTTGGCAAGCATGTGTGATGAACGTGCTCGGATGCTCCAGGACCAGTTTAATGTAAGTATGAACCATGTTCATGCATTGGCTATTCTTATTTCTACGTTTCACCATGGGAAACAGCCTTCTGCTATGGATCAGGTACAAATGCTTTTATCACCTTGCAACTGTTTTGCCAATATACAACATGTTTGGTCATGTTGTCACAATGTAATTTTGTAATTCATCTCAACCTTTGCATCATATAGAAAACATTTGAAGACTATACTGAGAGGACAGCTTTTGAAAGACCACTTACAAGTGGCGTTGCTTATGCTTTAAGAGTCCGTCACTTAGAAAGGGAGCTCATTGAGAAGCAGTATGGATGGACAATAAAGAAAATGGACATTGAGGATCAAACTTTAGCTGAGGATTATAATCCAGAAAGCTTCACCACTTCTCCTGTTCAAGATGAATATGCACCTGTTATTTTCTCACAGAAAACAGTATCTCACATCGTCTCAATCGATATGATGTCTGGAAAGGTTTACTTCTAGAATTTTCTTTCTTCTAGTCCCTAGCAGTGTTAATTGAAAAAACTATAACAAGTAATGGAACAAAGAGGGTAAAAGATTTGGAGTTAATCAGGCAGTTATAATATGCAGATATTAAATGTTGCATTTCTTGAAAGGTGAAGACTGTAATGGAACAAAGAGGGTAAAAGATTTGGAGTTAATCGGGCAGTCATAAAATGCAGATATTAAATGTTGCATTTCTTGAAAGGTGAAGACTGTCTGTTTAATTCTTGATTCTGTTGGGGTTCGTAAGGTGGTTGTCATTGATGAACTATGAAATTTCTATGATCAAAAATAAGTTTCATCCTAATCTTGTTTTCTAGAAGATTACATTCAGTAGTAAATTGATTGTTCAAGCTTTCAGTACTGAACTTAGTAACCTAACATGCTAATTGAATATATAGTTCTAGGTGAGCCTTTCAGGCATTCAGTAAAAGCAGTTCATGTGCCTTAGTTCTGGACTTTGCTTTTATATGGCTTGTTCAGGTAATGCTTGGCTATATGTTCAGTGTTCTCTTCATTCATATCTCTTAATGGGGGTGGCAACCCTTGACCCAATACATACCTGAAATTTCACAAAGAAAACCAAACACAGTCAGCCCGTGTAACCCAAATCTGACATGATTTCACCAGTTCGCCTTAAAATGTTATTATTTAATGATTTACATTCTTTTTTGTGTGTGTATTTTGTTCATGACCCAAAACCTTGTGTTTTGAGTTGCTCTATTGGATCGGTCGCTCAATGATATTTCCTTGCCTTTATTTACTTGTTACTTGATGCAACCAACTCCTTTAGTTGTCTTGCTATAGGAAGACCGTGAGAACATCTTGCGTGCTAGAGCATCTGGAAAGGGCGTTCTAACATCACCATTCAAGCTATTAAAATCCAATCACCTGGGAGTTGTACTTACTTTCGCTGTGTACGACACGAATCTACCTCTTGATGCTATGCCGGAGGAACGCATCAATGCTACAATGGGGTAAATAATTGCAATAGTTTTTGTGTAATGTAGTAAGCCGTACTTTTCTCTGACTTTCTTCATGTTTCCCCTTATTAATTGTCTGCCTCTCTCTGAGTCTCTGTTGGTTTGGCTGTTTTGCTGCTCCATTGTAGGTATCTAGGTGCTTCATATGATGTTCCGTCATTAGTTGAGAAGCTTCTACATCAGCTTGCTAGCAAACAGACTATTATTGTGAATGTTTATGATACAACCAGCCAAGAGGCACCAATCAAAATGTATGGCACTGATGTGGCTGATGCTGGAATGCTGCATATTAGCCACCTTGATTTTGGGGATCCCACTAGAAAGCATGAGATGCATTGCAGGTTGGATAGATTGTATCTCTTCTGAAGGGTAAACTAAGAAGCAGAACATACTTCTAATAATCTCTTATGTTCTTGTGCTGTAGGTTTAAACAGAAACCACCTCCTCCCTGGCAAGCTATAACAGCATCTATAGGAGTCCTTGTCATCACTTTACTTCTGGGTCATATCTTCCATGCAGCCATAAACCAAATTGCTAAAGTGGAACATGACTATCGGGAGATGATGGAACTCATGCATCGCGCTGAGGCAGCTGATGTGGCAAAGTCTCAGGTAAATGTTATACAACAAGGTTTAGCCATCCACGGTGTACCATTTTCTTCATGTATATTAATCATTTTTATACTTCTGCATTTTGTACTTTTATACTGTGGGATAATGTCTAAAAATCTTAGGTCTTTTTCCTGTTTCATTCTATGGTCCATCCATACCTTTTTTTTGTTTATTTTATTGTTTCCTTGTTCCTGTCTAACTCCTATCTCTTTCGCAGTTTCTAGCCATGGTTTCACATGAAATTAGGACTCCAATGAACGGCGTTTTAGGTAATATTGTTTTTTGACCTTAGCATTCCTCCCAGTGGCAGTGGGAGTTGTGGAGTTCCTTACTTACAAGTAATTCTAAGGAAACACTTAATTCAGGTATGCTCCAGATGCTTATGGATACGAATCTGGACTCCTGCCAACTGAATTATGCTCAGACAGCTCATGATAGCGGAAAAGATTTGATATCATTAATCAACAAGGTTTTAGACCAAGCGAAGATTGAATCTGGAAAACTTGAGCTAGAGGCTGTGCCTTTTGATCTGCGTGCTGTTCTTGATAAGGTGGTGTCAATTTTTTCTGGAAAATCTCATGAAATGGGGATTGAGGTAACAATCCAAATCTCTGTGTGTATGTTTGTGCAATCCTCAACAGTCAGGTTAGTACCTTATACAATTTATGTTTAATACCATTTACATTCATCTGGCGGAACCAGCTGGCTGTTTATGTATCAAATAAGGTTCCAGAAGTGGTCATTGGAGACCAGGAACGGTTTGGGCAGATCGTCACAAATCTTGTTGGAAATTCCATTAAGGTTCGCCCAGAGTAATTATCATGCGTATTTTTAATTTCTCTGAATTTCTATTTATTTCATCAGAATCTGGTTGCTTTTTTGACTGGTGGATAAGTCATGCTTCTGATGGTCCATGAGATCTCAGTAGATTGGGGTTGCTGATAATCCATACCCCCATCATTTTGTGTTTGCTGGTTATATTCTGATTGATAAATCTCGCTGTCTTCATGCTTCTAGGTAATTGATTTCTCTTTTTATTGCAGTTCACACATGACAGGGGGCATATATTTGTCTCTGTGCATTTAGCAGATGAAATGCAGTTTCCCCTTGACCTGGAGGATGATGTTCTGCAACAAAGCTTAAATGAAGTTCGAGATGATTTAAATGCTTCTTTCGATACATTGAGTGGCTTTGAAGTAGTTGATAGACGAAGAAGTTGGGAAACTTTTAAAAACCTCAGGGGCGGTGCAGAGGAATCTGGAAAATTCAAATTGTTAGTGACTGTTGAAGATACAGGTACCGGAATACCTCCTGAAGCACAATGCAGGCTTTTCACGCCCTTTATGCAAGTTGACAGTTCTACATCACGCAAATATGGTGGAACTGGAATTGGATTGAGCATCAGCAAGCGACTAGTAGACCTTATGGGTGGAGAAATTGGGTTTGTGAGTAAACCTAGCATAGGTAGTACCTTTACGTTTACTGTGACCTTCTCAAAAGCAGAAGCAGGTTGTCTGGAGAAAATGTGGCAGCACCGTGATCCAGCTATTTCAGAATTCCAGGGACTAAGAGCATTGGTAATTGATCGGAAAATGACCCGTGCACAGGTCACAAGATACCATCTTCAGAGATTGGGAATATTTGTTGACAGAGCTTCCAGCATGGAGTCTTTGTGCTCTAATTTTGGTTATGATTCCACAGCTAGGTATTTTCCATTCCATTTCTTTCTGGAGGTGTCATGGTTAGGGTAATTTGTTTCCTCTGCACTATGTTTGTGATGTTAACAAACTAGCCGAGACCAATGTTACCAAACGAGCAATTGGACATTTTCATATCTGATCCTTGCTACCTCATATACTTTAAGACAGTAACTGAAATAAATCAGAATATTAACCCTTCCACTTTTGTTAAAAAAACCCTGCATTTAGAATTAACTTTTTGCAATTATTTTTTTCTCTCAAATTTATAAACTTGTCTATCATTTTGTATACATTACAAATACTAACTCTCTCTTGTGGAGGTGCACACTTCATGCTAACTGTTATCTGTAATGGATCTTATTTCTATGAAAATCTGTAAAAGATGAAGGGTATTCTTGGTTGAGTTTCCATGCTCATTGATTTGTCTGATGTATTTATTTTCTTCAATAACAGTACTGCAGAGTCCAAACAATATGCTATGGTTCTCATTGACCAGGAAGATTGGGATGATGCCTGCCTTCCATTCCATAACCTGATAAAGTCTATGAGACATGATGGATCCAGGGGTAAATCAGGATTCCCTCCGAAGATATTCTTATTGACGAACTCCATTAGCTGTAGTGACCGCAGTAAGCTGAAGTTAGACGAGTTAGTGGACAAGGTGATAACAAAGCCTCTGCGCTTAAGTGCATTACTGTCCAGCTTCCAGGAAGCTACTGGGAAGAGGGTTGATACTAGTGGTAAACCGGTGACACTAAGAAGTCTGCTGAGGGGCAAACAATTTCTGGTGGTGGATGATAACGCTGTGAATAGGAGAGTGGCAGAAGGTGCTCTGAAGAAGTATGGTGCAGCTGTAAGGTGTGTGGAGGGGGGGAAGTTTGCTGTTGAGTTGCTAAAGCCTCCACACAAGTTTGATGCTTGCTTTATGGATCTCCAAATGCCGGAAATGGATGGGTTCAAAGCTACTGAAGAAATCCGCAACCTTGAAAGAGAATATAATGAAAGAAATGGCAGGGACGGGGCATTGCCCTGTTGGCATACTCCAATACTGGCTATGACAGCTAATGTGAGTCAAGCAACAAATGAAGCGTGCATCAAGTGTGGGATGGATGATTACGTATCTAAGCCATTCGGAGAGGGACAACTGTATTCAGCTGTGGCACAATTCTTTGAGGGTGGGTAATTAGATGATGACTTAGCCAATAATAATGAACTGCAGTGACTTCCCTTTCTGCTTCTGCTTCTGCTTCTGCTACTGCTACTGCTACCACATATGGAATCACGTAGCTGCAGGTCCAATATGGTAAACTTTCCACCATCCTTTTTCTGAACACATGTTATATTGTTATCGACATTCCTATAGACTTAATTTTAGCTGATGGCTGTTGTTTTCTTTGTCGTCGTCCATAGCAGTTCGGTCGGGGTCTGTGTAATGCAGCTCTGAGCTCTGATGGCTTCAGGAAACGGGAAAAAGCCACGGCAGTAGTAATTGTTTGAAGTCCCACTTGGGAGAGGATGCTGATGATGACAGCAGCAGCAGCAGCAGCAGTGAGTAGCTTGTATGTTCTAGAGAGAGAGAGAGAGAGGGAGCAGACCAGATATGATAGGTTATGTTTGATTGCAGTAAAAGTTTTGAGCTGTTCTGTATAGTTGAGAGATATATAGATGTAAAGGAGAAGAGAATTAAGGCAACTAATGTTTTCTTCACAATGAGTCTTTGGAATTTAGTCTGCAATTGAATTATTTTATATAAGTTGAATTATAGTTGCTATTTTCTTGTTTGTGGTTGTGGAGCTAACAGCAAAATTGCATATTTACATTCTTTTACTTTTTTACTTTTTTTTTTTAATAAATTGGACTGTGCGTTTTTGTGATTTTTTCAAATATAGTCCTTGACATATGTTCAAACTAAAACTTTTGTGCAGATAAAGATTTGATTTTAACATTTACGAACATTAAGGGCTTGTTTGTTTTTATTTTCATGTGGAAATTTTCAATTTTTTTACTATTCAAAATACTGAAAATATGTGTTATTTTAATCATTTTCAATTTTAGTTTTTATTTTTTTGGGGGGGAAATATTTATCTAGGCAAAAATATAATAAAATCGGAATAGGTAAGCAAAATTTAAAACATAGTAGTTTTGTGGGCAATTTGTACCTGTTTCACATCCAAACCCTTGTAGAGGGCCCACAAAATGTGCAAAAAAACTGAAAAGTTATGACAACTGTACTTTCAAAGGAATAAATGCCAACTACCAAATCAGTTTCATTTTATTAGGGTTACTTTTTTTTGAAAATTTCATGAGTTATCTCAAAAGAAAGAAACGTCTCTCTCTATCTATCTCTGTCTCTCCCCTTCACAACTGAAAAAAATACCACCATTTTCACCCCCTCTCTCGATCACTTCTTGTTCTATCTCCATATCTCCCCGCCATCTCTTTCTCTCTCTTTGGCTTTTTTCTGTTTTTTGACCGACGATGAAGAATCTGCCGACGCCCAACAGAACAACGTCCTACGATGGACTTGCGGAGTGAAGCACACCCGGAATCGTCGACATCTGCTCAAGTTTGTATTCTTATTTTTTTCCAAAAATATTGTAGATATGTATATTTTTTTTGTTGAAAAATTGTAGATCCGTAGGAATATAGTATTTATTTTCCATTGATAATTGCGCGTTGGTATTTGTTGATGATATTGAAACGTTGAAATTGAAATTATTATGCTGTAATTGTAGCTCTTGAAAATTTAATAATAACTTATGAATAATTAATTGTTGTATACAATTACACTGCTTCTAGATCTGTTTATGGCGTAATTGTAGCTCTTGAAAATTTAATCTTAACTTATGAATAATTAATTATTGTGTACAATTACACTGCTTCTGGATTTACAAGAATCTGAAGTACAAGGAGAAGAGAAGCGAACAGAAACAAACAAGAATAATAAACTGAACAAAGCAGCTAAACAAACTAGAATGGAGAAGAGAACCGAACAGAAACAAACAAGAATAATAATAAACTGAACAAAGCAGCTAAACAAACTGGAATGGAGAAGAGAACCGAACAAAAACAAACAAGAATAATAAACTGAACAAAGCAACTAAACAAACTGGAATATCGAATCTGCATAATTCTGGCAAGCCGAGTCGAGGGGACCTTTCTCCGCAAGATAAATACACCCCGACTAGCAAGATAAATACGCCGCAGCTAGTGCTTACGGTCTGGCAAGCTAAGCCGAGCACGAACACTGACACAGGCTCGGGCTCGGGTATAGGTGGGTGCGCGCGTGTGGGCTCTTGGCCCATATCCTTGTGCACTTTATATATTACACTTAGGACGTGATTGGTACGGTGGAATGGAATGGAATAGAATGGTCATTCCTATGTCCATTTCCATTCCACCGATTGATATAGTTTAAAATCGGGAATCACCATTCCCGATGGAATCGCTATTCCCAAAGGAAGGGGAATAGCCATTCCACTCACCCCCCATGGGTTTAGCTATTCCCAATGACCAAAAAAATTAATATATGATATATTTATACATAATCATATTTTATAATACTATTTTATTATATTTAGAAAAATAAATCAAAAATCAAATTATATAATTTATTATTATTTAATTATTTTTATATTATTTATTTATTTTCAAAATATAATTTAAAAATATATGTTAAAATAAAATTCTGATAGCTTTTATAACTTTGTTGAAGAAAAATGAAAGTGATGCCGAAATAAATATACCATAAAAATATGTTATAATACAATATAAAATATTTATATATTTGATATAATTTAATATATTCAAATAAAAAATTGAAATGTTATTTTTTTATGAAGTAAAAAATATTTTTATTAACTTATACAAATTATTATATATTGATTAATTAAATATTTTAGAATAAAAATTTTCAATAAAATAAATAAATTATAATTTGCTAAAAAAATTAGAAAAAATCACATATTAAAAAAGAAAAATGACATTTAGAAATATAAAAGATAAATTAAGCCATGTGTTGATATTTATTAGCTATTACGCACACTTTATTCATTTATAAGAAAATTTTATAGCACATAAAATATTCATTATATAAAATTAAAAAAAATGATATTTGATTCCGTTCTTTATTCCGTAGACATATCAATCATAAGAATAGTCATTCCATTCAGACACTCATTCCATTCCTAAGTTCATTCCATTCATACCTAATTCCATTCTATCATACCAATCACCTCCTTAAGTGTTAATACACTTAAATACACCTCTTAACTAAGTTAAGAAATCAATGTGAGATAATTAAACGTGCCTTAAGCACATTTTCCCACATACCATAAATGTCCAATCGTGTAACCGATTTCAACCATTTATTTCTCACTCACCGAAAATCAAATTTGAGAAAATAAAAATATTACGATTATCTATTACAAATATAGAACAATCGTACTCTATTTAATTCCTCCAAAATCAAATAACTCGGTCACCAAAAATCGGATAAAATGAGTCACGAATCAATTTATTACATCCAATTTTCCAACAATCCTCCACATGAGTGGAAATAACGCATGCATGAATGCAGACAAGCAACCCAGTCCTCTAGAGACACAGCTGCAACATGGTATGTAGCTTGTGACTTTGAACCTTCCATCTTTCAACACTATCGGGTATACCGGTTGATTAGTGGACGCGATGCCTTGAACTATTCATCCTTAGTGTATACCGAGACAATAAGATTGACATAGAAATATCTCAAACATTATCTGTTCTCACGTTTGTGTCCATTTCGGGCCATGGACAACATCTTTGAATTCATAAGTGTCTTTAGAAGTGGCCACACTTCTCACTTACATAAGTGATCTCCTTCTTTCGAGTATCCTGCCATACTCCACCTTATTTAGGTTTATGAATCCTTAGAAGTCATAAGACTTAGTCTCACCATAGTGACAGGTGCACACTTGGTTTGCTCACGAGGGATAGATTAAGATATAACCTTCCAAGTGCTATCAACTGAACGTTTGTAGCTTAGTTTTCCCATGGAACCAAGTTCTTGTGATCTTCACTCATCAAGGTTAGGTTACCACTACAAGCATTCTCATATTGTGGATTTTAAACCCATTCCCTCTAGTAATTTATTCATCTGATCTTGATTTAACCCTTTGATTAGTGAATCTGCTAGATTGTCCACTGACTTCACATAGTCAACTGAGACAACTCCACTTGAGATCATATGTCTCACGGTATTATGTCTCCGATGTTTGTGTCAAGATTTACCGTTCTACATCGCGTGACGTGCCCTTTCAATAGCCATTTGGCTATCATAGTGAATCATCACTGACGACACCGACTTTTTCCAGCATTGAATATCCTCTAAAAAGTTGTGAAGCCATGCAGCTTCCTCAAAAGCTTTATCCAAAGCGATAAACTCAGATTCCATGGTGGACCGGGCTATACAGGTCTGTTTCGTGGATTTTCACCACACTGCTCCACCACCGATAGTGAAATCAAATCCACAAGTCGAGAATGAGTCTTTTGTGTCTTATATTCAATTCGCATCACTGTACCCTTCAAGTATAGAAGGAAACTTTGTATAATGCAGCATGAAGTTCATAGTATACTTCAAGTATCTTAGAACTCGTACTAGAGCTTTCCAATGCTCTTTGCTTGGATTGCTCGTGTACCGACTCAATTTATTCACAGAACATGCAGGATCAGGTCGAGTGCAGTTAATGATGTACATCAAACTCCCGATGATCCTTGCCTACTCTTCTTGAGCTACCAGTTCTCTCCAGTTTTTACTCAAGTGCACGTTGAGTTCTAACGGAGTCTTAGCCGGCGGACTATCAAAATTATTAAATCTCTTAAGCACTTTCTCAACATAATGAGATTGTGTTAAGACAATTCCATCACTCATCCGAACTATCTTGATTCCGAGAATCACATCAGCTAAGCCTATATCTTTCATGTCAAAATTATGTTTTAACATCTGTTTCGTTTCAATGATAACTTGGTGGCTACTGCCCATGTGATGCACGGTCATTTCGCGGTCAGAATAAATCTCAAGAGAGACTTATCCTTATACCCACTGTAAGGCGTGGCTAGCAACGAGAGTAATGGTCAATCCCACGAGGAGCTGTGAATCCTATTTTCCGATGTCACTTTTCCAAAATTGAGAATTGTTGTAGTCTCCGTACTTCTTAATGTAATGACTGTAAAATAAAATAACAAAACAAAATAAATAAAAATATTAGTAGTAACGTATTCTGGATTAGAACTCAGATTCGAACTTAACTAACACTTGATCGATCATGGGCACGCTAATTACTTATGCAAATCTAATTATCTGGTTAAAGATACCAGATCTCTCTCAATATACCCAATCTATCCTTTTAGTATAGACTAGAGGTGATCTCTCGTCCCCTAACCCCTAACATGTTGCTCAACCCCGATCTCTCATATGATTGTAAACAACAAGGCAGCTTTATGCCCTAGACAGATCCAGATTTACCTAGACACTGATCTCTCAAATGCCCTCAGTACCTGTGATGTATCCCATCCCTTTATGACCAACACACAACTACGATTCATTGACCATTTATAAAGGTAGTGAACACAATTCTAATTAATGAGTGATCAACCACGATTAACTAGTTTAGCCCACTTTAATGCAACAAAGAAAATGATTACATGACGGAACCAAATTCACACAGTTTATGCCCATAAGCCTCACGATTCTTACGTGTTCATTAAGTTCTTATCCTTGTTCAATCATGAATAACGAGTCTAGCCGCTCATGCTAGAGTTAGAACAACAATAAATATAAATAAATAAAGACATAAATTAAATGAAAAACTTACTTGATTAATAAGCAAAATGATCCAACACCAACGTTGGATTTAAGTACATAAAAACTGGAAATTCTAATTGCCTGCGGGCATAAGGCCCGAGATTGTTCAATGAAAATTAAAATGCGAAATAAAGTAAATGTATATGGCGTGTGTTTTCGGCCTCTGCCATGAAACTACTTATATAGGAGTACAAAACACAAGGTAACTTCCCCCACAGGTCGGTGGATCTTCAGCCCATTCCGCAGTCGTTGTGCCCAAGACTTTCCATATCTGGCAGATTCTTTCCTTATTTAAAAGATCTGTCTCGCAGATTTTGTACTCGCCGTGCCTTAGGTAGCCGACATTCAACCTTCCTTAATTAGCCGATCCACCTTCTAGAATCCGAAAGATACGATCAGATTTTCCTTGTACGCTCCTCTTTCCTTTGGCGGCTATGGTGCACTACTCCTGCTCCAGCTGGTAATTGTTACCCTTGTACCCAGTCTCCCCCTTTCTCCTGCCAATCACACTGGGTTTGTTGTTGGCACGATCACGAACTTCTCCTTCAGCGATGCTGGAATGGTGGGCATTTTTGCCAGGCTCAAGAGAGAGCTTTCCGTTGAGAATTCGTTGCCCATCTATGGTATCATTAACATCCAAATGCCCCCAGATGTGATTCTGCTGCCTCCTGCCCCTCTTGTACCCACACTGACTCTTTCTGACTCAAAAAAGAGAAATAACAAAGAACAAAAGAATGAGAAAAAGACACAAAAACACGAGAGAATTTGGACTTGTCACCATGATCAACATGCCATCTACATAAAGATAAACTATGATATAGCTATTAGAACTGCTTTTTTATGTACACACACTTATCACACTCGTTGATTTTGAAACCATTTGATAACATCGTGTTATTAAACTTCAAGTGCCACTGTATCGGTGCTTGTTTCAGACCATACCGCGACCTAACAAGTTTACACACGTTCCGTTCTTGTCCCGGTGTAACAAATCCTTCAGGTTGTTCCATGTATATTTTATCTTCCAGCTCACCATTTAGAAACGCAGTCTTCACATCCATTTGGTGAATTTTAAGATTGTGCAAGTCAGTAATCGCTAAAAGCACCCGAATAGATGTAATCCTTATTACTTGTGAGTAGGTATCGAAGAAATCATATACCTCTCTTTTTGTCTAAAGCCTTTGGCAACCAAACGAGCTTTATACTTATCAACAGTACCATCTGCCTTATACTTTCTTTTTAGGATCCATTTGCATCCTAACGACTTACACCCACTCGGGAGATTTGTTAACTCCCAAGTGTGATTTTGCATAATGGAATCAATTTTACTATTGATAGCCTCTTTCCAGAACGAAGCATCTGAACTAGATAAAGATTCTTTCAAGGACTTTGGCTCATCATCTAGCATATAGGTGGTGAAATCTGGACCAAAGGTCTTTGTTGTCCTAGCTCGCTTGCTACATCTTGGTTCTTTATCCCCGGGATCAAAACTAGTAGCAGTCTCAGAAGTTTATTTCTCAAAACTCCCTTCTATCACACCCTTGGTTCTACAAGGATAGACATTCTCGAAGAATATAGCATTTCTCGATTCCATCATCGTTCCTTCAGTCATCTCGGGAATTTCCTATTTATGAATAAGAAAATGATATGCGCTACTTTTAAGCGCATACCCAACAAAGATACAATCCACCGTTTTAGAGTCAATTTTAACTTGTTTAGGTAGTGGCACTTCAACCTTAGCCAAACATCCTCACACTTTGAGGTATTTATAAGACGCCGTGCGTCCTTTCCACAACTCGTAAGATGTTGCATCCTTACCTTTAAGTGAAATCTTGTTCATGATATAGTTGGCTGTTAACACAGCTTCCCCCACAAGTTTTGTGGTAGTCCTGAACTTATAAACAACATGTTCATCATCTCTTTAAGATTTTATTTTTTGCGTTCAGCAACACTATTAGACTATGGTGAATATGGAGCCGTAGTTTGATGAATTATATCCGCCTCTACACATAATTCTTCAAACGGAGCAACATACTCCCTACCTCTATCAATTCGAATTGTTTTAATTCGACCGCTTAGTTAATTTTCGGCTTCATTTTTGAAGTTCTTAAAAGCTTCAATCGCCTCACCTTTACTTCTTAAAAGATAAAGATAACAGTACTTTGTGCAATCGTCAATAAAAGTAATAAATTACTTCTTACCGCCTCTAGTTTGCACAAACTTTAAGTCACACACGTCTGTGTAAATTAGATCTAGAGGTTTAGTGCTCCGTTCTACCGAATGAAACAGTAACTTAGCCAATTTAGTTTCAACACAAACTTCACATTTGTTTTGTGTATTAAATTGGTTTACTTTTAGCAAATCTAAATTTACTAAACGTTTTATCGCATTTAGATTAACATGTCCTAATCTACAATGCCATAAATCCGAGCACTCAACTAGCAAGTAAGCAGAAGAATCAACTTTATTAGCACTTTCTTTTGCAACACGACACATAGTCATTACATTCATTTTGAAAAGCCCATTAGCGAGATAGCCTCGACCAAGGAACCTTCCGTACTTTCTTAAAATAAACTTTTCAGACTCAAACACTAGTCTAAAACCATGATTGACTAACAGTGAGCCCTAAACCAGATTTTTGCGGATGTTCGGAACATGCAGCACATCCTTCGGAGTCAGCTCCTGGCTTGAAGTAAGCTTCAAGATCACTTTGCCCACACCAACCACTTCAGAAGAGGCTTGGTTACCCATGTGCAACTTTCTACCTTCAACAACTTTGTAGGTGGCAAACGAGCTAAGTGAAGTTCATGCTTGGAAGGACCGAGCAAGTGAACAAGTATCACATAAGGTTGAATAGATCTTCATGTGCTAGATTATGAGTAATGACATGTGTGAAGAACCGACCGTAGTGCAGTGCATGTTCATTATATCTATGTTATGATATATGCCTTAAAAAGCAACCTGATAACAGATTAGTGATCAACCACTATTGACAAATTAAAGACATAAATCGGGTTGATAGAATTAATGAATATTGTTAATTGATATAATAAATCTAATTTCCCTAAAGCCTAGGTTTTCTTATATCTGTTTTAGTCCAGCAATTTATTTATTGCGTTTTTATTTTATGCTATTTAGTTTTATTTGTCTTTACTTGCTTGTCTCGTGTCTAGATATTAATTAAGTACTTGTGTTTCAAAACTAGAAAATAACAGTCTCTGTGGGATACGATACTCTTACTCACCTATATATTGCAAACACACCGTGCACTTACGATACGTTTATTTGTTAATAAATAGCGTGTCATTATACTAATGCTAAAATTAGAAATGACAATGCTAAAACTGTAAATAATAATGATAAAAGCAACAAAATGTATAGATACATCACATTGCTAACAGCGGTAGAATTTCCAACAATACTAACATGGGGTGCTAATGCTAATGCTAAATAAGAGTTATGATAATGCTAAAATTAAAAATGACAATGCTAAAACTATAATTTGAAAATATGTACACATAAATCATACATTGCCAACAGTGTTAGATTTTACTTGTTCATACAAGTTTCCCGTCGCCAACAAAATAAAATGAAACTGATAAATCATCATGAAATATTACGAACATAGTTTGTTCAAGATTAGGTTTGTATGTTTCGAAAAAAAATTTGTATAATTATATCAATTTGAAATACAACTTAAGATATGTATTATGAAATATAAATTTTAAAAACGACGTTTGTGAATAATATTAATCAGTTGAATCTACATCTAATACATATCTCCCATCGAATGAAAAATTGATGGAATATTCTTCTTTCATTAATGATTCAGAATCGTAATCATCATCTTCACTATCAGCAGATCTGGTGGATGATATTTCTTCTTCTTTTTCTTCTTCTTCATCATCAAATTTTTTGGTTAAGAGAGAGAAAATAAAAAATTGATGAAATCTTCTCTCTTCATTCATGATTCAGAATCATGATCATCATCTTCACTATCAACAGATTTGGTAGTCAATATAATTTCTTCTTCTTCTTCATCATCATCTAATGCGAATTCTTTTGTTAAGAGACAGAGAGGATTGGGTTGAGAGAGATGCACGTGTGCAGAACTTTGAGAAAAAAGAAAGATGAATTACATTTAATTATCAAATTACATATAACCCTGGAACCATACAAAAAGTTAAATATTACAGAATTGCCACCTTAAAATTTAAACTAATCTGGGCCACTCAAATAATATGAATCTATGATTGAGATTGGTTTCTTGTTCTCACACCAGACCTAGTTCTCACTAGATACACCCCATATTTAAATGTCAAAGTACATTTACCCAATGATTGAGTGTGGGACCAAGCGTGTCATAGTGGTGTTTGAGACATTTACAATCCAAATTGCCCACAAAACTCCTTATTTTTAAAAATTGCTTTTTTTTTTTACCAATCACCATTTACTTTTGTCCATTTTTATCTATTTTCACTTTTTCAATTCTACACAACTTATTCAATCATAAGAATATTATTACAGTGTGACCCATTATTTAAATATCCATCAATCCATCTCAATCAAGCACATATTTATTTTTTCATCTCAACCACATATTTAATTGATGAAATCTTGTCTCTTCGTTCATGATTCAGAATCATGATCATCATCTTCACTATCAACAAATTTGGTAGTCAATATAATTTCTTCTTCTTCTTCTTCATCATCTAATGCGAATTCTTTTGTTGAGAGACAAAGAAGATTGGGTTAAGAGAGATGCGTGTGTGCAGAACTTTGAGAAAAAAGAAAGATGAATCACATTTAATTATCAAATTACATATAACCCTGGAACCATATAAAATGTTAAATATTACAGAATTGCCATCTTAAAATTTAAAGTATTCTGGGCCACTCAAATAATATGAATCTATGATTGTGATTGATTTCTTGTTCTCACACCAGACCTAGTTCTCACAAAATACACCCCATATTTAAATGTCAAAGTACACTTACCCAATAATTGAGTGTGGGACCAATGGTGTCATAGTGGTGTTTGAGACATTTACAATCCAAATTGCCCACAAAACTCCTTATTTTTAAAAATTGTTTTTTTTTTACTTTTGTCTATATTTATCTATTTTCACTTTTCCAATTCTACACAACTTATTCAATCATAAGAATATTATTTAAATATCCATCAATCCATCTCAATAAAACACATATTTATTTTTCATCTCAACCACATATTTAATTGAAGACAATAATCAAACAAACATATTTCAATTTTCCAAACCTATAACTCTAAACATTAAATCATTTATCATAACAAAATCATTACATTTTTTCAAAAATGAATACACCTTATAAATTGAACTGAAAATACTAAAAAACTCAAAATTGATATTGGAAATAAAACCAAACAAGGCCTAAAACTTTCGTTAGATTCCACGAGGAAGTCCGGCTGCCTAGTCAGTATTTATACATGCCTGAAAATTGATCTAGGACATTTTAGATGAAATGGATAAATGTTGAGAATTATTTTATAATTATTTACACGTTGTGTTATTTTTATTAAAATACCAAATAAGATTAAGAATTAAATTGTAAATTGTCCAAAAATAAATACAAAGCCTTAATAATATTTTATTTTCATTAAATAAGCCAAAAAAAAGGAGAAGATGTAGTCTGAAGCGGAGGCCGATGGCGATATGAACAGCAATAGTCTACTGCTATACACCGCACCTTAAATTTCCACCACAAACCCTCTCTCTCTCTCTCTCTCTCTCTCTCTCTCTCCCTCCCTTCCTGTATTATTGGTCATGCTGGTGGCTAGCAGGAGCAGTGTAATGGCGGCGGCTCTATCTCTATCTTTATCGCTGTCCAAGCATTCTCTTCCCGCTTTCCACTCCACTCATAAACTCTACCATAATTTCTCTCCCCGTTGCAATCTGTTCTCCCTCAATCGTCATTTGAATCGCCACCATACACTCCGGAGGAGGGCCAGATTCTCCGCCGTCGCCGCTCCACTTACAGAAACTCCCCCGCCCACTGCGCCGCCGGCGACGGTTGTTCTTCCCACTAACCAGTCCTCCGAGAGACTCCTCAGGATTCGCCACACGGTGAGACTTTCTCTTCCCCAATTCTTCTGATCAAATCAAATTATCTCTAAAATCTCAACAAAAGTTCTGTTTTTTTTTTTTTTAGCTGCAGCATTCAATTGGGGTTTTGAATGAGTTGTGTCATATTTGAATGCAGTGTGCTCACGTTATGGCCATGGCTGTTCAAAAGATTTATCCAGAAGCAAAAGTCACCATTGGTCCTTGGATCGACAATGGTTTCTATTACGATTTCGATGTGGATCCTCTCACTGACCAGGACCTTAAGAAGATCAAGAAGGAAATGGTGTGCTCACTTTCTCTTTTTATCTTTTCATATCATTTCTTTTCTTCAGTTCTTGTTAAACCTGTTATGGGAGGAATGCATTTGCTAGGTAATGCTTTTTGGCTAAATAATGTATTTCTTGAATCATCTGTAGGATCGCATTATTGGTAGGAATTTGCCTTTAATTAGAGAAGAAGTTAGCAGGGATGAGGCAGAAAGAAGGATTATGGCCATCAATGAGCCCTACAAAATAGAGATTCTCCAGAGCATTAAAGAGGAGCCTATCACTATCTTTCATATAGGTGAGGCGTGCTTCTTTTCTTTCTTGAAATTTGGTTGAACCTACTTAACTGGCATTTAGCTGAAATGTGTTGTCAAACCTTCAGAATATGATCTGTGTATGGGTCCTATTTATGATCTCATTCTAGGATTGTTAGCAGCCAGTGCACACTTTCGTGTTGTTCCATTCTTATTTTGTGGTTAAAACTCCCACCCTTGAGACTTGTGTTGAAATTTAACTTTGGAACTTTTTAATATGTGATCTTTGCAGGTGATGAATGGTGGGATCTTTGTGCTGGGCCTCATGTTGAATCTACTGGAAATATCAATAGAAAAGCTGTTGAGCTTGAGTCTGTTGCTGGGGCTTACTGGAGAGGAGACACAAATAAGCCAATGTTGCAAAGGATATATGGCACAGCATGGGAGGATGAGGAACAACTAAAAGCGTATCTTCACTTCAAGGAGGAGGCTAAAAGGCGGGATCATCGTCGAATAGGTCAAGATCTTGATCTATTTTCTATACAGGTACCATGTTTGTGATTATCCAGTGAGCCTTCGATTCATACCTTCTTATACCTTGTTGTCTGTCTTTAGTATTCTGATTCTCAATGTATTTCAGTTACTGGAAGCAAATTCTAAGTGAAGTACGTGTCAGCATTGGCGGGGGGTTGCAATGTGAAGGGTGTTTTAACATTTCTACCTTAAAGATAAAATTCTAGCTTACCATTACAGATTCAAAAAAGAAAGAGAAAAGGGTAAATATAAATCATAGCTTGAAGCTGATATATTGAAAACGTCTGATATCAATCAAACAGCCTATGGCTATCAAAGCAAAATGATTATGCATTCAAGCTATTTTCAAACTACTCTAAATGAAGATTGACATCTCTAGCTGGTAAATCCTCTCTTATCCAGCTCTTGCAGCCAAATTCCGTCATGCATCCACAGCCTTGTCACTTCTCCAATTATAGCTTTCATGCTGGAACTGCTCATACTCTGCAAATGATCTCTGCATTATTATTCCCCATAGGATGGATAATTAAGCTGCTGCTCATAAGTGTTACATTTTTAGTTTTTGCTCTCAGTAGTTGTTGTGGAAAGGAGATTAAACAAAGATATGTATTTCCAAATGCCATTTTATCAATGTGATTATGATTCTTTCTGAATATATTGTGGCTATTCACGTTAAAGCTTTGGTATTTATCATCCTTTAAACTAAATCAGGGTGCTTAGGTTTTTCAAATTTATGAAGTAATATGTCTGCCTGGCTTTATACTCATGTAAGAATCTGTAACTTTTTTCTGAGATGATGGGGCTTCAATTTACCTGCAGGATGAGGCTGGCGGTGGGTTGGTTTTTTGGCATCCCAAGGGTGCTATTATGAGACAGATAATTGAAGATGCCTGGAAAAAGATTCACACACAGCGTGGCTATGATTTCCTCTATACTCCACATGTAGCAAAAGCAGATCTTTGGAGGATTAGTGGTCATCTGGAATTCTACAAAGAAAACATGTTTGATCAGATGGAGATAGAGGAGGAACTTTATCAGCTTCGACCAATGAATTGTCCTTACCATATTTTGGTCTACAAACATCAGCTACATTCCTATAGGGATTTTCCGATCAGGGTTGCTGAGCTAGGAACAGTGTATAGATATGAGTTGTCTGGAAGTTTACATGGTCTGTTCCGAGTAAGAGGGTTTACCCAGGTATTTGTTTGCTTATTGCATTTTATATATCTTCTGACATTTTAGGGATGGCTATTGGTCTTGGATTTTGTTATTGTGTCACACCATCTAATGAATGTGGTTCACCAACAGCTCTCTAATTTGTACTCTAATTTACATGGCTGCCTTGTTTGACAAAAGTGCCATTAATGTGTCCAACAATCCCATGTCCTTACTCGAGACAATCAGCCGAGAGTTGGTTCCATGTTTTTCTCTGTGAAATCTGTATTATGCCAACAATCCCATGTCTGAAAATTCCTTACACCGTCACACTAAAATGAATTTCCGTCTATTGATGAATTTAATTATTTGAAAGACAAAACATCTAGGTTTGCTCAATTTGGTATTTTCCTGGACCAAGAACACATACCGATGAAATAATTAAATTCTGAGGATTATACTTAGTTTACTCTGTGATGGTTTTACAGGATGATGCCCACATATTTTGTCTAGAGGATCAAATCAAAGATGAAATCAGGGGTGTCCTGGATCTTACAGAGGAAATATTGCTTCAGTTTGGCTTTGACAAATACGAAGTGAACCTCTCGACCAGACCTGAGAAATCTGTTGGAGGTGATGAAATATGGGACAAAGCAACCGCTGCTCTAAAGGACGCTCTAAATGATAAAGGTTGGAGTTATGAGATTGATGATGGTGGTGGTGCATTTTATGGCCCCAAAATTGATCTCAAAATAGAGGATGCTCTGGGAAGGAAGTGGCAGTGCTCGACCATACAGGTACTGTTGGTGACTGTCCATGTTTCCAATGATGAAACAGCAAGAAACCATAAAGAGATCCGTCTCCCGTTTTCTATTTGCTAATCCTCGAACCCTTGTTTTTGGGTAGGTTGATTTTAATTTGCCAGAGCGGTTTGACATGATATATGTGGACTCGGATCAAGAGAGAAAACGGCCAATCATGATACATAGAGCAGTTCTTGGATCCTTGGAGAGGTTCTTTGGAGTTCTGATAGAACATTATGCTGGAGATTTTCCATTATGGCTTTCTCCAATCCAAGCTCGCTTGTTACCAATCACAGACTCACAGGTGAAGAAAAAAACTCCTGTTCTGTTCCATAAGGTTCATCCATCACAAGATTCTAAATTATGTTGCTGTTACTTTGCAGGTGGAATACTGCAAGGGAGTGTGTGAAAGATTGAAAGGTGAAGGGATTCGGGCAGAAGTTTGCAACGGGGGACGAATATCGAAACTTATTAGAACCTCAGAAAAACAAAAAATTCCATTGATGGCAGTAGTGGGACCAAAAGAGGTAGAAAGTGAGACGGTGACTGTTAGATCTAGGTTTGGTGGAGAGTTGGGAAGCATGGCAGTAGATGATTTTGTGACCAGAATAAAGCATGCAATTCAAAACAGGACTTTCTTTTAACTCCAACTAAATTTATTCTTGCTTGCTCTAAACTTCAAACTAAATTCATTATAGCAGAGATATGCTACTCTGCCTCTGCTACTTCATTGTACATAAACCAAAACAATATACGTCTCTTATTTATTTGATTTACTTTGAAATATCCTTGCCGGTTAGTAGTTCACCAGATGGATGTCGGTGGTAATTGGTAAAATGCTAAACTTAGCAATCATATTCATGGATGGCAGTTGAGTTGTATTAAAGCTGGTACAATGTTAGCAGTAGCAATTGTGTCATCATTTACCACTCACTACTTACTACTCACTACACTGAGTAATGCAAAGAAAGCATTCCTTTCAGTTACAAATTCCTGAATACATATATATCAATCAGCATATCCAAAATGTTAGTATCATCATCGTCGTCGTCATCATTGATCTAGGCTGTGTTTAGACTTGCCCATACTGCATTCATTCGATCGCATCAGCTTAGTTCTTCTAGAACTTTCGCTATTGTTTTAGTTGGCAGGAGTTCACCCGCGCCTTCTATTACATATTCTCCTTCTCCAACCTCTCTCTCTTGTTCTAGGAAAACCTCCATTGACGCCCTTCTCTCTCTTTCTCTTGGAGTTGAATCCAATATTTCACTTTCACTTAGCTTCTCTTCACCTGGATATAGCTCCTCTGCGGTACCACCATTTATAGCTACACTCCCATCATGTTCAGTCTCTCGTCGAAGAAGCTCGTCCGGAGTTGCAGCCGGGTCAAGATCCCAGCAACCCTCAGGCAAGTTAGCGCCTCCAACATTCAGTGAACAAGATGGCACCTGGTGTGAAAATCTCAGCATCTCTCTCCTCGGGATCCATCTAATGGCGCTAGTGTTTCCATTCCTCTGATACACAGTCTTATATCCATCCAGTTTTACTAAAGGAGCTACCCACACGCCATTCTCTTCAGAATAGTCACCGAGAACCTCCACCATTTCGTATTGGTGCCTCACTTCATCTGGGGTTGTTCTGTTCCAATCTGTTGACCAGTTCCGATACACAGCCCAAATATCTCCACATCTTGGATAGATTCTTACACATCCTCCCCTACCGGCCTTCTCCTTGCTCAGAAGATGAGAGAAGATGTTCACTTGCTCAACCGTTTCAGAGTGGAACACTCTAAAACTTCCACATGATTTCGTAAATCCACAATCCAACCAATTCACCGACCCAAATTCACAGTCAGATTTTGAGCTCAAGTAGCTAATAAAAATCTTGAAAGGATTCACTGAGGTGACTTCACGAATCAGACAGTACAAGCGAGGCATGCCGTCTTCTTCATCATACAAGGCCCATATCTGCTTTGGCTTAAAGCATTCTTCTGATCTATCCTTGTCAAAATCATGGAAGTCCGAATCTGGAACCGTTATTGACATAGAACCACTTCTCCTCAGTTCCGATTTTGATACTTTCGCTGTCTCACAGGATTTATCAACTTCGGCTAGAGCATTTCTCTTCTCAGCCTCTGCAGCTGCAGCTTCTGAAGCTAACCTCATATCCTCTAGCTTCCTACGGATTTCTGATCTTGCCTTATCAATCAACAATTGTCTAGTATCAAATACAGGGGCAGCTGGACAGCGTCTAGTTGAAGTCTCAAGTGGGGAGGAAAGCCTAGAAGCAGGCTTTGATGTTGCATTCATATTCACATTGGCTATTTTTGCTTCTGCAGCAACAATTAGGCAAGCTTCTTCATGTCCTCCAATTTCCATTTTTCTCTTCTTGGCTGGTCTACCACGCTTAGGTCTTGAGGCATCCTTGTGATAATTATACCCATCGGATGACACATGAACTTTGGCATTTACATGTTCTCCATTTGCCTTAGTTATGCTTGCCTCTCCATTGGGTTGATAAAAGACAAAGGATGATGTCGACAGTCCATTAGGATCTATGACCCCAACAGAATTCACAGTCGAGTTACCCTGAAATGATATGTTAGAAACAGACTTATATCCAGAATGATGTCCTGTGGGACCACTAGGTGCATGATACACGGTCGTTTTAGGTACATATGTAACCCCACAACCATGACTTACATACCCATTCTCCGGCATATAAGAGTAGTTGCTATACGGGAAAGAGCCATTAATTGGGGCTAACCCAGTCTCAACAGCTATGAAGACGCCACGGCAGTTCTTGCAAGAAAGTCTCTTGTTCACATACTTCCTGAGATATTCATACTGAACATGACAGGAGGTACAAACAGTCCAAAATGTATCCTGTCTTGAATGAGAAGCTGGAAACTTGGAACAATTGCCGTAACTGCCAGCCCCAGCACTGTACCCAGCGAACAAAATCCTCCTTTGATCATATGAGCTTCTTTTAACGGTATCCGATAAAAGAGTCCATGCTTCAGAGACAAGTCTGAATGCTCCATCAGCTCCAACTGTTTTGTTCTTATCAGGGTGGAGCAATACCGCCATCTTCTTATACTGTTTCTTTACTTTGGACTTGTCTGCAGATGGATCCAGTCCAAGAATCGAATAGAAATCAAGTTCTCCATTAACTTTAGCCTCAGAAGCAATGTAGACTCCCAACGTGGCCACCATTTGTGATATTCCTTCCAGTCCAGGACACAGCTTTTGAGCTTTTAAAGCATAACTCCTCGCACCAATGAAGTCTTTCTCCAATAATTGCTTTTCCGCAATGGCTTTAGCTCTTAATGCTTCCTCTATGTAGGATTCCATCAAAAGTTCAGATTCAAACCACACTCGATTCCAATTTTTTTCAAGGGGAAACTACAAGCAGCATGTACTGGGAAACAATCTGCATCCAGTTCCGAACACAGCCATCATTATGCTGCATATTATTCAAACAGATTGTAAATATCCTCTCTTTTTAATAGAACATAACACTATTCCCCAACAAATGACACAAAATCGGCAGACTGCTTAACGTTTAACATAATGATAATCGATCCAGGTACGTGCATTACTGAAACCGATCAATCCAAAGTTCAAATCTTGCATTATAAACATTTATTTAAAAATAAAAAATAGCCAGCACAAACAACTCAAGATAATATACGAAATTCAAAACAAAATCTGTCAAGCAAGTCAATCCTGGTCAAAAAGAAATTCAAGCTGAATTCAAATCACACAGAAAGAAACGTATCACCAAACTTTTAGCACATTGTCTTCGTTAACCAAAGATCTAAGCTAAAAATCAGTAAAAGGAAAGTCATAAAACAATTGACTTATTCAACCATTTTCAGCTCAAAAACAACAAACTGAAAATAGGGGAAAAAATTAAAATTTACAAACTTACCGAGATTTAGGAATAATCCAGACATAGATTATCACAAGATTTCCTGATCCGAGAAAAATAGCATCAGATCCACACCATATCTAGGGTTAAATCTGAAATGCTAAATCCACCGTACAAAATGCAAGTAATGCCACCAGTAATTAAAAACAATTTAAGAAAATAAGGAAAAATCAGGAAGCTTACTTTAAACAGGAGGGAAGCACAAATCGCCTGAGCAGAACTTCCCGGCAGCTGACGGCAGAAGATTCCGTCAAACGCCGAGCATCAGAAAAAAAATAAAAAAATAAAAAAACTGTTGAGAGTTTATTTAAAGTAGTAGTACAACTACAACTATACGCAGCAGTTAAAAATATGTTAATATCTATATATCTATATATAAGTATTATAATAAAATCAAATAAATTAAATTTTTAAGTATTCATTATTTCAAAATATTAATATTATTATTAATGTGAATGAAAGTAAGAGTTATTAGTATTTAATAAGGAGTAAACTAATTGTGCGCCTTGTGCGCTGTGCGCACCCCCTTCCTAAAGTTGAGAAAATAAAGAATAAATCTAAACAAAGGAAAAGTTAATTTTAGAATATTATATTACAATATTTTGGGTAAATAGTTAATATTTAAGATGTAAGAGGGGGAAAAAGAATAAAAAGGGTAGCTAAGTCATTACCTTTATTATGATGTTAGGTTATGGGTGGAAGCAACATGTCCTAGTGGGCCATCTAATAAAAATATATCATAATATATATATATATATATATATAGTCATTGTAATATCATTTTTTAATTTCTATTATAACTATTATGATTAGACTAATTTGAGGAGACTGTAGATTTTGGACAGGGTCCATGGTAATAAGTCACTTAATAATGACATTTTTTTATCTAAAAAACAGAAGGTATCTATTTTTTTGGTTTGAGACAAAAGTATCCCTCAAGATAATAAACATGTTATTTCATGTAATATAATTTAGACAATATTTTGATATTAATAAAACATTTTAAGTGAAGCTAAAAAAGGTCACTAAATAAAAATCAAGAGCAGTATGCACATACTTCTACTAGTCGTAATATAAAATCTTCCAAATGGTTATTTTCTTCCCTTTTTTTTTTAAGTTGCTAACATATACTATTCTTATGTGAGTTTTGGATTAATCATTTAAATTAAACAATTCAAAGAAGCTTTCAAATTGTTGTGTGTCACACACATCTAGTGTAAAAGGATGCTTCCATGTACAAACCCAAAAACAATTAAAGAGTAGTACTTTTTTTTTTGTTTCCTTCAATTAAAGGACTAACACCACCCTCCACCCAAAAGGGTCCTGATTCCTATACTATATATAAACAAAGAAATAAATACCTTGTCATTGTTTAATTGTTTTTCAGATAGTTATATAATCACAGTGATAATTAGCTGCTTTATAAGTTGCTTAAATGTTAAGTGGAAATAGATAAAAGTGAACAAAAGTAAATAGTTTTTGGGAAAAAATAACAACTTTTAAAACAAGTAGTTTATTAGACAATTTGTACTATACTAGACTTGGTCCCCACACCCAATAATTGACACATTGTACATTTGTCAGCCATTATCAATGCACAACCCTAACAACCGAAACCCTAATTCTAAATGCCTCGATTATTTTTGAGCCTCGATTATTTTTGAGCGTCGATTATTGTTTGAAAATTACCTCGGTTGAAATTGCAAGCCTCGATTGATATTACAAGCCTCGATTGAAATTGCCTCGATTGATATATATGTTGATCCCTGATTTTTTTTAAATTGTCTCGATTGAAATGCCTCGATTAATTTATAAAAGTGCCTCGATTATTATTTAAGAAGCCTCGATTATTTTTTAAGAGGCTCGATTATTTTTTAAAAAGGCTCGATTATTTTTAAAAAAGTCTTGATTATTTTTTAAAATTGTCTCGATTTTAAAAAGTGTCTCGATTATTATTTAAGAAGTCTCGATTATTTTTTAAGAGGCCTCGATTATTTTTAAAAAGCCTCGATTATTTTTTAAAATTGTCTCGATTTTTTTTTAAAAAATCCTCGATTATTTTTTTAAAATTATCTCGATTATTTTTTAAAAAACCTCGATTATTTTTTAAAAAATAACTAGATTACTTTTAAGAGATTCTCGATTAATATCTAACTAGCCACGTTTAATATCTAACTATCCTCGATTAATGTCATTTAATCGAGGCCTTCAGTTAAATGAATCGAGGCAATGTTCTCTACAATTAATCGTGACTTTTTTAATGAATGCATTTATTTCTTATGTAAGGTAGGTACTAAGTTTCAATAAATAAAAAGAAGGAAAGGTTACTGACTTCATTAAATGAAAAGAAGGGGAAGGTAAGACCGAATTAATGAAAAGAAGGGAAGGTAGAACCGAATTTAATATTTTATAACGAGGTAGATTAAATTTTTGAATAAATAGACACAACATCCGATCGCTCATTGACACTACAATACAAGCTTATTCACACTACAATACAAATCGACCAAAAAGAGCAAAAGTTGGATAAATTTTTTGGAGCAGGGCGGGCGAAAAAATTTTCTGAAGAAAAAAGTAGTGCACGAAAATTTCCACCAATTATCAAAGGTACGTTTTGTACTCTCCATTTTTTTGAAATTATTTTGTAAATATTTATTGTTTTGATAATATATTGCATGTGTTGTTAGATTTAATTTTTAAATAGGCGACATAGAGAGATTTGCATGCTTTAATCTTTAATATATTGATGATTTGCATGTCGTAGACTATAATCGTGGCTACTGGGATACAAACCTGTTAAGATACACTAAAACAAACCAAAAGATATGAAGTAGATATAATCTGCAAAAGCTCTATTTTGTTTAAGAGCAACATTAGTTTTGGTTGTCAAGGTTAGGCTAGAGATTAGTGTTCTAGACAACGTGTATTGAATTACTTTTCATACACTGTTAAAAGGTTTCTCAGGAGAGAATACATGTGGGAACTAGATAGAAAGAGTCTAGGTTGTGAGGGGATCTTACAATTCAATTCAACAAAAGAGAGTGTATGTGTAGAAAGGGTAGCGAGTGAAGGGAGGTCAGCTGCGTGTAATATCCTAAGTAAATGTTGCATCGGAGTAGTGAATTACTTTTCACGGACTTGACAAGTCCCCCTGACGTAGATTAGTTGATCGAACAGGATTACTAATTCTTTGTGTGTTTTGCATTCTGCTATCTCAATTAAGTTCATAATAATGTTCGTGTACTTTATTATAAACTTTATCTAGAACGTTCAAGCACTTTTCTATGAACGTTTGTGGAATAGATACTTCACACAGGCATGTGCACTTTCAAACCCACATGTTTCAGTCGACCCAAAGGATAGTTTTTACACAAGGTTAACCTAGGTGACTTCCGCCGGGTCAACCTAGCCCTTTGTAATTTGCACTGACTTAGGTCGACTGACACTTTTCGGGTCAACCCAAAGCTTCAGAGTATTAAAAATTAAAAAAATGTCTAGCCTACTAGGGAAGTACCAGAATAAGAACATAAAAATAAAACAGTCCCTGACAATGGCGCCAAAAACTTGACACACTATTTATTAACAAATAAGTGATCGCAAGTGCACAATGTTATTGTAATACACGGGTGAGCAAGAGTATCATATCCCACAAAGACTACAACTTTCACGTTCTCAATCACAAGCACCTAATCAATATCTAGACACCAATTGTGCAGGTAAAGAAGAAAATAAATAAAAGCAAATAAAACAGTAGAATAAAAATACTTAAACTATTTAATTGGGAATAGCTAGGCTTTAGGGAAATTGGATTATTATCTCATTTATTAATATTCATTCATTCTTGCAACCCGACTTTAGTCTTTAATCTATCAATGGTGGGCAATCATTGGTTTATTATTAGGCTGCTTTTAAAGGCATAAATCATAACATAGACATAATGAGCATGCACTTCTCTTAGTCGGTTCTTCACACATGTCATCACATACAATCTAGCACATGAAGATTTATTGAATCCTATGTAATATTTGGTCACTGGATCGGTTCTTCCAAGCACACATAACCTTATTTCTATCTTTCTATCAATTAATTCTTCTCCAATGAGTACATCAAATTATTAGACTACCATACACAAATGGTGATCAAGCATTCATACAAGATATAAACAAGCTCATAAAAATCACACTCCGAGATAACATGAAGAAAGTAATCAAATAATATCATAAAATCATAACATCCAATCCATAAAACCTAGATATGAAATTATCTAGACATAATTAAATAAATAATAAAAACTAGAGTAAAAGTGCTCTTGAAAAAATAAACAATAAATTCGAATAACAGTAAGAAATCTAGATGTCTTGTCTCTTCTGTAATAGCACTCCATCTCTAGCAACCTTGTCACCTCCTCTTAAGTGGATGGCAAGACCTCATATTTTTCTTCTCTTCTCTCTTCTCTCTTGTGTCTCTCTAATGCATATGTTGGCCTCTGATAATCATATGGGGTGTGTATCATAGTAGGAGTTTTTATATGTAGGTTTAAAACCTTGAATTAGAGATAAAAAATCACATTCCCACAGACCCGAGCACATGAGTCGACCCACGTGTTTCAGTCGATCCAAAGGACAGTTTTTACATAAGGTCAACCCAGGTAACTTTGGTCAGGTCGACCCAGCCTTTTGTAATTTGCACTGGCTTAGGTTGACCAACATTTTCCGGGTTGACCCAAGCATAATTCGCACTGGGCTTCAGATTTTTACAAGCTTTGATCATTTAATCCAGTTCATTAAACCTTAATCAAGTATTTAATTAAGCTCAAGAGCCTAATTAAATCATCTTTCAACTTTTCAAGTTCGTATTTGATTGTTTTTCTTCAAATATGCAACGAAAGCATAACTATTACTGCAAAACTAGCAAATTAACACGTCAAAAACTCCAAATGATAACAATTAAAGCATAAAAGCTATATAAATACACAACTTAATATAATAAAACATCATCAATTCATATTCAAAATTTGTATAAAATACATAGTTGTCAATGCCAAAGATAGTATTAAACAACTTTGAATTATTGTTCGCATCATCTGTTTTCAAACTGGTTTCTTTATGATTTTTTTGGACTAAACTTGAATTGATTTTATTGTGAAACTTATCATCATTTTCAAAAATGTCATATTATTTTTCTGAACTTATTCTAGAATAAAGGATATATAAGTATAGGAGGCTTAGGAATCGGTTACAAAATATATCATTCCATGATGTCTGAATATATTTTTTAGTACAATATTCTCAAAGAAAATTAGTTGTGTCTAGAAGGAGACAAAATATGGTGCTACTAATTAACAACACCGGGCTTAATATTTATTGATGTTCAGTGTATTTGGATGCTGAATATTGATGTTTAATGTATGTATTTGTTTTTAAGATTATTGTTTAGCATATTTGGGTGTTGGATATTGATCTTTAGTGTATTTTTATGTTGTTGGTAGAGGTTTTGTTGAAAAGAAAAATGGTGTATGAACGTCTCTTCTAGAAAAAAAAAATTCAAACCTACTTAATTTGTTCGAATTATTTTTTTTCCGAACTTAGCTTCATGCCGTTGGATTTTTTTTCAAAGCTGCTTAGGTCCTTCGAAAATATAATTTTGAAACTCTGTCAGGTCATTTGAAAAATAATTTTCGAAGAACATGAAATCCTTTGAAAAAAATATTTTAAAAAATATTGTCCAGTAATTCAACAAAATTGTGTATGTCTTCAAAATTTGTGTACATCTAGATAAGAAATACAAGTGAAAGGGGTTTTCTTGTTTAAGTAAAAAAGTATTTAACTAAATTAATAATTATTTATTTTTAATTAAATTTAATAGTGGTGTATACACAAATAACCTAATTAATATGTTTGGGTAATTCTATTTACAACCTCCATTTTTCTCTTTATAGCTCCCATAATTAATTTAAATTTAATAATCATTTTGTTTGACACTTTTGCCCTTATAGCCCCAAAACTTTAAAATCTATCAAAATTTAATAAATATTCATGTACAACCACATCTTTCATGAAAAATGAAATATATATATATATATATATATATATATATATTTCATACAGAAAAAATTCACAATAACATGAAGGATTGAGTATGACTAAATTATGTAAGATTTCATTAGCTGATGACAATCGTTTCCCCTTTGTAAAATAATTATTTTGGTTTGATTTAAAAGTACTCAAAACCAAATTAAATTTATTTCTATTCAATTAAAATTAAGAAATATTAATTAATTTTTTACATTTCAGTTTTTTATTTCCAATTCAATTCCATTGCAACCAATCAATAACATTTTAATTTAATAGCAAAATTATTTCAATAGAAGGGGCCAACGACGATCTTGAAGATGTAGAAAATGGAAAAGAGATACCAAGTTCTAGCGGGTTTTCTTTCTTTTGTTTATGTAGAATTTAGATAAGATTTTTCTTTAAGTTATAAAAGTGATTGGGGATGGGGGGGGGGGGGTTACGTTAATCTGCTAGGGTTTTTTTTAAGTGGTGTGGCTATGAGGGCAATTATGACAAATAAAATAATTATTACATTTTAATTAATTACGGGGTTGTAAACAGAAAATTGAGAGTTGTGAATAGAATTACCCAATATGTTTTTGAATTATAAAGATTGCTTGAATTAGGGCCCAAATTTGCAGGCCGCTAAAATAATTGGGCTTTGAGCTTGCTAGTAACCAACGCAAGGACAGATTCAAGAATAGAATGATACTCCAAACATGTGTTTACTAGATGGCCTTAACGGTTAAATTAAAATCAATCTATTATCGAAATGTTTCTCTTTTATTTTTTAAATTGTACCAAAATTCCTTTCTGTTTTTAAAAAGCATTCGTAACTTTTTTTTTTCTTTCCAAATTCTGGACCAAAATACCATTAATTACTTTGTCATGGACACTTAAGTTTGCTTGAAAGTGAAGATATATCAAAAAAGTTTTAAAAAAAATTGGGAATTGTGCATATTTTTTAGGAGTAAATAATCATGAACTTTTACTGAGTTTTTGGTTTTTAACATAATCTTTAAATTGTTACACAAAAAAATACAAACTAGACAAAATTTTGTAAATTTAGCATTGATTTCAATTTTGGCTAAAGTGAAATTGACTTTTGTATATTAAAAACAATGTCAGTTTCAATTTCATTGGAATTGAAGTTGACGTTAAATTTACAAAATATTTTACATTTGTATTTTAATAATTTAATATTAATGTCAAAAAGTCACTTAAAGTGTATGACTTTTAGAAGTATTTAACTCTATTTTTTATAAACACAGGATGATTTAGTGCAATTTAAATAACACAAGGGTATTGACGCATTTTACGTGAGCTAAGCCTATATTTTGTATTTATTTTTTTACTCACACACCCGATCTGATAGTATTGAGGAGATTCAAACATGTGACCTTTAGTCTCAAAACAACTTAACTCCACATCTAGACCATCCCCACTGGGACGTGAGCTAAACTTATATTACTTAGAAGTTCCAAGGAGTCCGAATATTTTTTATTTTTTTAATGAGTCCGAATATTAATATTTATGTATGAAATAAAAATAGCATTACTAAAATAAAAAACATTAATAGAAGATATTCTAGGGTTGTATGTTTATATGTATAAGGAGAATTTTTGTAAAATAAATTGAAGAAAGCATATTTAGTTAAAAGTTAAAGATGATAGAAAATAAACAGTAAGATAAGGGAAGACCTTGGGTAAGGGTGGTTTGATTTTATTAAACCCACTCAGCTGCTACCACCCCACCTCTAAAGATGAATAATCGGAAAACAATAAAAAAGATATATATATTTTTATATATAAATTCAGGCAGTGGTGGATGTCAAACGTTGATTGCATAGGAAAATGAGTGACGACGGAGGCGGCGGAGAAGATCCGGCGGTGGCGGCGAGCAGCAGCCTCTCGTAGTAATCGACACAAAACAGAGACAAGGAGATGTCCATCTGATGGCGAGTCCAGAGTCGCCTCTCTAGGTCTCCGAGACGGCGGAGCACCGGCTTGACGCACACCATGTAGAGGCTTCTGTAACCACCGAGGGCGGCGACGACGGTCCTGACGCCGTTGGGTGGAGGAGGAGACATTGACAGACGGCGGAAGCAGAGGTGCTCCCAGAGCGAGTCGTGGCGAGTGAGGGCCGACCAGAGGCGGCAGACGCAGGCGGCGACGCCGAGCGAGCGGTCGTCGAGGCGTTTGAGTATTTCGATGAGTATGTCCAGATTGTCGTTGATGCTGAATTTCGCCCTCTTCCTCTGCTGCACTTCAACCATCTTCATCTTCATCTTCATCTTCATACATACATATATATATATCACATTAACATATGCAGGTACTAAGCTAATTATTATTAGATATTTTATTGTGTGTGTAAAAAAGAATGAACTAATTTTCGAGGATCCAAAGCATATATATATGTGTGTACGTAAAGCAATCAAAGTTTTTAGACCAACGTACTAAAACTATACACTATATGTAATATGTTGGATGAGCACATATATATATATATATATATATTTATTTACTGTGTTGCGTGTAAGAAAAAGAGAAGAGTATCGGAGTGATAAAAGGAGACAAAGAGGAAGGTGACAATTTTAAATATATATATATATATATATATATATATATTAATCAATGCTTTGAAATAATAAATCAATATATACTAGCTAGCTACTATATATATTCCTTTACTAATTTCAAACTTGTATCCATGCATGTATTGACCACCCAGTTGTGTGTACACATGCATGCACTGCTCAACTCACAAATATGAAGCTAAAAATTATCTGTCATATAATATATATATATATATATATATATATATATATATATCATAAAAACTTCCCTGTAACTGTTGTAAATAGCACTATTTAAGATGGGTCGGATCCAGGTTTTTTTCTACCCGATGTATTTAAAAAAAAATCTCGTTCACTCCATCATTCTCATTCACCCTAACCCTAGTTTCACGCTGAGGCAGAGAATCACCGTTCTTTCGAATTTTTTCCCCCTTTCTCTTCACGATCGAAAACCCTAGTCTGAATATAAGATCTGACATCTTTATTTTAATGGAGTTTTCCGGCAATCATAGCCTCTAGTTTCAAGCGAAGAGGCATCGTCATTCGTTCAATCGAATTTTCCGACAACCGTGAACCCTGGTTTGAAGCAAAGAAGCGACGTTGTGACTTCGATCGAGTTTTCTGGTGATTTTCTTCAATACGATTTCATTGCAAGTTAGTTTCTTCACCTTTTTAGGTTATTTAATGTCGTTTTTAATTTATAATTTTCTGTGATTTCTTTTAAGTAACTGATATTCATTTGTTCCTAGTTATTTACTCTTACACTTGGTTGTTTGTAAGGGTTAATGTACGTAGCAGCTAATCATGTTTCTGAAACAAAAATAAAGATGTGTTGTTTTTGTTTGATCCATTTTCGGTGCAGTTTTTTTCCCTTCTCGTATATTTTGTTCCTGCTGTTTGTTTGATATATAGATACATTATGTTTGTGAATGTTGTCATATTTCATATTGATATATCATATGTTTGTGAATGGCGTCAGATCTGATATATGGATACAATATATTGTTGCTTCAAACCCGATTTGTGGAGTGATTAGTAGATAATTGATATACATGTTTGTTATTTGATGTTGTGGTTTTCTTTGTATATGTTATTGCACAATTCCGAGTGAGTTTATTATAATCAAACCATACCATATATTTTGTATCAGTTTTTACACAGTTAAGTATCATTCTATTCACATATATGTAGCAGTTGAATATGTATCTGTCTTATACACAAACAATCAATGGAGTGAGTTTTATAACTTGAAAAATGATGTCTAGATTAATTGAAATAACTTATTTTCATCTCTGTTAGTTGCTGTTGTGGTTTTCTCTGAATGTTTTGTTTTGTTAGAGTTTAGTATCAGTTTTTACTCATTTAAGTATCATGTTATTCATATATAAGTATCTCATGAGTATGTATCTGTCTTATACACATACAATCAGTTGAGTCATTTTTTGTAACTTGAAAAATAATTTCTGGATTAATTGCATATAACTTATTTTCATCTCTGTTAGTTATTGTTGTGGGCTTCTCTGAATGTTTTGTTTTGTTAGAGTTTAGTATCAGTTTTTACTCATTTAAGTATCATGCTATTCACATATAAGTATCACATGAGTATGTATCTGTCTTATACACATACA
Source organism: Perilla frutescens (assembly GCA_026008535.1). Taxonomy (NCBI): domain Eukaryota; kingdom Viridiplantae; phylum Streptophyta; class Magnoliopsida; order Lamiales; family Lamiaceae; genus Perilla; species Perilla frutescens. The sequence goes on along the minus strand of BRKX01000007.1, from coordinate 40,024,783 downwards.
ATCAATTGAGTCATTTTTTGTATCTTGATATTTAAGGTGTGTTGTTTATGTTTCAAGTTTCTAATGTTATTATTTGATTTTATTTTAGATTTATACAATAAAGAGAAAGTTGAAGAAGAAGGAAATTGATTCTAAGCGTATTGATGTGTTGTTAAAGATGTTTGATGAGACACCTTCTAACACACAGGTGGCCGATGAGAATACTGCAAATGAAGCAACGCATGAGTTCAAGAAAGCTGTGAAAGGGAAAGCAAAATTCAGGTATATACGATGAAGTTTGCTGATGTGTTTGAATTTATTACGTGTTGTGTTTTGATTTTATTTTCATGTTATCATGTTCATTTAAATTTTTTATTTTCTATTTTAGTTCTGTGGAAGTGAGTAAATCAAAGAAGTGGAAAAAGTTTGGCAATGCCCCCCTCATCAGACTGTGGAGATAGCAATCGTGCTAAGAAGAAGTCAGTGAAGAAAGTTTTGGATACATCTGGTATTGAAAAAATGATGATGTAATATATTTTGTGAACTAATACTTTTATGTGATTTTGAGTGTACTTTCATGCTATAGACTAGATACTTTATTTTTGCAGTTTGTGAATTATTTTTTTTTCTTTTTTCCTTTGAATTTTTTGTTGCAGTGGAAGAGAATATGTTATTAAATGCCGAGCTTCTTCCATCTCTTCTCTTATCTCTTTATTGAATAAGGAGCAACGAGCTGCTGTAAGAGATATTGGGTTTGGGTGTTTGCTTTATTTTCAAGATTTCAAATGTGTGTATTGGTCATATGTTTATTGGTTTATTGAGCATTTTAACCCTGCTAGTCGATTGCTATGTTTTGACAACAATGATAAGTTTGTCATCACACCGGATGATATATGTGATCTGTTTTTACTTCCTAGGAATGAGGGTAGGGCTGTGTTGAGGGGTAGGGATGGTCAATTCCTTAAGTCTTTTATTAGTGACTGGATTAAGAAATATTTTGAGAACGGCATTGTGGCAGTGTCTGGTGTTCGTAGTTTACTGTTAGATTCACGTTTGGCTGATGGAGGAGAAGATTTCAAATGATTTTTTTGTTATGTATGTTATGTCTGTATTCCTTGCACCTACAATGAATCGCTCGACTGATCTGAATTTGATTAAATCAGTAGTCGAGGTTCATATGATTTCGTCTTTTGATTGGTGCTCCTATGTATTAGACAAATTGTGCAAAGGTGTTGTTTTCTTAAAGAAGAACCTTGAAAAGAAAAATGTCATTGGTTGTATTCTTGTGCTTCATTTACAGTATCTGCACCGTTTGAAATGGAAAGGTTTTATTGTACCTAGTACACTGCCATTGATTAGGCATTAGAATGTCTTACTTTTTAATAAGAGATTGATTAAGGAGACGAAAGCAGGGGGTTTCGGGCAGGGGGAGTTTGTAATTAGAGTTTATCCCGTGAGTCATGGTGTGAGTGGAGCATCTGCTTCTTGTGAGGGGGAACGATTTGGTGATGTGAGGATGGATCAATCTGGGAGGTACATCCGCTACCTGCTCCCACCTAATGAAAAGAATGATGCAGAGATTCACAATGTTTCAGAAGATGTGAGTATTGTTGTTTTTTTTCTATTTTTTGTTGGTTTTTTTATCATTTTCTTAATTGTGAATTAATATATGTATTTTAAACTTATTTGCAGGCTCTCCAGGAGTCTTTTTTGTTGTTGAAGAGGGATTTAAATGTTGTGACTCATGCTCACATGGATCGATTGAAAGAGCTTGTAAAGTGCTTTCACGAACGAGATCGTCATCATTCATTTTCTTGTTCTGCTAATCCTATGCCTCATAGTGAAGACTTTTTTGGATCAAACAAATTTATTGTACTGATAGATGAAGTGATAGACACCTTCAGGGCCGTGGAGGAGGATTCGAAGTCTTGTTTTTCATTTTTTTCTAGTCTTAGACCTCAGTCACCGAATGTAGATATTAACGAGGTTTTAATAGATGATATAATTGATGATGTTTGTAAGTTTTCTGCAAGTTTGGATTTAGCTGGAGTTGGTCATGAAGAAGCTAAAAATGAAGTGAAAGAAGCTGATGTTGTATTTGAAGAAGCAATGGAAGAGGATATTTCTAGAGGTATTGATACTTTTGATATAATTATTGAATCTTATCTTATTTTTATACTGTTATTCATTTCTTTGTCTCCATATTTTGAAACAGAAGATGATGTATGTGATGATCGTGGGAAGAGAACTTCATTGAGAGATGTCGATGAAGGTAAAGATTATTATTTTTCCCGACACCTTGTATTTTCATTAATGTTACTTTTTTATGTATGCATTTTTTGACTGATTTTATTTGTTTTCTTTTGTAATGAAAATGGTCTAGATGTTGTTGTGGTTGATGAAGTGCTTTATTCTGTTGGTCGGAATGGTTCACAACATTTTGATTATGATCCCATTGATCCATGGCTTGTGGGTGATGATGAATGGTCCGTCGATGAAATTTTTTTCCTTCCAGTCAATTTTCATGAAGAAAAATGAACGTCGTTATTTGAAGGATTTGTCTATAAAGGAGAAATATATGGTGGATTATTTTTTTCACAATCATCATTCAGCAGTCAAGTAAGTGGATTTACTTACATAATGTAATGTTTTCTAGGTTCCTTTTCAAAAATGTTCATTTCATTTATATTTTTTATTTTTTATTTTTTTGCAGTTACAATGTCTTTGCATACATGGGTAATTTTTTCTATCTTTTTTACTGATGCAACAAGATAGTTGTTATGTTCATATAACAATTTTCGATACATGGGCTGTGTTACTTGATCAATTTGAAAAACACAATGCACGGATTGTTAGGAAAAACATGCACACAATCACGAAAACAGACACTCGAATTGTTTACCCAGTTTGATACGATGTGTATCTACGTCTAGGGGCGATGCCAAGCCAGGGTTTTCACTATATTTTTGGATGCAATTTACAATGGGAGAATAGCAATAAATAGATGCTAACAACCGAGCCCTAAACAGCGTGGGCCAAAAAAAAAACTTGTACGGAAGCCCAAAAAAAATTCGGGTAGGATTCACTTCCTTCCAGGCTCCATACTCCAACAATCTCCCACTTGGAGACTGACAACTCCCAAGTAATCATATCTTCTTACTCTCATCCCCGTATCCACTTAGCATCGCCTAGCCTTCTCTTCAAGTTCCAAGGCTAATTGAAGCTATGCATAGCTTCAATTTCTCTAAGGTCACCACCTTAGTAAACATGTCGGCTGGATTATTGCTTCCAAGTATCTTCTCAAGTTGCAAGATCTTCTTCTCTAAAAGGTGTTGAATGTAGTGATACTTCAACTCCACGTGCTTTGTCCTTGAGTGAAACGCCGGATTCTTTGCCAAGAATATAGCACTTTGACTATCACTATAGAGAGTGCTATTCTTGTGATCCTTCCCAAGTTCACCCAAGAAACTCTGCAACCACACCATCTCCTTACTTGCCTCCGTCACGGCTACATATTCAGCCTCCGTGGTGGACAAAGCAACGACCTTCTGCAACTTAGAAGTCCAAGAAATAGCAGTACCACCATAAGTAAATACATACCCGGTTGTACTTCTCCTCCCATCAAGGTCATTGGACGCCAAATCTGCATCAACATAACCTGCCAGCTCAACATTCTTACCATCGAAACATAAAGCCTTTTCGGTGGTACCTCTTAAGTATCGAAGGATCCACTTTACTGCTTCCCAATGTTGCTTGCCCGGATCACCCATGAACCGGCTCACTACTCCCACTGCTTGCGCAATATCCGGCCTCGTACACACCATGGCATACATTAAGCTGCCAATTGCTAAAGCGTAGGGAACATTCTTCATTTCGGCACATTCCTCCTTTGTACTCGGCGACTCCTTCTTTGACAGCTTAAAGTGACTACCCAAAGGTACACTTACTGGCTTCGAATCATTCATGTTGAATCTTTCCAGGACCTTCTGAATGTAAGTAGCCTGCGAAAGATACAATTTCCTTGCCGTCTTATCTCGCTCAATTCTCATGCCCAAAATCTGATTAGCCTCTCCAAGATCCTTCATGGAGAATCGTTCCGACAATTGCTTCTTCAACTTATCCATTTCTTTTACATCAGCTCCTACAATTAGCATATCATCAACATATAACAATAAGATAAGATAGCTTTTGTCGAACCTCTTGTAGTAGCAACAATGGTCAGCGTGGCATCTTTCAAAACCAATTTGCAACATAAAACCATCGAACTTCTTGTACCACTACTTCGGAGCTTGCTTCAAGCCATACAAGCTCTTCTTCAACTTGCACACAAGATTTTCCTTTCCATTCACTACGAATCCCTCGGGTTATGTCATGTACAAGTCCTCCTCCAAATCACCATGAAGGAACGCCGTCTTCACATCCATCTGATGTAACAACAGGTTTTCTGCGACTACCATACTCAACACCAAACGAATAGTGGTCAGTTTCACAACAGGAGTAAACACATCGGTATAGTCAATACCGTATCGTTGCTCAAACCCTTTGACAACCAGCCTCACCTTGTAGCGCTTGCTACCATCAGCTTCATTCTTGATTCGATAGACCCACTTGCAGTGCAATGCCTTCTTGCCTTTTGGAAGCTCCATGAGCTCCCAAGTGCCATTTAGGAGAAGAGATGCTAGCTCATCATCCATAGCAGCTCTCCACCTTCGTTTATCACTACCTTTTCCTGCCTCTGCATAGCATTCAGGTTCACCACCGTCAGTAAGTAACAAATAATAGTTAGAGGGTGAGTACCTATCGGGTGTACGTCGCTCTCTAGCAGATCTTGGCAGCGGATTGTTCGGTGGTGGGGTGCTCGGCTCTTCTTCAAACACCTCTTCAACGTTCTGACTTTTCTTGCTCCCACTTGAGTTTGAGATATCTAACTCAACCACTTGGGGCTCAGAGTTGTCAGAACTCGATGCCTTCAATCTGTCCTTGAATAACTCCTGTTCATTGAAAACCACATCTCTACTACGAATAACCTTTCGGTTCTGCTCATCCCAGAGCCTATAACCGAACTCATCACCTCCATAACCAATGAACGTACACTTAACAGATTTAGCATCCAACTTACTTCTATCAATAGCAGCAACATGAGCATAAGCAATACAACTAAAGATGCGTAGGAAGGATAGGTTTACCTCCTTTCCCGTCCATTCTTCCTCAGGTATTCGAAACTCCAACGGAACTGATGGACCTCTATTGATTAGGAATGCAGCTGTGTTGACTGCATCCGCCCAAAACGTCTTTGGCAACCCACTTTTCAGCCTCATGCATCTTGTTCGCTCATTCAACGTCCTGTTCATGCGTTCTGCAACTCCATTCTGCTGTGGAGTTCCTTTCACGGTCTTCTCCATGAGAATTCCATTCTCAGCACAGTAATCTTTGAACTTCGCAAGTTCATACTCTTCTCCATTATCAGACTTTAGACACTTCACCTTCAGCCCTGTTTCAGTTTCTACGAGGGCTTTCCACTTTCTGAAAGCATCACATCAGATTTATTTTTAAGAAAATAAACCCATACCTTTCGAGTGGAGTCGTCGATGAAGGTCATATAGTACTCTGAGCCACCTAGGGACTTCACAGGTGCCGGTACCCATAGATCGCTGTGGACCAACTCCAACTTCTGTGTCCTCAAGCTTCTGCCACCTCTCGAGAAACTTACCCTTTTTTGTTTTCCAAATACGCAGTCCTCACACAGGCCAACTTCAACAGTTTTCAGGCCGGGCAGCTTACCCTTCGAATACATCACTTTCATCCCTTTCTCGCTCATGTGGCCAAGCCGACAGTGCCACAGTTCTGCATCGTTTGCTGCACCTGCAAGATCAATGCAATCCTTCGAGTTAGTTGTCATATACAACGTACCCTCCTTTTTCCCTCGAGCTACTATCATAGCTCCTTTGGTGATCTTCCAATTGCTGCAGCCAAACGTCACTGTGTAGCCTTCTACATCGAGTTGCCCAATCGAAAGCAAGTTTCTCTTCAGTCCGGGAATATGTCTGACTCCATTCAGCTTTAGCACAGATCCATTGGATGTCACTACTTGCACGTCTCCTTTTCCCACGATTTTCAGAGGCTCATCATCAGCAAGATGTACCTTTCCAAAATCACCAGAAACATAACTTTCCATTATGCCAGCATCGCTGCATGAATGGAACGACGCTCCAGAATCTAGCACCCACCAATCCATTGGACTGCTCACACTCAAGACCAACGCCTCACCATCATCATCAGACGTGGTAGCATTCGCCGTCTTCTTATCTTTCTGATCCTTATTCTTGTTCTTCTTCGGTGCTTCACACTGATTTTTGAAGTGACCATACTCCTCACAGTTCCAGCACTGGATTGAACTCTTATCCTTTCTGGATTGGCTCTTTCCTCTCGACTTTGACCTTCCCCTGTTCTGTTTTCCCTTCGATCTGCCCCTAGTTTCCGTATTCAGTGCTGACCCTAAAGCAGAAGATCCCGATTCTCTCCTACGAATTTCTTCGCCAATCATCAGATCTCTTACTTTGTCAAACGTCAGTTTTACCTCTGCGGCGCTAACCGCTGTCACTGTGCCGACCCAACTTTCAGGCAGAGAAGATAGCAAAATTAGAGCACGAAGTTCGTCATCGAATTTGATCTCAACCGAGTTCAACTACGCGGTGATCATGTTGAACTCGTTCAGATGTTGTTGTACCGGTGTACCCTCTGACATCTTCAGATTAAATAAACGTCTTATTAGATATACCTTGTTCGCTGTGGATGGCATCTGATACATCTCCTCAAGGATCTTAATCATATCCTGCGTCGACTTTGCTGCAGTCGTGTGATAAGCCACATCCTTGGACAACGACAAACGAATCGCGCTCATCGCTTTTCTGTCCAGAAACTCCCACTCCACCTGTTCCATCTTTTCCGGTTTGGGTTTGAGGGGCTGATATAGATCTTTACCGTAGAGGTAATCCTCGATCTGCATCTTCCAAAAACCGAAATCAGATCCATCAAACTTCTCGACTGCAGTCTTCCCGTCGTTGCTCATCGTGATTGCTCCCACTGAACCCGGAGCTCTGATATCAGTTGTTAGGAAAAACACACACATAATCACGAAAACAGACACTCGAATTGTTTACCCAGTTCGATACGATGTGTATCTACGTCTGGGGCCGATACCAGTTGGATCGCCGAACTCGTGGTAGGATTCACTTTCTTCCAGGCTCCATACTCCAACACGGATTGGTACAAGAAATCAGCTGAAGTTATATTTTACTGGCCAACAATCTGTAAGTTCGTTTATACTTATTCCAGTCTTTGTTCATACTTCCTTTATATCTAATTGATACTATTTATTATGTATGCATTTTTGTTTTGATTTTTTTTTTCATATCAGATTTATCTTAACGATGTGATGAAGTTGAAACGCGAAATGGAACGTCAGAATTTTGAAGTTGATCAGGAATTCTTAGAGATTTTTCAAATGAAAAGGACAGCTTTGAGAGGTTGTTGGAACTACATCATGGAGTAGATGGGTTCTTTGGGTGGTGTTATGACAGCAGAAATGTTGTATTTCCCCATCTATTCTTCTGGTCATTTTTCCTTATCGTCATCAATTTCTGTGAACGCTTAGAGCAGTATCTAGACAATATCAAGTGCACGAGTGTTGAAGATTGTATTTTCTGGCAATTGTCGACTGTGTTGGTAAAGTTTTATATTACTTGATATATTAATTTTGTTATCATTGTAATGTTGTTTATTTGTTATTTACATGAGACACATTTTTCCCCCTGTTTTAGCAAGAAGAATTTGCTAATTATCTTCAAGAGATCAAACATCCAAACGCATCTGAGTTAAAAGGGTACCCTTTAGTGAATGTTGAATTCGAATGGCAGAAGGATTCTGGCGACTTTGACTGTGGAGTGTTTGTCATGAATCACATGGAGAATTTTGATGGCAAAGTTTACTCATGCCCTGATTTGATGAATGTGAGTTTTTGTTATATATTATTTTTACTTTGTTTTATTTTTTTGACCTTTTGTTTTATTTTTTTTATAGTCGTGCGGTCGAAGGAAACTACAAGCACTATATTGTGCTCATATTGTTCTTGCCAGTACCAATGGCCTCAGATTTGATGTTCACAAATCAGTTCTTGCATTTTTGAAGAGAATGAAGAAATGATGCATTATCTGATTTTGATAAAGTTTTTTTGGATGTGTTTACATCATGGTCACAGTGATCTAACTGTTAGATTTGTGTTTTTTTGTGTATGGGGAAAATATTGTTGATTATGGTTTGTACCTATGCGTATGTTTCTTGGGAGAATACTCTTTATGATTATGCTTTTTTTGTTGGTAATGATGAATAGATGGATGTTTCTGAATGTATTAACAATTATTTTATAAGTATTTTGTTTATCGTTTTTATGATTATAAAGGGGTATTTTGGATGTGCAAAATTTTGTTGTAGGTTTTACTAAAAGTATGCCAATTATATAAAAAGTATCACTTAACATGTAATTTGGATACATTGTAAGTTTAATAAATAGTGAGTGTGTATGAATATTCATAGCTAAATATACTTCAAATATAGCTGTAAATTAGTTACTTCATAATTATTCGTAACTTGAATTTTAAAAAATTAGATCTTTTTTAGATATAATAATAGTATCATGTATGAAGTAGAGTAGTATTTGAAGAGATAAAAAAAGTACCATCATGCAGATTGAAATAAGTGTACTAAAGATATTAGCAATCGTTGTTTTAATGAATCAAAAAATGATTTGTCACAAATAAATGTTTAATAAATGAAATTACATGATAAAATCTCAAAGTAACAAAATTTAATTAGTGCTTTTCCTCTAAATGAATTTTATTAATAAAAGAAAAAAGAGAAAGAAACACAAAACACCTAAAAATCCCAGTTATCACAAGCCAATAACTTAGAGGACCGGGGTCTCATTAAAACCCACATAGAAAACCTGGAGTGAGAAAAACCATGTGGGAAAAAGAGTACCCCTCTAAACCAAATGAAAAAAAAACCAGTACCACAATTATCTTGAGTTACAGCATGTGAAATACAAGCAATATTTGAAAACCAAAAACCACTAGGAGCAGATGGGGAAGCTAAGAGATCTTCTACCCTGTTACCCTCTCGGTAAATGTGAGAAGCACAAAAATGAATCGTACTAATAAAATCCAGCACCCTACACTACCGAGCTTTCAAAATCCAGGGGACCTGCAAAGAACGAGAAACAAGAAGATTGACCACATAGGTAGAATCTGCCTCCAGCCAAATAAAGTCTAGAGACAGAATTTGAGCCCACTCCAACGCCACAATAACTGCAGCCAACTCCGCCAAAAAAGAAAATCCGACGCCTTCCTCGGTGTGAAAGTAACATGACACCGCCCCATCCGAACGCTTGACGACGTCCCCAGTTGTCATCTTGCCAGGACAACCCAAAGACGAACCATCTGTATTGATTTTAATCCACCCTGGAGGAGGCGGCTTCCAAAGAACCATGATCGTCTGCCAAGGAGGAGTTGCCTGAGGACGAACTTTAAGGGCTTTAAAAGTAACAAGATCAACAACATTATTATGCATGGAACCCCGATCAATATTCATAAAATCTACTTCACGAATGGCGAGCCGGACAATGGAAAGAAGCAAAAGAGGCGTCGGTCCAATATCTTCATAAATTGCTTTATATCTAAACGTCCAAATACTCCAAACAATAGTGATAATCGCAGCCTTCCACAACTTCAAAACCCGCGAACTAAAAGAAATGGTCATGAAATGTAAAAAAGCTTCATGAATAGATGCAGCTCCAAAGCGATCAATTTGAAAAACATCCAGCACCCATTGCCAAACCACCGCCGCGATCGGGCAATGCCAAAATAAATGATCAATGGACTCCATTGCTCCTCTACACATGACACACATATTTGGCCCAATAAAACTATGCAGGGTATCCATAGTAGGTAATCTAGACAAGAGCAATCTCCACACCACCAGCGAACGTCGAACAGGCACATGAGATGCTCATATCTATTTCCGCCATGCAACCGATGGAAAATGGACACGGGTGTACAACCGAGCCAACTGAGACGTAACCAATCCATGCAACGACTTAGTCCAGACCCTCTCATCATCATTTTGCACAATTGGAACATGCCGAATATCCATCATCACGCCCGGAAAAGTGCTAACAAATGATTGAGTAAAATGTCAAACACCATTAACTAAAAAATTACCCACTGAATCCTTAAATTTAGCATGCATATTCGGAGGAAGACCAAGGCAGTCGACAATCACATAGCCAAGCCAATTATCATGCCAAAAATCAATCGAAGATCCATTCCCAACAATACAATAAGAATCCTTGAAGAAAGTAGACATCATGGATCAAATCCCAGGCCATAAAGATGGATATGACACTTGTTTAGGCCGTCTAGAGGTATCCAAAAAATGAGAATGAAGAAGACGCATGGCTTGAGAATCAGTCGTGAGAATTCTCCAAGATAATTTCATGAGTAACCCACGATTTAAATCCTTGAACGAAGAAATACTCAATCCTCCCTCTTCAACAATTGCACAAGTCCTCGCCCAACTAACCGCCGTGTAAGATCTCTCATTAACATCCCCTTTTAGATAAAATTCCAAATCGCCACATCCAACGATTTTACCAAAGCCGCCGACCACTTATAGATCATTATGGAATGAATGGCCGAACTAGTGATGACCGATTTAACCAAACAAATACACCCATCCATAGAAAGAGTTAAACCTGTCCAACGATCAAATTTTGCAAGAATTTTATCCGAGATGGCACGTAAATGAGAAGACCTTGGAATGCCCTGAAAAATGTGAACTCCGAGATATGAAGTAGGTAGAGATCCAGCCGTGAAACCAAGATAATCATCCAATTCCTTACGAACTCCCGGCTAAACATCCTTACCATAAAACACCCTCGACTTAGTCCTGCTGCAAAATTGTCCCGACATGATAGCATAGGTATCTAAGATATCAGCAATAGCTCGAACATTCGACTTTGAGGCTTGGCAAAAAATAAAAATATCATCAGCATAAAGGATATGCATTGGAAAAGACACGCCTCTCCCATAAGACATCGGCAACAGAGATTTATTTTGAACTGCATGATCAAGAAGATAACTGAGGCCCTTCTCAGCCAGTCCAAAAAGGAGAGGAGACAAGGGATCCCCTTGGCGCACTCCTTGAGAACAAGCGAAGTATCCAGCCAGCAAACCATTGACCAACACAGATAATCTAGCTGATCCCAGAACACTTTGAATCCAACCACAAAATTTATCTGGAAAATCGAACCTGTGGAGAACCCATTGCAAGAAGTCCCATTTGAGCGTGCCAAATGCTTTAGTAACATCAATTTTAAGAGCCATATTCCTTCCAGCGTGGGTCCTGTCCAAAGAATTCACCCCTTCAGAAGCTAACTCAATCGCATCATGAATTTGATGACCATGAATGAAACCAAACTGCTGCTTAGTAATAATTTTAGCGGCAATAGAATTCAATCAAGTAGCTAAAATCTTTGTAAAAATCTTGAAAAGAAAATTACTCAGAGAAATTGGACGATAATCTTCCACCATCAGAGCACGCTTCCTCTTGGGAATAAGCATAAGAAAGCTCGAGTTAAGACCGGGGGGAAGACTACCAAAAGTACAAAATTCCAAGACAGCTAAATAAACATCCGAAGCAATGATATCCTAAGCCACTTGGAAAAATTTTCCTGAAAAACCATCGCGACCGGCAGCACTATTCAAATCCAAATCAAAGACAGCTGATTTTATTTCTTCCATTGAAGGTTGTTGAATTAGCTGTAAACCTTCCTGCTGTGACACTTTCTTTAGAATAATCAGATCCACCAGAGAACCATCAAGAGGTTGATCATTCGATTGCGTAAAAAGCTTCTGGTAATATTGAACAGCATGATTTGAAATTGCCAATTGGTCATTCACCAAATCGCCATTAATAGACATAACAGAAATGTTCGCCCGAGCATGCCTAGCCTTGATACTATCATGAAAAAATTTCAAATTTCTATCACCATCCCTTAGCCAATCAATACGACTTTTCTGCTGCAAGTGAGACAATTTAACTAAAAGAAGACCATTAATTTCAACTTGGATCGCAATTTCTTCATCTAACCTTTCCTCGCTATAACCATTCAAAGAGATATCTTCTTGAGCCGCTGCTAATTTCAACTGAAGAGCAGAAATTTTTTTATTAAAATCACCAAACACATTTACGTTCCAACTTTTCAGGACTCCCTTCAAACGCTTGAGTTTCAACATAACCCCCTTATTTTACTACGAAACTCAACCCCCTACCTCCACGAGTCCCGAAGCAACGCCAAACATGAGTCATGTTGAGTCCACATATTCCAAAAATGGAACGGTCTAGCACAAGAATCTTGCTTTGAGCAGCAAGTAACAATTAAAGGAGAATGGTCCGAACACAATCTTGGCAAAAGAGCAGCAGATACCCCATTCCATAAATTATTAAAATCTTCTGAAAAAAGAGCTCGATCAAGTTTACTTTCAGTAAGCGTCGGGAAGAATCGATGACTTGACCAAGAAAAATAAAGACCACTGCTATCAACTTCAGATAGATTCATATCACCAATAAAATTATTAAAGTCCAAATAGGCCTGCGATGAAGGCCCGGATTTTCCACGACGTTCATGAGCGCCTCTAACAGCATTAAAATCCTCAAAAATGATATAAACGCCAGAAAGCATACTTAAATCTGACCAAAGATTTCTTCTCTTTATGTAGGAAGAGGCTCCATGCACCATAACAACCGAACCCTTGTAACAATCAGAATTAATATTAACCACCACACATTGATCTGAAGAAAAAACCATATCAGCTACAACTCCTCTACTAACAAACACCCATATATTAGGAGTCCGGCCTCCCCTATCATTTTGACCAACAAGCATTAAACCGAGAGACCTCCAAAAGGATTTAGAAATTTTTTTTAATCGAGTATGAGGCTCAATCAATCCAAGCACCAAAGGCTTAAACTTCTGAACATGAGAACACAACATGTTACAGGACACTTCAGTAGCTATCTCGTATACGTTCCAGGCCATCAAATTTATTAAGAAAGAATGTCATCTCGTGGAGGATGAAAATCCCCAGCTTCCGAATCTTTATTATGTAAACTAGCCACCATATCCATATTATTCAGGGCATTTGAAGTAGGCTGTTGAATTACAAAAGGAGCCAAAGACTCTTTTTCAGGTAGAGATCGCCTCTCATCTCCATCCACTGCATTCAATCACCCAGAATGACGCAACCCTTTCGGCGGAAGATTATTTCATTTAGTATACACTTTCTTTATCGCTGCAGACTGGGAATGAGTGTTTTCAACATTCTCCCGAACATTCATGTCCTCCAAATTTTCTGCATGCTCATGCAACTGATCGATATTCTCATCATGAACATGAGAATTAACATCCTCCTCGTGGATCTTACCCTCATGCTCCAAACTAAAATCACTAGCCTCCTGCCCAGACAACACCTCCCCAATCGTATGGTCTCCATACACACTCCCCTCAGCCCCATGTACAGTCGCAGCCTCCATCGCATGATCATCACTCTGTTGTACACTCTCATCAACTGCAGCAGACTGAAAGGAACCAACAGCAATCCCTCCCTCAGTATGCTGAGTCTCCTAAAAACCCCTTGTATTCCCCTTATCAGAATTCACCTTCCCCTCATTGAACGAGTCTACACTAGTCTCCTCCATCTCAACACCCTCTGCAGACTTATGGACAGTCGGCAGCTGCTCCTAATTCATACAAACTTGAGAAACCTCCTGCTCAACCGGTTGAGTTATGTCCATCAAAATATCAAAAACATTAGCAATCGGGACTGGAATATTATTAACTGTTCCAGAATCCACTAAAGCTCCTGTATCTCCCTTATTTATTCCATTCTTACCAAACGTTTTAACAACCCAATCCCTAGTAGAAGGCTGAGACTCCCCTTTCTTGTTAGGAGCCTCTGTCATGTTACTAGCGGACCCTCCAACACCATTCTTCGAAGTCTTCTTAGCCTGCAACTTCAAGTTCCAACATTTACTTGTGGCATGGCCCACAATCTGACAATTATTGCAGAATAAATGAAGACTTTCATAATACAAATTAATGAAAAAGGAGGCATCTCCTCTATCGATCATTACAGAATTCTGCAGAATCTGAGCCATATAGACTTCAATCAAGATGCTTGCATAATGACCTACAGTGCCATGCATTGTATTTCCATTAATCTTCAGCGGCGTACCAACCGAACATGCTATTCCCACCAACACCTCATCATGCCAATACTCGATGGGCAGATTATATAACCGAACCCAAACTTGTGCCAAAGTTGAGTTAATCTTATATGGAGTAAAATCCGGAACCCAATCATGAATTTTCAGAAAACCTGGACATAAATTCCATGACTGCAATTGCCTAACCTTCAATTGATCAGCAGAGCAGGAGAATTACAACGTGAAAAACCCCTTACCGATTGAAATCAAGCGCCAATCCTTGGTAGGATCCCAAAGCTTCTGCAATCTGGGTTTCAAATCAATGGCAGCCCAAGGCTTTTCACCCTTGAGCATAATCAAACGTCCGATCAAAGAGAACTGGAATTTTCCTAGTTGCGCTTGATATATATCGTCGGGTATCGTAATGGAATTAAAATCCTCCCTCTTAACAGGTTGTATGCGCGAGAGAGATGTTGTGAAAAAGTCCTGGTGTCGATCATTAAGGGACGCATTGACTGCAGCAGCATAAGAACCACCATGATTCTGTGAAGGCAACGATAAATGAACCCTAGTGTGCGAACTAGGGTTTTGCAAAGAAGAGTGATTTTCAAGCGAGTTTGCTAATATTCGTGGGGATATATTAGTTTGATTATTATTCAATGATCGTCAGGAGTCATTGAATGTAGGAGGGTAGCCGGAGATCAGTCGGGAAAACGGTGATGATGAAGTCATGAAAAGCGTAAGTGACGTATTTTGGAGGAGAGAGAAGAGAGCATTTCCATTTCAACTATTATCTGATATGTTTTCTTCTCTAGAAGAAGATGCATAGCAGGAGTCTTGATTCTTGAATAGAGATGCATACATGTAACTCTTGATATTGTGCAGTTTCTTTATAACTGATCTAGCAAGAATTCCAGATTTAAGAAGATAATGAGTTTACTATTTTGATAAATGTAAGTGCATTGTTACCTGCAATGACAAATTGATAAAGGGAGTTGAGGTGGAATTTAGGTATTCACTGTTGTGATTGGATGCTAAAAAAATTAAAAAAAAATAATTAGTGCTTTTCCAATATAACTGTAAGATAAAAAGTACCATGATGTAAGCAAAAAAGTATCAATTCTAATGAAGACATGTATCAACCTGATATAAATTTAAAACAATTGAGGATTAGGAGTTTTCGATCCAAACTCATTCAACTGAGTTGAGTTTGCTGCATTATTTGTCTTCTTTTTTCTGCCATTCTCAAGTTGTCCTTTAATCCTCTTTTTCCTTCCATTTGTTGTTGTTCTTTGAGGATCAAGTACACTTATGGATGATATGGAGACATCAGTGTCCTCTATCAAATTTTGTGTTGTTGTCAATGCTTCAACAGTCTCAAAGATGCTCTTAGATCCCTCTTCTATAATCATTCTTGCTTCTTCACTTTCCTGGGCCTTAATAAGTATATTGTAGTAGTTTCTCGTCATATTGTGCCTCCAACCATTGAAATCCATCAATTCTCTAATTTGATCACCTGAATTTGCAACTTTATCCCACAAATCCTTTTTTACAAATTTAGTCCATCTTTTCGTAATATAACGGATGGGTATTTGTTTGCTGAATTCCTATACAGTATCCTCAAGCAATGAGAGCATAACAATCCATACTACTCAAATCTCCTACAGGTGCAAGTTATGAAATTTTCTTCAAGAAAAAAATTCACTCTATGTGTAATGCATACATCATGATCGTGGACATCATATACTTTTACTCCAAATTCTTCACCAACTAGATTGACAGTTTATGAAATTTTCTTCAAGAAAAAAATTCACTCTATGTGTCTTGTGCCTGCATATACTACTCAATCTTAACTACCAATGCTGTCACCCCCGGACTTGTCACTATGCGGGTATCGAGGCATAGGTCACCTATACACTCCCACGTAACTAACACTAGTACCAGTTAATCAGAAATGCGCGCTTTCATCTCCAACCACCCTTTACCTATGTCTAAGTGAAAAACAAGTTAAGATTGTGAACCCTTAAGGCGTTAAAGTCCGATTACCTCATGCACATATTCTACCTTTAGACTATTACTTTGACTTGAACAGTGGATACTTAGCCACTAAACATAGAAATGAAAGTAAAAGAAATGATAAAAGACATCTTACTTGGAAAGAAAATAACTTGATTAACTTCTGGGCCCAACCCCAGTTTTGCCAACAAAATAACTGAACTACCTTTCTGCAGGCAAACTGCCAGCTTCAGGCAGACAGAATATCCAGAAAATAAACTAAGTACTAAAACGGTAAATTGTATCTTCGCGGTGCAAAACGAGTGTGTGTACGCGTGCGCTGATATGAAAATAGATAAAAGTATTTATAGCAAATGAATTAAGGCTTCAAGCAGCCCAGATTTCACCCACGCAGGGGTTCTTACACTCCTCCACTTCCCCATGTTCATGCTCCATGTTCTTTCTTGATTTTAGGAGTGGTAGCAACAAACCCTAGCGTCTCCAGTAGCTTCCTGGTGTCCCCACTTCCTTCCCAATGTGTTTGGACCTCCCCAAGACTCGGAACTGACCACCACATCACCTCCACGTGCATATAGGAGCTGGCCCGCGATTCTGTTGCGCAATTCTCGCAACAACTTTGACTGGGTCCTCGGCAGGCAAATCAGTCCTTTGTGCCCTCAGCATAAATAGCACCTGTCTGTGCCTATTGTGGTGGTTTTGTGCCCTCAGCCTCCTGCAATCAGCTTTACCCCCAAAACTAGACTAGACTCTATACTAAACACTTAAAAAGGGTGTAAAAAGATAAAGGAAAAAGCACGAATATGAGTCTTCATCAGAAGACCTGATTATCATTCAAAAAATTTTATATATTTCAATACAGGTATCATCTATTAATAAGAAAAGTATCACTGATAGAAGAACATGTATACCTTTGATATTGCATTTGTAATCGTATGATCTTGATCGGGGAAGATTGTGATCGGACATTTCAGCTTCATCGACTTCTTGAAAACCTCAAACAGCCATTCAAATGTATCAATCTTCTCATCTGTTAAGAATGCACACCCAAACATGACATTCTTCTTATAGTTATTAAGTCCAATAAATGGTGCACAAATCATGTTATACTTATTGGTTCTATAGGTTGTGTAAAAAACTACCACATCACCATACAAGTGATAATCTTCACACATCATAGAGTCTCTCCAAAACATATTAGATAGTCTTCCATCACTATCCAACTTAAATCTATAAAAAAAGTCTTCATCTTCAGTTCTGTCCTGACCTAACATGTCAATAAAACTATGTGCATCCCCCACTTCAATTGCACTCATCTTCATTCTGTTTATAAAATTTAAGTGATCCTTCATTGTATGACCAACCAAATGCTCACCCCCTGCTTTTTTTGCCATATATCGATATGATTCGCTTGCTCTCATGGCAAAAGAGATCATGTCTTGAATACGAACAACTTTGTTATCTGTAATTGATCTTTGAGATTTATGCATGTGACTCCATTCCTTCCTGGAAAGCTCGTAGTTATGTTCTTGAATATGTTCAATGACTTCAAGCAATTCATCTTGGCCTCTCTTTACCCTCAATGATGCTTTACAATTTGTGTGTGTAATGTTTCTTCTCCGTGTTCCCTTTTTTTTCTTGATTGCTCAAAGGAACAATTGATGTATTATTTCTAACTCCCTCACTTGAACAAACATAATATTTCTCTATCACAGCATCAGTATTGTTGTGTCTTTGAGTAAATTTTCTGACACTAAAACCAACCTCCCGAGCATGTAGACAGTATAATTCATATATCTCTTTAAAACTCTCTCTCTTGAAACCAATTAGAGAGCCACTGAGATCAAACGTATTTACTGTATTGCATAAAAATAACAATGAGTGCAAAACAAAGTACCACAATATGTAGAAGTCTTGAAATACATAATATTAGATTTTTCACCTCTTTCAATCAATGTAATGCTCTGCTCGTTTTCATCAGTATGTTCATGATGCTCATCCCCAGATTTATCAAGAATAACTATAGCTAGTTCATTGTCTGCAATAATAGTATCTACAATGCAAAAAATTCAAATTGGGTACTAAATAAATTTTCGTATATGAAGTTTTAAAATAAAAATTAAGATTTATTTACTCTGCTCCTTTTCAGCAATACGTTCTTCATGCTCATTCCTAAAATTTTCATGTATGAGTATAAGGTGTTCATCCATTTTTTTATCGTAACCTTTAATCCAAAAATAAAAATAAAAATAAAAAATTAGAATTTCAAGTCAAATTCTATAAAAGTACCTCCTATGATGTTATGATAGTTGATTTTACCTCAATTTGGATGAATGCAGATCCAATTGAGATTTTTATCTGAAATTGAGATCGACTTTAGCTTCGTGATCTCTTAATGGTGGCGCCAATTCACTTTTTGCGGTGGTCGCAAAGCCTAACCGACGGAGGCGACGTGCTCTATGAAGTCGGTGCGAAGGTTCACGGCGACGATGGCAGGGCCTTCGCGATGGATGATGGGCGACTGGTGCTGGCCAATGTCGAGCTTAGGTTTTTTTTTCTTGGACTTGGTTAGATCGAGCTGCTCTTTTTTTTGGATTAGGGTTGGGTCCGAATTGAAGTGGGCCGGCCCGTCTGATAATTTTCTTATATCAGACTTCTGCATGGAAGTCCTTCTCTCTCTCTATATATATGTACGTGTATCAAAATTCCTAATGGAAACTCACATATTATTAAAGTCAAGTGGCTTTGTTCCATTATTTATTTGAATTTGAATAATTTAATACAATTGTGTTTCATTCTAAAAAACTTATATAATACATCAAGACACTCTAGACCTAATGACATGTAGAGCCTCTAATTTAGTAGAGAGAGAGAGAGAGAGAGTAGAAGCTGTCATTGGTGGCAGATGACTGCTCTCTAGACTCTACTGTATGGATTCTTGTTTGATGGATACATTTCCTCACACAGTGTATTGTGTGTTTGAGAGTAGAGCTTATATATGATTCTAATTGGTCGTGTGAAGGGAATTTGCTGCCAAACATGTTGTCCACCACCTCACAATAAAAACTTGTACTAGTACCCTTGGAGTGACCCAGGTGAAGGGTAAGAACAAGTCAATGCCAAGATCATAAGTTCAAGTTCGAATTATACACAATAGCTTCAATTCTAACTCTAGTTTATTGTATCAAAACGTCGGGAATTTTTATTATTCCACTTTATGGCGAGTGAGCTAGTGCAATATCAACACTCTCTACATATTATATTAAGTAAACATTTTTTTATCTTTAAAAAACATTGATGTGGCACGACAATGAGTTAGTGACTCATATGGTGGGATAGAAATCATAGAATTTCTCCCAAACGTCGTTCACATTTTCAAAATAAATTACTGTTATATCTGTGACGATTTCTCCAAATTGGAGAAAAAGTCAAACACATAGTTCTGACTTGGTAACTTTCTTCAACGGAATTGAATTATATAGAGATGATTTGACATGATGATAAAATAATTGAATTAAATATTTGACATGACAGGGATAATATTTCTTCTCCACAATTTTGACCCTTGTTTCGTTTTTAACATCATTACGTATATTGGCATCCAAAGCAAATCACTCTTTGTTTTGTATAGACTTTGCCTCTCCACTTTTTTTCTTTCTTTCTTTCTTTTTGGAGGCAACATTTTCTATTACAGTAGCTTGTTTCACGAGTATATTTAATTTTTATTAGCTTTTAAACGGTGGATCTTACTCAAACAGACAACAGTAAGATTAAGGCTTCAACTTTCAATCAACCCCCTAAAACCATTTTTGTTTTCATCTCACGCATTTAATATTTTCATAGATTGTAATATATGTGGCGACGACAAAAGTGAATGAAAGTAACATACATATACTACTTTTTTCATTACTTTATTCGAAGAGCTAAAAAATATAGTTCCTAAAATGATACGGGCAACGAAAAAACAAGTGAATAAAACTCAAATCAAAACGATACAACAGCTACAAGGTAAAAACAAAAATATCATATGGTAACATTGCAGTTGCAGGCCCTTATCCTTCCCCCACCCAGAAAGAAAAAAAAGAAAGAAAAAAAGCTAGATACCACACAAACATTGTGTGTGTGTGTGTGTGTGTGTGTGTGTGAGAGAGAGAGAGAGAGAGAGAGAGAGAGGAGTGGGTATCCAGAAATATCCATATTCCATAGTTGGGACTTGGGACCATAACCCAGGTTCTCTCTCTCTAGAAACAATACCAGTACTGAAAAAATGTCACATATTAAATGAAGCTTTTTAGTCATCAACAGTCATCCAATTCTACAGGAAACTCGAGTTTCTTGTTATAAAACCAAAATTAAATGTCCAACTAACTGATACGAGATCCATCTTAGTTGCCGCCGCCTCATATATAGCGCTAGCATACCCTTTCTATAAATAACTAATATTTATTTTGTTAGCTAAATCGACCGTATGGTACCAACTTGGATGAGAATCCATTCGCTATTTTCTACTATATGCATAGAAGAGACCACTTACTCATCTATCAAGTAACTTATACTTCAACTGGTTGCTGCATATACTTCAACTCGTTATGTTTGAGCAATCCCCTTTTTTATAAGCATATCATATACCTTATCGACCTTGCCTGGATCAACATTGAACAGCCCGTGGGCATCGGCTTTCTTGGTTAAGTTTCCACTTAAAATCCCCATTGACATGGTTTGCAGCATGTTGAGGTAATGTGTTGGTAAGATTCTGATCTCCCCACATAGCTGTTTCTCCTGCATTTGCGTGGTTGATGAGAGATTCACTCAGCTTCAAACAAGTAACAGAAATCATGTACAGAGGGTGTGTGTGTGTGTGTGTGTGTGTAAGCGAGCCAGAGAGAGAGAATGAAAAGAAGAAGAAAAAGAAAGGTTAGTTGGCAAATATTTAATCATTGGATGCTTATGGTCATATAGTTGAACTCAAATCATTATATCTTATGGAAATGAGAAACCACAGCTACAAGAAAGAATTAATCTTACAGCATCAGAGAGTATATCAGCTCCTATAAACCCGGTCACATCCCACTTATCTGAGACGTCAGAACCAGTGAGTCCTCTACCGTTTGATGAAGACTCCTTTCCAACAGGATCTAATACAGATGGGCTCTTGTTACCTCCCCTGGGGCTAGTAGTATCTTGGTCTCCTCTCTGATGATTGATTCTTTGCAAATATTTTCCACTCGGACCAGCCTGAGAGCTTTCCTTCACTCGACGGGAATTTTCCTCAACTTCCCTCTTCATTTTCTGTTCAATGTATCTCTCAGCCTCACCAGCTGTGCGGCAACCAGCAGCCCGAGCTTCCTGCACAAGCAGTATTTAGACTGTTGCGCATATGATAAAATGGAAGTGGTGGTTTTCAACAGTATACACACAAAGCAGTAACCATGTTCTACTGGTGACCACAAGATAACACACACAGGCCAGGGAAGCAGGTATTACAATTAATTAACAATGCAATCTGTTAAATTTGGTTTTACCATATCAATGTGGGTGGTAGTAGGCCTTGAATTCTAGACGGCCTCCATAATTTTCTCTGTCTCGAGCTATATTATTAGGCTCTCAATGAGAAACAAAAATTTGGAAAAAGTTCAGCTTTCTGTTAGTGGTTTCACTTTAACATTGAAAAGCTTTTAATAAGAACAGCCCAAATGGATCAGCAGACTTCTGTTTAGTAGAAATCTGGAATGAGTTGATTGGAGACATGCCTGTGTCTGTATTTCTAATATTTTTAATCAAATTATGGATGGAGGTATAGCTACTTCGAGTGAGCTGGTCACAAGTCCGCCATCTGATTCCAAAATATAGAAATAACGGTTAAATACTCGTACAAAGTGGAAGTTTTTCTTAATTAATGTCACCTTATTGATTTGAGTATACCAATCAAATTCAAATAAGCTTTTACCATTTTTACCAACAACAATGATCTGAGTGGACAAATTGAAGTGGGGTGGAAAGCAATGAACCAATTTAATAGAGCCAACAAAAAGACAATGTCTAAGTAAAAGTACAGTCATCTGACTTCCTCAACTCTAAGGTCTATGTGCCGGTTCTGCAAAACCTGGCTAATAAAACTAGTACGACTTGCTCTTCAAAATTTTCAATAATAAGGTTTAACCTGTTATCTTGTAAACAGCATTCTGAACTATGATTAATATTATATTACTATATAAAATTTAGTTTAATACACACAAATTGTGAGAAGCATGATGGCCTTATAGTGTGTGCTTTGGTAACAGCATAACACGATAACATACCTGAAGGTCTTGTATTCTCTTCAGAATTCTCTGCTCCTCAACAACACTCCTCAGCAACTCATCATGTTCCTCTTTAGAGTGAAATCGCATGAATACGCGGTACCGATGACACAATTCCTTCTCTTCCAATGTAAGGTCCTTATCAAAAGGATCAGGATATAGTAAATTTCTTTCCAAAATGAAGTTTTTTCTGCGTTTCCTTTCATCAAGCCTGAAAAATTGATATATATGAGGACCAAGAAAAGAAACTGACTGAGGTAACGGCACAGTTTAACTATCAAGCATGTCTTAAACCTGAAAGCTGTGAACTTAAACCATGCAAAGAAACAATTTATTATGATTTTTTATTTTCAGGCAGAGAGAGAGAGAGAATTATTACTAGTGAATAATATAGTCTAGGATTTAGATTGTTCTGTACTTCTGAATCACCTCATAGTCTACATTTAATCAACTTGGATGAGGTACTCTAAATATTTAGTTCAAAAATCAAGTCATTAGTATCTTTAGTGATGCAGCAAATAAAAAGCAATCCAAACAAAAAATGCCATTCTTGTGCCCGCGTAAAAACCATTTAAACAATTAAAGCAACAAAAACCATAATGACGAGGAGCAGAAAAGCAGCTAAAATTTACCGTTTTGAATATATATGCAAAACTCGTACTTTTAGTTCACGCTCAGCATCAGTATCAGTCTCCTTGAATTCCATATCAGCCAGTAACTGCTCAGCATCATTGTCATACTCAATTTCAAACTCTTGCCTCTTAGAATTATATCCACTTAATTCTTTCATTGAAACACCCTCATAGTCTGATGTCCTAAGTTTTTTCTCCCCAATGCTCCGGTCCAAGTGAAACTCTGAGGATATAGCAGCTGCTTAAATTTTTTGCCATGGTATAGCAATATTTCAACTTATTGGAAAGTCCTAAAGATAATTCGCACAAAAAGATAACAATCCTCTTGGATATTATTAATCTGAACGCAGTTATTGACTACTCGTAAAAGCTTCCTTATAAAAGCAAGTATACAGTGCTTCTATTGGTGATACTACAGTAGTCATATATTAGTGTATTGCATATAAAGAACATATTTTTCTTCCAAGTTTGCAACATTGTATGTTTCATTCAACTCAATTGGACTTTAAGTGGAAGCCTTGTTATATTAATAGCCTGGTCTGAATATGCAGTTGTCGGGAACAGACAATGTGGTCACATAATTAAATACAACTCAAATAGATCATCAACAAAGTACATGAAGATCAAGCTATGAGAAGTGTAGCATGATACAAAGTTAAATGAATGTATTATGCATGATAGCTGTAGATGTACTAACAGAGAAAAGTATTATACGCAAGAAACTTATCTTTCCACTATAAGCAGAAAACATAAACCAAAATGCAAAAAGAAACCAAAAGACTCAGTTCATAATTGTTATTCCCCAACTAAATAACCATCTAGACTTGACACCAGAACCATCCAAATGCAAAATTCCCACAGGTATCAAACAATGTATATGAACTAGTAACATCTGTTCGCAAATAGATGATAGCCAACATAAGTCAGGCACTAAAACAGAAAGGGTAGAAAATCTAGATTATGCAACTCAATCACAAGAAGTTAGATAGCACCGATGAAAGTGAGCACTGAATGGCTGCTTTGGAGAAGCTACTCGTGAAAATGCACACCTTCTACTTTAGGGGCATTTACAGCATCTGTGCTCGGGGCTTTCTCGGATGTCCTCTTACTGGCCCCTATTGATGTTTTACCACAGCTAGAACCAACAATAGTGCCTGCCTCTGAAATGGAGAACAGATCAGACTGAGCAGCTCATGACATTACCAAATAATAATATAAATATATTTTGAGCATCTGCACGTGAACTTTTTATTGCAGAAATGATAAAAAAAACCAGTTCCACGAGTATTAGATTGTGTACCAGAAGAGATGCTTGAGGAGGAACGCCCTGTTTGACCTTCTTTCTTCAGATCCTCCATTCTGACCACAAAAAACAAATTAGAATCATAATAAAGATCAAAGACATCAAATTACAAAACACACAAAAGAACTCCTCAAGTATACTTGATTCTTGCAGCAAAATGTGACTCTTCTTTCACATCAACTTCTCCAGAAGAAGGGGCTCCTGAGGAAATCAGGTTTATATATTTAAGACAGTAATAAACATGTATTACCCTTAGTACAAAACCAGAAACAAAGTCAACAAATAATTGACCGAGAAGATGGAGATAAGTTAGCAAACAATGTGTGGAGTGAAAGCTTAATATTCCAATGAGCGAAGGATTGAAAAAAACTACCAAAATAGGCAAAATGACAAATATACCAAGACTAATATCTTTCTTACTTTCATTGTTTTCTTTGGCCATAGCAAGGAGTTCTTCTTTATTCTTCCCCATCACATGAGACATGTCCTATTGAAACCAGCATGATAGGACAACTTATGTTTGAGCCTTCACATTGAAGCCTATGATGAAGGACAGGTGTGGAGAACAACAAGACATACCGGAAGAGGAAAGCACGGGGAGTTCTTGTATACCCTGTCATAATGTTCAATGCATTGTGATCTACTCTTGGTTCCAACATGTTCTGCCACTTCGTTCCAGTTTGCTAGTCCATACATTTCAATACCCTGCGAAACAAGTTTAAATGCAGTAATAGAAATAGGTCATGAAAATATGCTGTTAAAGATCAAATATTTTGAGGAACCATTTAACAACATTTACATCACAGAAAAAATAGAAGTCTTGAATATTATTTTAGAAGAACCTCCGTAGTAGAAGCTCAAAACCAGAAGTGAATCCCAAAAACAGAAGAGAATACCTCCAGAAGTAACATCTCCTCGTCAGCATTCCAGTCAGGACATATAAGGGGAAATGCCAGGTTATCCTGTTGAAATACAGATGATATAACACAGTTTCAAAAGGAGATTACCCATCTCCCCATGAGAATGTGAGAATTAACAAGAAATGGGCAAACAAACGCAACAAAGGAATTAAAAAGGAGTAATATGAGCTGCAGCAGTTTTGGCAACATCAACTTCAAACACAAACATATAACAACTTCCAAAAGTGTAATATCTGAAACAGCTACTCTATGGGAACTATCCAATTAATTATCATGTTGACAGACATCATATGCAATTTACTACCTTCATCAATTTCAGATATTCCGCAGGACAGCTAAAATCTCAGAGAAGCTTCTATTGATGCACATAAATCATTGTGTTGTATAGTTCTTTTTAAACATGAAAAGGATAGCAGCAATTAATGTGACATGGCAACTCAACAACAGAGGCATACCAACATTCTTGTTGATGGAGTGTAAATTTTTTTAAAATATATATAAGAAACAAAAAATATTATTAGAAGAAATAAATAAAACACTAAAAAGGGACGAGTGTTCCCCAGAACCCAGATTAATGAGAGCAACCTAGCTAATTATACAACTCCAATCTCTAGCAAATTTTGACCCAAAAGAAAGGGCGTTAAACTCTTTGTGATTTGAAATCCACCAAGCGACTCTAGATTTAACCCTATCCTGCATATCCTTCAAGGAGTCTTCATTGTTCTCAAAATTTCTTCTATTCTCTCTAGGACAAAGAGGCCAACACAAAACCAGTATGATAACCCCCCGTAGCTCTTGACCCATTTAGAAAAATGGACAAAGGAGAAACAAAATCGGGAGTGGCAGGGGCATATGTTTTTTAAGCAAAATGAGTTAAACAAAGTTTTAGGTTGATGTTTGAGGTCATCAACACCATGAAACATATGTGCTCCTTAAGGTAAATATCATTTAGTCGTAAACCCAGCCACCACTTTAACCAAAGGCTTAAACAACAAAATATTTAGGCCAATATATCAGGTTTTTATTCTAAACTCGAGTAATATAAGGATAGTTCACCTTGAACACCCAAAGTTAGAAAACATGTCCAATAATATGACTTGGAGGGTCTATATGTTATGTTTGCATTATGCACACCAAGTGTGGCAGATATAAAAGTTTATTCAGATGATGACTATCATCAAGAACCTATGCAAAACAGCAGCATAATGTAATAAAAAGGTGATCAAATTTAACTAACCATAACTCTATAAGGATGATTGCTTTTGTGAGGATAGACCTCAGCACCGACAGAAAAGCATTCCACACAGCTGTCGAAATCAGAACATATTACACACTTGATCCGAATCTTTCCTGAAATGTCTTTGTTGCAGTAGTTACAATGGTATAAAGCTTTCTTTCCATCAGTTATTCCTGGAACTTTTTAATGCACATTAAAAAGGTGTAAGCGCAGGACAAAACCTCTTTCAGAGAAATATACAATCTGTTTACATAACATAGCCATACCAGGAGGCGCACTCTCTGTATTCTCCACATTTTGAGTTGTGCGTTTTCTCTTTGACCGGCTGAAAATCAAATGTTAAACTTGAAGTCTGAGTAACAGCATAGTCGCCAGAAAATTTTAATTTAGTGTGGTTTTCTTGAAAGAGAAGTCCTAATAATAGTATTGAACGGCCACATTAAATAATCTTTAATCTCGGGTATTTCTTCAATACGAATGTAACTGCAGTTCAGTGAGCTTACGCCCGCATGCTACAGGTTCCTAAACTCCAGTCCCTCAGAAATCACTATGTCTAGCAAGTTCGTGGACTGGTGTTTAATTTTCCTAAATTATCTCTAAGATCAGCTCAGATAGCGCAATGATTTCAGTTTCCACTTAGTTCATCAAGACGAACACGTCTTAACAGATTATTATGCACTCAAAGGCCAATCTCTACAGTAGCTTAACTCATTTGCAGCCCTAACCAACTCAAATAAATATAAACTCAAAACAGAATAATCACAGCTCAAAAATTAAAAGTAAGACCATCCAAATATAA
Source organism: Perilla frutescens (assembly GCA_026008535.1). Taxonomy (NCBI): domain Eukaryota; kingdom Viridiplantae; phylum Streptophyta; class Magnoliopsida; order Lamiales; family Lamiaceae; genus Perilla; species Perilla frutescens. The sequence continues at coordinate 39,997,282 of BRKX01000007.1, read as the reverse complement.
GCACAATTAAACTGGAAATAAAAATAAAAAATATACAGAAAATTGAAATTGAAAAACCGTGAGATGCATTGAAGTGATGAATCGAACCTTTGTCCGGGATCATCCGCGGCGGCCTGAGAGGCGGCGCGTGAACGTCCCATCCGGCAGCAAACTCAAGCTTGCAACAAATTAAGGGGTTTTAGGGTTCCAATTTATTGGGAAATCAGTTGAATTCATAATCCCCCGTGCGGTTGTGTCGGATCCGACACTCACAATTAAAGCGGCAAAACTAATCCGTTAAAACTTCGCTAGTTCGCTCTGCTGTCCAAACTTATATTATTTCGATTTTACCCCTCAACTTTTTGCAACTCCTTTTTACTACCTCATATACTTTTTTTTTTTCTTTTTTCGGTTTCCACCACCCCCAAACTGTTTTGGACTAGTCAAACATTATATAAATTCAAATATTTTAAATATAATTCAAGAGAACAAACATGCTGTTCTTTTCCGATGTGAAAAGAAAAATAGATTGAAAGTTGTAATGTACATAATTTATACGTGAAAAAAGAAAGGTTAAAATATTTGGTTTTTTTTTTTTTTGGCCTTTCTCCTTTCACTAAACTTGAAGCCTTTGGTAAAGGAAAAAGTAGAAATGGGATAAAATGGAATCCTTACCTCAACTCTAATAGGTGTGAAATGATCCGGTACACGTGTTCCTTTTCCCTTTTTTCACTTTCTCTAAATTTGATAATCGGAAAGGAAACAGATAAGACCGAATCCTTACATCCGTAAAAAAAAATATGTAATATAAACACACAACTTATATAAGTTGCGTTTGTTCATACTAAAAAAATGCATATGTACATACTAAAAAAAGAGTAAGTAGGCTAAATGTTTTTATTTCTTAAATCTTTATCATACTATATTTTGAACGTGGGCTGAGAATCGAATTGATTTGTGAGTAGTATAGCAAGAAAATAGTGTTATTCAATTGGGAGGGGGGAGAAAACTAAGAATAATATGTGTATTGAAATTGAAATGATTATTGCTTGTTCAGCAACTGCAACTGCATAATGTCAACACAAGTGCATGATGGTATGAAGCAATAATAAAATGAATGTTGAATAAAATTGCACATCACGACTAGAGAGAGGCTGCTGCAAAAGAATTTTTACACGCTTATTTGTGTTCCTCAATCTCATGCTGAGGCAGAGGTTTTATTACCGTCTTCTTCCTGAGCTAACCGAAGCGCTTGCCGTCGAGTTTTACTCACACTCTCAGGGCCAGATGAGTCCACCAACCTGCTCAATCTTGGGAGCCTGCCATGGCTAACTGCTACACCCAATCTTTGGTTGCCAAGTGGTGCAAGTGTTGTCTAGTTCCACCTCGGCTCACAATGCCTGTTGTGGAACTGGATTCAAGCACCACCATCTTCTTTGAGGCTGAACCAGAGATGCAGCTTCTCTCAGCCTCTGCAACTTTGAGCAGCAGCCATTCAATGAAATGAAATACGGAGGAGCTTCTTCATCATCACTCATTAGGTTTTACGAGCAATTGGAAATTCTATTAGAATGATGAAAGACGCATTCTCTGCGTCCCTAAGGTATTGCACGGTGCCATTCATAATCTTGACGAGCTTTTGGCTGATGTAGAGGCCAAGGCCTTCTCTGGACGCGTTTTTGTTATGATTGAACATCTCTTGTATCAAGCCTTCGGGGATTCCTGGTGCTGGATGAGTGATCCTGTCATGGAACCAAATTTTATTCAGATCTATCCATAAAGAATCAATCAATAATGGAAAACTGCAAGCTATAATTACCGAAATTCAACATGGAGAACGTGCATCTGCGTCCCTATACACTCCTTTCTTGGAATTAGTTTGAAAACAACTTTTGATCCTTCAAATGCAGGAGTAAACAAGACTGCAGCTGCCAAAAAGTCTGAAAGGACTTGCTGAAGCCTCAATATATCACCATAAAGGTACATAGTCGACATGTCATGGGGGGAATCATTGATGATCTGCACCCGGCGCTCCCGACTCAGAGTCATCACTTGATTCATGACTGCTTCTAAAGCTTCCCCAAGATTGAACTCGTCAGAGTTCATCTCGATATAACTGGACAATGAGACTTGAAAAGATCAACAACTGAAAATAATCATCCTCAAAAAGGAATTAACAGCGCAATAATCTGCATCAAGTCCAGTTTATGGATTGAAAGGAATTCGACATAAAAGCTACGCTGATCATTTCAATGAATTTAATTTGTCAATAAACCATACCTTTCTTCGATGCCCTCAAGATCCGTATCACCCATGACTTTGGTCAATTGGCCGTGACACAATCTACTAGTGTTCAATAGCTGCCTCTGTTCTTCGCTCAAATCAGATGATTTCATCATGTCCTGAACAAGCTTTATCCCACTCAATGGATTTCTCATTTCACTGCGAATATAAGCTAACTTTGTCATAGTATTTGCAGCAGCCTGTTCAGTTATTTTTTGCATCTGCTCCGCATGTTGAAGTTCTGGACTAGAAACATGAAGAAAGCACAGCACTCCAGTGATCTTGCCTTCTGAATCTGTCCTCTTGCTTGCTGAAATCAATGTTTCGACATATTTATGTTGCTGATCGAAAAATCCAAAAATGATCTTATCAGTATCTTGGCCGGAAATAACATTATTGAGTAATATTCTGAGCTTTGTTAGCATGTCCTGATCTTTGACCCGGCAGCCTGAAGAATGAACTGTGAAGACCTCGCCAAGAAGCATTTGATCAATGGCTTGTTCCCTCTTTAGACCAGAAATCTTTTGCATTGCATCATTCCATTCCACGCATCGACCATTCTCCTCCATCATAAAAATAGGAGGAATGAGTGGAGAAGGATTCGTCACAATACCAACATAATCACCCTGAACACGATTGTACTTGTCCAATATCCTCATTTGCCCAGTAACATCTTGCCCAACAAAGCAAACACCAACTATATTTCCCTTCACATCTCGATTGCAACATGCATTAGCAACCAAGATGATAGGATCCTTGTTTTCCTTAGAATCAAATCCTTTCAGTCTTATTTCCACATTCTTCTCTTCCTTGCCTGCAGTGAATAGTAGATTCAATTGTGATGAAAGAGGATTTCCTAGGAGAAACAAAAGGTGTTTTCAATCCCTAAACACCTAAAGAGGGATAAATAATTCTTGGTGAGCACGTATGGCATATAAAATCCTAATTAACATCCATGGTAGATGGTGCATCAAACCAGCCACACAGCTTATGCCAGAAGCTCCAGAAACTTGTACTATCTTTTTGTCTAGAATTAGTTTTGCATGCTGTTTAGCCTAAAAAGTAGGATGAGACATTGTTTTCTAAATGAAGAACAAATTTTAGCAGCAGGGTACCCAGTTTTCCTGGGTAACTAACTCCAGACCTAGTGCAAAACCCTGACCATTAAGAAAAGGCATATATCTCTTGCTTTCAATTATTTTTTATGTTTTCACATATATTTGATACTAATAAGTTGCTGTGTTGTATTTTGTAAATTTATTGAAACTTGAAGGGGAAAAAAACAGAGATCCGAACTTGAGATATTCTAATTGTTAAGCAAGAGCCATTTAGTTTGGTAATTTCTTCATGTATCCAATGGGGAAAGCCTCTATAGAAATAGAAGAATTTGTGTACTGTTGTTAAAAAGACAATGAAATTCTATACATATGGACCAGAAAAATGAGAAATATGTTGCTAGGAAACTTTAAATAGAGTCCAAGGGTTTCCTTAATTAAGGAGGTGGTCACTACAGGGGAAAAAAAAAGAGTATGGAACAAAAAGGGGTGACCCACGAAAATATATCCAAGCAAATATATTATCAATAGTGACCAAACTTAATAAAAAATGAAGAATAATTATGCTGCAACCTGAGGCTCTATGATAGACTATTGAGTCATTCTGTTACTCCATGCATTCAACAGTCAAATCTTATTATTCTAAAAAATTTCAACATGAAGATCATATGATATTTACCAATGGACCAAAACAAGATAGGTATAAATTTGACAACCTATATTTTGCTATAAATATTTCTCAAGGTTCCTACACAAGCAAATATGAATTCTACAAGCAAAATTATGAAAGATGGAAGAGTATCACCTTGCAAAGCTAGGGATAGCATATCCTTCATGCTCAGAGCCGCATCACTGACTACCAGATCAACAAACGGTGTACCAAGAGCTTTGCTCAAATCTAGGCCAGTTAATTCGGCCACTTTAGTGTTCCAGCCATTGATATAACCAGATTCATCTACAGCCAAAATAGGTATTGATGCAGTTTCAATGAGGCGAACCATTTCATTAGTTACAACACGCAGCTCATCCACCCTATGTATACTTGTGTCAACTGCTGGAACACTCACAATCATTTTGGAATCATCTGCTGCATCATCTTGCAAAGATCCTCTCAATATGAGCTGCAGCGAATGGATTGCATCCATTTCCACATCTTCCCACGGTAGGCTCCTTCTCTTCACCACCTCTAGGAAGGCCTTAAATGATGACCTCGGATGCATTTTTCTCCCATCATCTTTGTCAACAGGGTCATGTTTTGCACCACCCCACTTGATCTCTTTTGCTGTATGGGATCGGAACCAAAATAGGAAGTCGGTGGAAGTAAGTTTCACAGCAGCCATTCCACATACAGCATCACCAAGAACTGAGGCATCAGGATAGCCTGCTTCCATGAGGCTGTCTGTACTTAATCCAGTACTGCCACCATGGGATTCTAGAAGCCATACAGATATATCTCTAATTTGTGCCTCTGTAGGTGTGACGCCAAGCAACCAGCATTTTTTGTGATAGTAAAGTGCAGCTCCATCGCACTTTACAAGGTCCATCACATTAGGCGACTGAGTTATAATGCCCATCGGGGCATCTCTGAGTAGCATATCACAAAGCACAGTTTGAGTTCGCAGTATATGCTTTTCTCTCAGTTGAGCAGCCAACTCAACCTCCTTGTTGATTTGAACACCGAAAACCTGAATCAAGAACTCACAAGCATACCTTAAAGGAAAAGGGACAAATCTAGGGCTCGTATGGTGACAAACCACCAAACCCCACAATTTTCTTCTCTTTTGCTGATTGCTATCCGTCTCATCATCATCATCCTCATTTATTGTTACAGACATGGCCAATGATGCAATAGTACCCATGTTTGCCATGTATTGTGCATGACAGCCATGTGGAGACCTTAAGGTGGATCCAGCAAGACTCAGCGGTTGAACCAATGCCTTGTCCTGAATTACTTTAACAGGCCGTGCCATGCTATCGCATATCATCCTAACCTTGTTCTTCATGAAGAGAAATCTTGACGCTTGTGGTATATCAGTAGCCGGGTAGTGCAACCCAATATAGGGTTCCAAGTCAGGCCCACAGCACTCTGCAACAACTTCCCCATGTTCGTCCTCATGAAATTTATAAACCATCACACGATCATAACCAGTTAAATCTTTCACCTCTCTAACCAACACATCGCACAATAGTGATATATTCCCACTTGACAGAGACTGCAGCCTAGAGATGGCTTTGGCTGCAAGCTTGTATGATTTCAAAGCCCCAGCAGCAGTCACCGGCACATCAGATGGATTCACAGGTTCGAGATCTATAACTAGCCCAACATCAATCCTATGTACGATGGCATAAAAAGGCTTACCAGAGCTTTTGCTGTGGACCAATATTGGATTAAGCACATTAACTTCCCCAAAATGAGCTGCCTTGTGTAGTGCAGCAGCACCTGGAGGTTTAAAAAGAGTCCGGACATCAATGCCAAAACTCAAGACTTGTTGCTGTTCCATGCTTGGAACCGCGTGTGGGGTTAAGTCCAACATTTCTGGTGCATTCTCACTGTATGCTAAGGTGCTGAAATTGTGTTCATCAACAGCAATCAAGCAGCCAAAAGGCTGAATAAGGCTTCCCCTCTGCATCTTCTGGAGATAAGCTGATACTGTTGAAGAAGGGACTTCACTAGCGGCATTGGATGCATTAACAGAACTCGAATAATCAAACTGTTGTTCGGACTGTTCGTAATCCACATGGAGCTTGGCATCAATTGGGGTCTGGATTACTACACGAGCACCTGATTTTGACCTGGCAGAGCTCCCCCTAGAACAGCTGGGTGTCTTGTTCGTGGTCGATTTGGACGACATCTCGAACAATCCCTCAGAAATTCCAATTCTTTTGTCACTCTCAGTGCACCAACATATCCAATCCACACCAGAATCAAGAACCCTCAAAAAAAATTGAGCAAAACCAAATGAAAGTTGAAGAATCAAAACCAATCATACATTTCAAATCCGTTCCTTCCAAGAATCCCAGTCTACAAATATCAACGATCCTACCTCCAAATTTCGATTATCACCAATAGCCCCAAAAAAAAAAAGAAGGAAAAAAAAAAAAAAAAATTGCAGCTGTACACCCCCAACCAAAAAGCTGGATCACAATTGCAGAATAAAAGAGATATCAACGCAAAACAGACAGAGACAAGCTAAAGCAAAGCGCAGGAAGAAGGGGGTTTTCTTCCTCAAACAAAGACATACAAATTAACGAACAAGTAAGTAATAATACAGAAGACATAAAAATGGAAATGGAAATGGAATCGAGAAAGCAAATATAGTGAATTGAGGGCGAAACAAAAGCGAATAAAGAGTGACCTCGCTTCACCTCAGCTGAAGTAGGGATAAAATGAAATTCCGCAACACGTAAAACCGGGCTTGACAGCGACAAAACGGATGAATATACCATCACTCTCATTCACTCCCTCTCTCTCTCTCTCTCTCTCCCTCTCTCTCTCTCAAAAACCAATTAAACCATAATTCTTATAGAGTTAGTTTGTTCCCAGACAGACTTTGTTTGTTGATGGCGGTTACTCACTCTCTCTCTCTCTCTCTCTCATAAAAATTTCTTACTAATTGTCTCGGTCTCTCCGACTCTGACCTCTCCCTTTCAAAAAAATAAAATAAAAATGTATGGTTAAATAATTTTTATAAGATTTTCTCTATATATGATATTTCCACAGATTAAATGTTGTTTTATGAAATCAAATAAAATGCATGTATTTGATCATCTATTTTTATGTTATATACTAAACTATTGTAATTGTCAATGACTTCAAGAAAATGCATACTATAATAATAGGGTTAATAGGCTCTAATATCACAATATTTCTACATTTTTTGTTTTTTTCACGCAAGTTTCAATTTATATAATAATTCCAAAATTTTACCTTTTTGTTGTAATTAAGCCATAGGATTAGGGGTGGGTCGGTACGGTATACCGAAAATTTCACCTCGTACTGTATATCGTACCGAAATTTCGATATCGAAAAATTTCATACCGTTCTTGTACCGAAATTTTCGGTATACCGAAGTTTCGGTATACGCCGTAATAGATATTGATATCGTACCGATATTTTCGGTATACTGTACCGATATTATACGGTATACCTAACGTACCGAACATCCAAGATATACCGAACTTTCACGGTGTATTGAAAATACCGAAATTTTAAGGTATACCGAAAATACCGAATTTTACATGTCGTATCGATCCGAATTCTACAAATAACAACATAAAAATTCATGTCTCAACAATCAAAATACCAACACCAAACAAGTTTAATTAATAGTCCATTTCTTAACAACAAAAATTCAAATATAATATTATTAAATGAAATAACATAGCAACTTGATGTTGAGTAGATCTCGGTAATTTTTAAATATACTTAATGTTTGTATATTATAGTATAGAAAAATCAAATATAGTCTTGATGATGAGAGCTATTCACTTTATATGAAACTTATATAATAAGATTTTTTATATAAACAATTCTTGATTATAATTTATTAAAATAAATATTCACTAATTTTTATTAAATTTATTTACTAAAGATTTAATTATTAGTATTACATGATGATTAATTTTTTAGATATAGATATAAATATAATTTTATATAGTTTATAATTTTTTATGCAATATAGTGAAAAACTAATTAATGGACAAATAAAGTTTTATTTCATCATTCATATACATAGATCTCGATAATTTTCAAATATCCTTAATATTTGTATATTATTGTATAGAAGAATCAAATATAGTCTTGATGATGAGAGTTATTCACTTTAGATGAAACTTATATAATGAGATTTTTTATATAAACAATTCTTGATTATGATTTATTAAATTAAATATTCACTAATTTGTACTAAAGATTTAATTATTAATATTACATGATGATTAATTTTTTAGATATAGATATAAATATAATTTTATATAGTTTATAATTTTTTATGCAATATAGTGAAAAACTAATTAATGGACAAATAAAGTTTTATTTCATCATTCATATACATAGATCTCGGTAATTTTCAAATATCCTTAATATTTGTATATTATTGTATAGAATAATCAAATATAATCTTGATGATGAGAGTTATTCACTTTAGATGAAACTTATATAATGAGATTTTTTATATAAACAATTCTTGATTATGATTTATTAAATTAAATATTCACTAATTTGTACTAAAGATTTAATTATTAAAATTACATGATGATTAATTTTATAGATATAGATATAAATATAATTTTATATAGTTTATAATTTTTTATGCAATAGAGTGAATAACTAATTAATGGACAAATAAAGTGTTATTTCATCATTCATATACATAAATCTCGGAAATTTTTAGATATACTTAATATTTGTATATTATAGTATAAAAGAATCAAATATAACCAAGATTAACATTTAACTTTTCAATGGAAAGCGTCATTTATCTTAGTTTAGCTTAATTTTAGATTAATAAGTTTTGATTCAACTTTTCAATGGAACATCTTATATTATTGCATTATATTTCAATTTCATATATATATATATATATATATATATATATATATATTTGATTAAATGCTTGAGTTTTTGTATTTTCATCATCATCACAAACATATATATAAATTATTTATCATTCATATATACGTACATTAGTCATGTTCATATTCGTATATTCATTTTCTATTTATTCATTTTATTTTTAATTATACTCATAATTGTAATCTTGTTAGATAATTATATAATTCCTCATATTAGTTTATTATTTTTCATTAGTCATGTTCAAAAGTCATTATATAAATATTAAAATATTTTTTTGTATGATAGAATTGTTAAATTTTATATTATTGCATTGTATTATTCTTTTTCATTTTGAATATTTGATATATTTGATTAAATATTTGAGTTATAATTATGAATTCAAATTTTAAATAAATGTTACAATATTGTAGAATCAAATGAATTCAAATATAATTATATGATTAACTATTTCTTATTTTATTTTATTTAATTTTCCTTACTAATTATTTTCCTCATAATTGTAATCCACATTAGTCAAGTAGTTCATTCATATTAGTTTATTATTTTTCAATATGAGTCATATTCAAAAATCAATATATAAATAACGAAGTGTTTTTCTTATATCTCATATATATTTATTAATTTTCAAATATTGTATTTTTGCTAAACTTTTATAAAAAACTTACTAAACATTATTTTATTGCATTGTATTTCTTTTTTCTTTCTTTCTCATATTTATAAATTTAAATTTTAAATATATGTTGCAATATTATAATTACAACATTGAATTATAGATGTGATTTTTTTTTAAAAAAGACGGTATGTATCGGTATATCGATATACTATATCGTACCAAGATATCAATATACCGTCTGTATATCGATATACCGTGGAGTTTCGGTATATACCGGTATTTCGGCATATACCGATATCGATATATGCCGAAATACCGGTATATACCGAAACTCCACGGTATACCAAAATCTCGGTATACCGCGGTATACCATAATTTTTAAAAGTTCATACCGTTACCGTACCGAAAATTCATGGTACGGTATGATATCGTACCGAAAATCTCGATATACCGAAAATTCGGTATTTTTTCGGTAATATAAGTGCGGTATTTCGATATTTCCGTATATTTGCCCACCCTACATAGGATGACAATTAATATGAGGCTGCTTAAATTTTTTTACATATGCGTACTCTTAGTCTGATGCATTTTCTTCGTAATTACAATCGAATTTGAATTTCATAATTAGACTTAAATTATTTTTTTAGCTTAATCTAAATGACCACTAAGAACAAATGTTTGTTATAATTAACATAAAATGAACAATACAAAAATTTATATGATTCACAAAGTTATAAACTAATTTTATTTTGTTGTAATGATTTTATTAAATTTTTCATAATTATATGTTCTAAGAAATAAGATTATGCATATCTCATTAGTACATCGCACGGGAGAGATACTTTGATTTAACTTATGCCACATTATATTAAAAGTGTACAAGTGTAAAAATTTAGGCAACATCATGTTAATTTTCATCTTATAGTTAATTGCAATAAAAATATAAAGTTTTAACATTATTGCAAAAATTAAAACGTTGAGTGAAAAATAAAAAAAAATGTGAAAAAATTGTGATATTATAGCCTATTTAAATCATGATAACAATGAATGGTCGATCATAAGTCATGACATGGACGCTATGTATAGGAAGTAGCAATATTAATCTTACACAAATATGTCCCGGTGGGGATGGCCTAGTGGTGGAGTGAGGTTGCTTGGAGACCAAAGGTCACGGGTTCGAATCTCTTCAATACCAATATAGTAGCCCAACCGAGTTGAAATTAGCAGTTTTACTTTTACTAATTATTATTATTGGAATGTACACATTTATACATATAGGAGTTAGTTCAAACAAAAACTTATCTTGGTGTGTAAACTGCGGACTGTGCTCGTTTAGTGTATTTTTAGTGCTTTTTTTTATGTATTTTGGTGCTAATTTTTGCTAATTTTTTTTAATGTTTTTCTTATTGTGTTTTGGTTCTAGATGTTTTTAGCATCAAAATACATAAAGAAAAGCACTGAAAATACACTAAACAAGCACAGTCCGCACGTTTACACACCAAGGTAAGTTTTTAATATAACCAACCCATATACATATATTAATGAAAAATCATAGGGGTAAAATTATCATTAAAAAAATCAGTTAAAATTTTATTTAAATTAAAACTTTTGCTAAAAATTTTCAGAACTTCACTATTGGTCTAGTGGTTTAGTGTCAAGTTCAAAATGGGTTGGTCGAAGTTCACGCAAAATATTCTGATTTTTTCATTTTTTAATATTTTCCTTTTTTTCTCCTTTTCTTTTATTTGCTTTTCATTCTTTTTATAATATTTTCATTTCCATTACTTTTATTTCCTTATCAAAATTCGTCGGATTTTTTTCCTTTATTTCAACCTCTTTCCAATTTTTTATTTTATCACTTAATATTTTTTAGGTACATGATCATGCCCATTATTTACCCCTTTTAATTTTTTTTTATTACTTATTATTTTTAGGTACATGATCAAGAACGCCATTTATTTTGATAATTAACATGGTTTCTTTTTCAATTTTTTTTTTATTTCGAAATTTTCTTTATTTTTCATTTTCAATTTTTTTCTTTTATTTCTACCCATTTCTATTTTTTTCTTTTACCACTTAATATTTTTTAGGTACATGATTAAGCCCACCATTTATTTTGATAATTAACATTACTTATTTTTTTTCTTTTTAAATATTTCCTTTCGAAATTTTCTTTTCATTCTTTTTCTTTTTGATCTTTTCTTTTATTTCTACCATTTTTTAATTTTTTATTACTCAATATTTTTTAGGCGCGTGATCAAGCCTACCGTTTATTACTCAATATTAACATTAATTCTTTTTTTTTTCCTTTAGATTTTTTCTTTTTTATTGATTTTTCATTTTTTTTCTTTTTGATATTTTCTTTTATTTTTTAAAAACCTTTTTATATTTTCTTTTATTTCAACCTCTTTCCATTTTTTCTTTTGTAACTTAATATTTTTTTATTGATTAACATTAATTCTACCTATTTAATATTGTTATCGTTGGTTATTTAATATTTTAGTTGGGTGTATCCTTATGTATTCATTTTTTGAACTTATATGCATGTTATGACACTATCAATTTCATATTAAAATATTTAAAAAATTATTCATGCAAGTGATTATATTTTCTTGTGAAAATAAAATAATTGATCTGCATCTATAAATAAAATGAAAATTTATCAAATTACTTCTTATAATACAATTTTTCATTGTTCGCAATGCTCTTCAGTGCTTTAAAGCTCTCTACCTTGTGTGCATATGTTGAGGAGGTACAGATGAATGTATTGATGATTGAAGCCAACTTTAATAGAGATGAATGTTGAAGATATTGCATATGGAAGAAAGGCGAATACATTCACAAATTTCCTCTCAAATTTAGCGTTTTCATTTATATTATAATTGTTGAAATTTGTTATTTAATAGAGATGAATGTTGAAGATATTGCATTCTTTTTTGTAATGTAATCTTTTGTCAATCCCAATATTAAAAATAGTTACGCGAAGTTAAATATTTTAATACAAACAATTATACAATATTTTATTATATTTTTAGGAGAAATGTTACATCAATTAGTAGCTACCAATATGACATGAAAAATTGTTATGTCAAAATTTAAAGCAAAACCCTATAAGTTATAAAAAAATGATTGAAGCACCCCAAAAAAATCAATTTTATATATTATTTAACAAAAAAATTGATTATGATTGGTAAATCTGAGGAGGTTATTGGTATGATAGAATGGAATTAAGTATGAATGGAATGAACTTAGGAATGGAATGAGTGTCTGAATGGAATGACTATTCTTATGATTGGTATGTCTACGGAATGAAGAACGAAATCAAATATCATTTTTTTAATTTTATATAATGAATATTTTATGTGCTATAAAATTTTCTTATAAATGAATAAAGTGTGCGTAATAGCTAATAAATATCAACACATGGCTTAATTTATCTTTTATATTTCTAAATGTCATTTTTCTTTTTTAATATGTGATTTTTTCTAATTTTTTTAGCAAATTATAATTTATTTATTTTATTGAAAATTTTTATTTTAAAATATTTAATTAATCAATATATAATAATTGGTATAAGTTAATAAAAATATTTTTTACTTCATAAAAAAATAACATTTCAATTTTTTATTTGAATATATTAAATTATATCAAATATATAAATATTTTATATTGTATTATAACATATTTTTATGGTATATTTTATTTCGGCATCACTTTCATTTTTCTTCAACAAAGTTATAAAAGCTATCAAAATTTTATTTTAACATATATTTTTAAATTATATTTTGAAAATAAATAAATAATATAAAAATAATTAAATAATAATAAATTATATAATTTGATTTTTGATTTATTTTTCTAAATATAATAAAATAATATTATAAAATATGATTATGTATAAATATATCATATATTAATTTTTTTGGTCATTAGGAATAGCTAAACCCATGGGGTGGGTGGAATGGCTATTCCCCTTCCTTTGGGAATAGCGATTCCATCGGGAATGGTGATTCCCGATTTTAAACTATACCAATCGGTGGAATGGGAATGGACATAGGAATGACCATTCTATTCCATTCCATTCCACCGTACCAATCACGTCCTGAAAGTCTCTAACCAATAGTATAATACTTGAATCACATAAACAAGCTCCAAAACCCATTCCGGTGGTGGATTGAAATGGGTTTTTGTATTATCCTATATAAGGAAAGTGTACATTGAGATATAAATATTTTAAGTACATTTGAGATTCACATTATTTTCTAATTAAATTATAGTGTAACCACGTCAAAATTTAAAATATTAATTCATAAATATTTAAATTCGTACAACGTATAGGAGAAATACTAATTAGTTAAAAATAGTGAATTCGAAATTTCCAACAATATATCACTTTAAAAAAAATAAAATAAAAATTAATGACTATTGGGCCTATTTTATATGGGTAGAAGTAGAGGTGGGTCAACCACAAGAATTAGGATAAGGTATGAATCAAGAATCCATGTATGAGTATCCAACACAAAATTGTATTGCATATTTGCATCCATACACACAAAACAAAAATAAATTGGTTGATTGAAATTTGATTATTTGATAGAAGCAGAAAATATGGCTGCACAATTGTCTGCTCTCACATTTAAGCCGCTACCATTATCAACAACAATTACAAACAAGCCATTTTCCCCTCCTCACAACACAACCACCCATGGTTTCAGAGTTTCTGCAAATTTAGGTTGCTACAAATCAACATTAATTCCACTTTTTTAATTATCACTCTTTTTTCTACTAACAATAAATTATCATCTTTTTTTCCTTAGGTGGTGGGACTGGGGGAGATGGAGAAATCAAGAAAGGAGGAAAGAAGAAATTCATCACCAAGGAACAAGAACCAGAACAGTAATTTTCCTTACAAGATTCCTTTTTTTTTTCTTTTTTTCTTTTTATGGAGAGAGAGAGAGAGAGAGAGAGAGAGAGAGAGAGAGAGAGAGAGAGAGAGAGCATACTATATATGTGATTGATTGATGGTTATGTAAAATGTTTATGTAGGTATTGGCAAACAGCAGGTGAGAGAGAAGGAGAGAATCCCATGAAAACACCACTCCCATATATAATCATATTTGGTATGTCAACTCCTTTTGTTATTTTAGCCATTGCTTTTGCCAATGGCTGGATTAAGGTCCCTGTCAGATAGATGATCATGAATTCATGATTCATTTATGTATTGGAATTAATGTACCTAAACTCGATCGAGTTAGTATTTCAATCTCCTTTTTGTCTTATTAATTTCACTCCTTCTTACAATTCCATCTTGTATATGTTAGTGTTTTGATCAGCACCTCAAGTTTTATATAGTCTATTCTTAGTTATTACCTAACAGAAAATTTATCAGCTTTCTTTTTATATTCAAAATATAAAAAGTTTTGGTAGAAAGCCATCCAATTAGCATTCTAAAGATTATAATTTTATAAACCAGTTGTTGACTTGGGACCATTTTTGTGCACTCTCCAAGTTCAACCTTTATTTGCATCTAATCTTTTTCTTGATAATATATAATATTATTTGGTAGAAACTAATTAAAAAAAATAAGAAGTCACATGCAGGTGGTTATTGCATACATATAATGAAAATGATCCTGTATAAGATGGAAAGTGTTGACTGACACCAATATAAATATTCACCCATGTCCAACAAATTTGAATTCAAGTGTTGTAGTAGTTTTACTCTTATTCTAGCAGCATCCTTGCTTGTAGTATCATGTATTCTTAACTTTGGCTAACAACCTATGACCAACAAATTTGAGGCTAGGATAGGCTAGGCTCGGCTCGTATATATATCGAATCATACATATATGTGAATGTCCAGCAGCACCACTGTATTCCTTCCTTAAACTCGATTCATTTGCAACCCTACTACTACTACTACTGAATAGTAGTCGTTCTGGATCTTGTTGCTGCCGGAAGCTGATTATTGTTTGTTCAGGTGAAAAGTTTTTTTTCTGTTTCTATCTTGGTTGGTAGCATAAAGGAAAGAGGAAAGGGTTGTGAAAAGTTTCTTTTGTTACTTGATAATTTTTTATATGATTTATGTTGATGAGATTTGGAGGAAAATGGCATGTGAATTTGACTGGTGAGCTCAGAGATTGGCACATGGCATCTCTCATTTCCATGGTTTTTTGATGTTTTTAAGAGAATCAGTTGCAGAGGAGGACCACTGATTAGTGTTGGGAAAACACAAAAAGCCTTGTTTTTAATTACACAAACAGTGGAAAAAGGCTCTTAGAAAATGGTGAGTTTTTGAAGCCTGGAAACAGCCCTCTAATTTACCAAATACATATTCAGTCATACATTAGTTTATAAGAATCCAATGTTGTAGAAACAAAAAACCTCCACCCCTTTTTGCCAGAACCAAGAAACCAGTTCATCTACACCTGTTTCTTCATATTTCTGGTACAACTCTCTCTCTCTCTCTCTCTCTCTCTCTCTCTCTAGCCTCAGCAAGAATGGTTCACAATTTCTGGTATGACTTCTCATTCTAATACACATATTTCACTCTCACAATTATTTTTTTCCTACTTTGTTTTGGTCTCTCTCTCTCTCTCTCTCTCTATTTGCCAAACTTTTCCTAGTACACTTGTTTAAATTGCCATCTTTTCACTTATCCAGTAGTTTGCTTTCCTTTAGGAAAGGAAAGGAATTGTTTGTCAGTCCCTTTTTCATATATTTTTCCCAAAACAGCATCTGAGCAGATTAACAAACTTTGTTTAATCAATCAGTCTTCTTTTTACTCCAAAAAATGGCATGTTGCCTGTATTTTTGCCAGGGCTCAAGAACCTGGTTAGCTCTTCTTGTTCCAATATTTGTAGTATTTGCAAGGCTTTCATCAGGCCATGGAGCTGCTGTCTTGATTCCCATCACCTTCATATTCCTCTCAACTGTATTTCTCCTCACATTCTCCAAAAGAAAACCGATCATGCCGATGAATTCCCTGCTAAAAGAAACCCATGTAGCAGAAAAACATCATCAGCCTACACTGCAACAAAATACCAGCATCAGCTCTGCAGATTGTTCATGTGATGATTCAGTAAAAGTTCCATCAGGAAGGGACACGAGGGAGGCGGGCAATGGAGAAGAGGTGTTGATGGGGTCACAGGATTTGTACTCAGAAAGTGAAAGCATGGATCAATGTTCAAGCACTTCAAGTGAAGATCAGTCTTCTGATTTGGAATGGCCTTATAATATGGTGGGGCAGAGGCTGGATTGCTCGGATGGGTCGATATCCGACGAAGAGAGCCTGATTGAGATAGCTATCCCAAGTGGACAGTTTGTCTCTGAGAAAGATCCCAAGTGGAAAGTCAAATGCTGCAAATCCATGTTTCAGAAGGATTTGTGGGCAGAGATTTATGAGATGAATGAAGAGGATAATTTGATTGAGATTGACATCAACATAGGATCCATCAAATGTTGATGAAACTCAAGCATGCCTGCTTGCCTGGACTTATTTTTTGATCCATGTGGATTTATGTGAGCTTTGCTTATCAGTTCAGGTTGTCTAGGGTTTAGAGAGTGGGCAACAAACACCATGAGTGGTTTTGCTGTTTGTTAGTGCAACCAAATTATGTAACTTTTTCTTTTCTTTCTTTATTTCAACCATCATTAATATAATACCCTGTTACAAAAACTAAAAGATTGGTGCATATTTTAAGTTGATTATATATAGTAAATGGCCCCTTTGTTTCTTGTCAATGCACATTGAAGTTATGATTAATCCTTTTCATCCCCACTTGCATTATTTATCTCCTCAAATGCCTTTTCTGCAGCTACAATTATGGCATCAACAATGGCTGCGGACCAGCATGTGACTCCCCCCCAATTCTTCTCTCTCTTTACATTACAAGTATATACTCCCTCCGTCCCATAATTATAGTCCATTATTCCTTTTTGGGATGTCCCAAAATTATAGTCATATTTTAAATTGGGATTGTATTTAAATATTCTTTTACAAATATAACTCTATTTAATATAGTATGAATGCAATTAATATAGTAAAAAATAAGGGTCATATAGGATAATTATTGTAAATTGTATATTTCCAATACATATTAAATGTGATTTCTTAATCTGTGTGAAAAGGGGAAGTGGACTATAATTATGGGACGGAGGGAGTATATTTTAGATACAGCATTGCAAGTTGGATTTCAACAAAATCCAAGCCCATTACTATTTCCAGATATGTATGATCACAAATTATAGCTCAAAAACATAGCATACATAAATTTGCACACAAACATCTTCATCTTTTATTCACTCTCACTGAAGTTGAGAATCCACCAAATGTGATGTGATCAGTTCCCATTGGCATCAAAGCAAGGAGTGAAGAAGAACATGTCATCGAATCGATCATTGGTGAGTGAATTGCCACCATAGACCAACATCCCCGCCTGGCCAGGACCTTGCTCTACACCAGCAAACGCGCACCACCCTCTTGGCCCGGGGTGGTCATCAGAACCCGAGACATCTCCCCATCGCTCCCACACGAGCGCCTCAGTGTCCAGCACATAAACCTCACCCGAAAATTTACCAGCTCCAAGGTGGCCTAGATCACTAGGATCAATCTCCCCACCATACACAAGTATGTACTTCCCCACACCAAGTGTTGAGAGAACACACTCCTAGCTGTTGGCTTGTGACCACACGTCTCGACTTCAACCCAACTCCCTTCTTCTGGATGGAAGCAGTGCACATCATCAAGCTCCTCACCAGAGAAGCCATACACCACCCAAATCTTTCCAAGAATGGCAACTAATCCAGGTCCACCCCTAGGCTTGCAGTTCTCCCCCGGCAGAGGAAACTCGATCCACTTTCCATCCACACCATCATAAGCCCACATATCATTGAGCCTTCCAGCATTGCCACACCCTCCAAACACATAGACTCGCCTCTCATCCACTGCCATTGAGTGGTAGCTCCAATGAGGAGGGCCTTGTGGGAGTTGAGTCCATGTATTCGTTAATGTCTCAACCGAATAGAGTTGGTCGAGCTCCTCGTGTGCAGCATCCCTCCCTCCAAACACATAGATGGTGCCACCAATGGACGCCATTGTGACACCTACACGAGCTGATGGAACGTTGCCACTGGCATTGACCACGGACCATGTTTGATCGTTGAGATTGAACACGTAGAGGTGGTTATCGACAGGGACCCGAGGCTCAAACTCACCACCAAATGCATAAACCTTTTGTCCCCCAACTGCAATGGCATGAGAGCTTCTGCCTCCAGGCCCAGCCCCTTTCTGTCCCAACTGCACAATCACAACCACTCAACATTAAGCTAACCATCCAAATTTAACACACATGTTCGTGCTCACGTTCATTCCTTCGAGAACACCCGAACAGTGGACCTCCCAATAAGGTTAGCTAGGGTTCAAACTTGAAACTTCAAACATCACTGCTCTCCCCCAAAAAAACACATACAAACGCTTGCATTTCACAATATCAGAACAAATCGAAACATAATTGTTCAAATTGAAGTTACAAATAAACTTGGGGTTACTACTTACTACAAAACAGCAAGTTGTAGACTGACAAATCCATTATCAAATTAAGCTGAACGATAGTGCTACTTTAACAACTAAATAAGAAATATCAAACAAAAATTCAAGAATTTGCAGAATTATTGAAGTCTGGAAACAGTTATATATATCAAGAACAATTATGTATGAGATTAAATAGCTAAAGATTGGCTGGTAAACTGACATAAATTGAGAGAATTAACCTTAACCCATTTGGCTTCTCCACCAACCATTCTACACAAAATCGCAAGTTCTATTGTACTAGCTAGCTAGCTAGGTAAGGTTTGCTATGTACTAGCTTATATTATATAATTTGCATAATAGCTTGTAGTCCTGCTTCATGCCATATTTTGGTGACAACTGCTTGTTAAAAACATGTCATCAATCTTGTTTATTTAATAAAAATAATAATACGTCACGCGCACTGAAAGATAATAGGTTCGAATCAAGACAATTATATAATGGGCAAATTAACAAATTAAATGGGTGATAATTAATTAATCCGTGATAAGGTTTGGTGTGTTTTGTTGATTGGTTCATATTTTAAAAAACCCTATCATATTTAACTCCCCCGGTTTCAAACGCTACATGATTATTGTCAGTTGCTAATTCTAATTCATCAGGTACACGTCGTTTTGCACTACGTAGAATAGTCATGTAATAATGGAATTGTGGGAGGGGAGAATACAATGTTCATTATATATGTATATTGTCTTTTTATATTTATACTTATTTTTTATTACAACAATTATACACTTATACTACAATGCATGGATATGAGCGTGCAAACGATATTTTACAACACAAAGCTAGTTTTGTTGGAAAAATGATTGATTTAAAATATTAAGTACCCAACTTACCAAATTCATTTGACAATGCTCGATTTATTTTTTGTGGAAATAAATCAGAGATATGGAAAGTTCATTTCGAGTAGAATAACTTAGTAATTATAGTTCAAAGTTGAATACTTGGAACTTAAAACTTGGAATAAAATGGAAATGGGGAAATAGAATTAAATGTCATCCCACATTGGAAAAAGATTGAAGTTGGAAGTATTTAATAAGGAAAAATGCTCAAAAAGAGAGCAATCAAGTGCTCCTCTCTATGGTGCACATGTGGTGGACCTGTTGATTTTTTTATCGATGTGGTATGTTTTCTTTGTGCTGGACACAAGTGACACTTAGATGCTTTGTGCATGTTTCTTGTGCTGGACACAAGTGACACTTAAATGCTTTGTGCATCTTTATTTTGGTATGAATCGTTTCAAATGGATTCATGTTTCTTTATGCTGGACACAAGTGACACTTAAATGCTTTGTGCATCTTTATTTTGGTATGAATCATTTTGAATGGATTCATGTGAACTCTATTTATGGATGTTTTTTTTTTCATCTCCTTGGTGATGAGTTACTTTGTTGTATGTTGAGTGTAACTCAACATGAATCATTTCGAATGGATTCATGTAAACTCTATTTATGGATGTTTTTTTTTCATCTCTTTGGTGATGATTTACTTTGTTGTATGTTGTTAAGTATAACTCAACATTGAGTTCTGTATAGGGGATAATTACCCATGAATTGTTTCGAATAGATTCATGTGAACTCTATTTATGGATGTTTTTTTTCATCTCCTTGGTGATGATTTAATTTGTTGTGTGTTGAATGTAACTCAACACTGAGTTCTGTATAGGGGATAATTACCCACTTGTATATATTTGTTGTATTTTTTTTTTCAGGTAATAACTTAAGGGGGAGCAAACCTTAAGGGAGAGATTTTAATCTCCAAAGGTTTCCGCTGCAGCTCTAATTGTAAATACAGAGCATTTTTATGTTTTGATGTTTTGTGCAGAAAGACTATATGATTAAGAGGGAGATTGTTAGGAATGACTTCACATCGATAATTTTCAACATTGTCTTCAATGTGTATGATCGATGTGTAAAGGCATTCTGACAACATTGACCACATTTTTCGGAGTAATCTTATCATTTCCTAGTTTTTAGGATTAGTTCTTTTTTAATTAATTCGTCTTTTGTGTGTTATTGCATGCTATGTTGGATTTACCTTACATCAAATGGATGTTAAGAGTGCTTTTCTAAACGGATATCTTAATGGAGAAGCCTATGTGGAAAAACCAAAGGGGTTTGAATGTCACGAGAAACCATTACGTGTGTTTAAATTGAGCAAAGCTTTGTATGGTCTTAAGCAAGCTCCTAGAGCTTGGTATGCTAGACTTACTGAATTTTTGATCAAAATTGGCTTCTGGCACGTCGTCGTTTAGCGTGCAGAATCACACATGTGGGCAAAATCCGACAGATGCTTTAATTTGCCCTTAGAGGCTAGTATAGTGCCCGAAGGCTGATATCGTCCCACGAGGAGTGATTAACTTTTCTATCCTTTTGTTAACCTTTCGAGATTTTTATGGATTACTGTCACTAATCCGTCCCTGCACCCTTCAAACTAAACTAACAATTAAATAACAAAACGGAAATAAATATAAAATAAATGTTCAAGTTAAATATAAATTCAGTTTTGGTAGATGCATGTAATCCCGAGCACAAGCACATGGATACCTCGATAAGACCGTTTCATTATAGGGAGCAGGTACGGTCGCCTTACACCCCCCAATTCCTTCTTACTGCGTACGCTAAGAGTGATACGGTCGGCGACTCTTAGTCTCTAACTATCCAAGACCCAATGAAGAGAGTCATGCCAAGGGTTTGCAAGGATAGCAGCATTCAATCGGAGGAACCCAATGCTGGTATATGGGCCTCCTTTGGTGTTGTGCCCATATCCACCTATACTTTAATCTTCGGGCTTCGTCGACTCTAGACTTTGTCACTCAGTTTATCACTCAGTGGCTCATCAGGGTTCGGTCACCCTTACTTCCACCCTGACATACATCAACAATGGTTTAACTAATAGTGATCAGCCACATAGCCTCCGCATTGCAGTGTCATCGTTCTTCCCAAGTTGAAGTTGGGAATCAATTCAAGATAAATTAAGCCCGATTAGCCTTATGCATACGCATCACCTTTATCCTTCAACACATTCAACTTGAACACTGGATACTTAGCTAGATAACATACTAATAAATGAAGCAAAAACAACTCATGATGAAAGGAAAACAAACTAGATTAAAATTTGGAACCAACTCCAGATTTGGGCAGAACAGGTACATGCATCAGTCGAGGGCAAATCATCCCCGACTGTGCAGAATTTCTAAAACACTTAAATGTAGAAACTAAACTATAATTTGTGAATCTAAAGGGTGTGTTTCTGGTTTGTTCTTGTTGTTCTACGAAAATGATAGCTAACTAGTATTTATAGTTGTTTGAAAGCCACAATTTAGCCCAGCCCAGCCCATGTAGAAGCATGAAGTTAGTTGGAGAGATCCACTTCAACCATGTTTCCTAAATTTTAGGAATGAGCTGCTTCATCTCTTCTCTCTCCTTTATCTCTTCTTTTCTCTTTTCTCCACTTCTTCTCTCTCCTCTATCTGACTTCCCCAAGTTTTGAAGTTGCTGTGCACGTGGGCCCACGTCAGTTGAGAAGAATTCACTGCTGAACTTCCGCACAAAATCCGCAACAAACTGTCAAAGCTTCAGTGGTTGATCATCTTTATGCCCTTAATCAAGTTGGCACTTCATTATGCCCATAATGGATCAAAACGTGCTCCTCTCTCCTTTGTTATATTTTGTCCCAAACTAGACTCTAGATACAACTAAAAGAACTAAAAAATAGTAAAAAGACAAACTAAAAAGAGGTGAAATTGAGCCTGTATCATACCCACACACTTGGACCATACTTGTCCTCAAGTATGACTGTAATTCAAAACTAAAAAAGAACAAAAACAGACTTAATTAAAAGGAAAAGACACAACTAGCATGCAGATAGTAGCCTAATAATGGGCATAACGAGGTCTATACGTGATAACAATGTTTGGAATTAAAAATGCACATGGTCACAATAGGTAAATGACAAGTAGGGTTCACTCCGCTCACTTTCTCTCTGTGTATGTGTAGGGACCTGTTTACGCTCAGAATTCCATTAACCACAATAGACCATAGTGTTTGCATAAGACCTAAGTTAAATAACCACATTAATCAGCAAACATGCTCATCAAAAGGTCTTGTTCAGGTTGTAATGGGGCATATGGTGCAAAGATAGGAAGAATTTGGACGTAACTTCAGATAAGCAAATATGAGTATATTCAGGAGTGGCACCCATTGTGCTCCCATTCAAGCATAAAAACATGCATCACAGATGTTATCATTTATAGACAAAGCATATAATTTCTTGATTTTTTTAGCAGACAAGATATCAAATATATTTTTCTTTTTCTTTCCTTTGTTCTGCTGATCTTTCCTTTTCTTTCTTTTCTTATATGGGCGAGGCATCAGATTTGCCCTTTTTCAGGTCATGCTCTTATTGTGGCCTTAATCATGCTATCATTTTCAGAGCTACGCACATATTCCAGACCCATATTCATATTACTCTTTAAAGAGAGATTTAAACACAAGGGCTAGAAAATAAATAAATCAAGCTCAAATATGGCAGCAAATGGAAGTATTTTTACACAGTTGTGGCCAAGAGAGAAAGAAAATGGCCTTAATCACCTAAGCATGCTTGAAATTAACGGTCAGCTTCACAGAGGGCAAAGACAAACACATGTCTAGTTATGATTACAGAATTTTTAGTCTCACGGAAGGAAAAATAGTATATGAAATGCAGTCTCAAAACTCGCATGGTTTTCTTATCCTTATCTATCATTCTCATATATAGTTTTAACTCCAAAAATCAATTAATCACGTCAGACCCTAATATGCCCGTAAACAGTACCAACTAGCATGCTTATGATACAACAACAAACGAGGGCAAATCCACCTACACACTTGCTTGACAGTGTGCCTTTGAGGGCACAATTAGTGTGTGAATAATATTTACCCGCAACTAAAGAAAAAGGAAAGAAACAGAAAAGACCAACATAAATTTACAGACAATACAAGACTCAAACGACCAAAAATCCTAGACCACTACAAGAAAGGACAAAGTACTCGGGGGGAGGACGGGTACTCTAACCCGTAATTATCTAGCAGCTTCCTTAGGGCTTTCTCCATTCGGTCACTCTTCTTGCTTAGCTCCTGTAAGCCCTCAGCGGGGATGTTGTCTTCTTTGGGGGCTTCGTCAGTCCTGTCAAAAGCAGAAGTGCTCGGATTCGACTCCGGTAAGATATTAGCTCTAACTGCCGTTTCTCCCACACACTTAGCTTTTTCTCAATTTTAATTTTTCTTTATGTGCCCAAATCTATGTGATCTCCTCTTTGTGGCCTTATGTGGTTAATCAATAACAATAAATACTTAAAATAAAATTGAAATAAAAACAGTAAAATACCGGGTTGCCTCCTGACTAGCGCTGTTGTTTTAAGTCGTTAGCTCGACTTCTCCAACTTCTCAACAGTACATGGGCTCAGCAAGATCAATCTTGTCCGCAACCTTCATCTCCATGTACTCATAATAATGGTTCAGTGTCTGTTTTGAGGTTTCTGGTGGTGAATCACAGCTTGTGGTCACTTTTAGGTCTCTTCTTACTTGTGCTCTCATTCACCATGCAGTCTTCTCTATATCTGAATAATAGACTAGATTCCCTGCGCGGTTAGTGTGTACTATAAATAAAGCTAAAATGAGAAAGAAAAAAAAATTAAAAAGTGCACTTTCACTCCCCGGCAACGGTGCCAAATTCTGGCACACCGTCATTTAGCGTACAGAATCACACCTGTAGGTAAAACCCGACAGATGCTTTAATTTGTCCTCAGAGGCTAGTATAGCGTCCGAAGGCCGATATCGTTCCACGAGGAGTGATTAATCTTTCTATCTTTTTGGTAACCTTTCGGGATTTGTATGGATTACTGTCACTAATCCGTCCCTGCACACTTCAAACTAAACTAACAATTAAATAACAAAATGGAAATAAATATAAAATAAATGTTCAAGTCAAATATAAATTCAGTTTTGGTAGATGCATACAATCCCGGGCATAAATACATAAATAACTCGATATGACCATTTCGTTATAGAGAGCAGGTATAGTCATCTTATACCCTCCAATTCTTTCTTACTGCATACGCTAAGAGCGATACGGTCGGCGACTCTTAGTCTCTAACTATCCAAGACCCAATGAAGAGAGTCACGCCGAGGGTTTGCAAGGATAGCAGCATTCGATCGGAGGAACCCAACACTGGTATATGAGACCCCTTTGGCGTTGTGCCCATATCTACCTATACTTCAATCTCCGGGCTTCGTCGATTCTAGGCTTCGTCACCCGATTTATCACTCAATAGCTCATCAGGATTCGGTCGCCCTTACTTCCACCCTGACATACATCAATAATGGTTTAACTAAGAGTGATCAGCCACATAGCCTCCCCATTGCAGTGTCATCTTTCTTCCCAAATTGAAGTTGAAGTTGGGAATCAATTCGAGATAAATTAAGCCCGATTAGCCTTATGCATACGCATCACCTTTATCTTTCAACACATTCAACTTGAACACTAGATACTTAGCCAGATAATATACTAATAAATAAAGTAAAAAAATTCATGATAAAAGGAAAACAAACTAGATTAAAATCTGGAACCAACTCCAAATTTGGGCAGAACAGATACATGCATTAGTCGAGGGCAAATCGCCCCCGACTGTGCAGAATTTCCAGAACACTTAAATATAGAAAATAAACTATAATTTGTGAATCTAAAGGGTGTGTTTCTGGTTTGTTCTTGTTGTTCTACGAAAATGAAAGCTAACTAGTATTTATAGTTGTTTGAAAAGCCACAATTCGACCCAGCCCAGCCCAGCCCATGTAGAGGCATGAAGTTAGTTGGAGATATCCACTTTAACCATGTTTCCTAAATTTTAGGGATGAGCTGCTCCATCTCTTCTCTCTCATTTATCTCTTCTTTTCTCTTTTCTCCACTTCTTCTCTCTCCTCTAGTTGATTTCCCCAAGTTTTGGAACTGCTGTGTACGTGGACCCATGTCAGTTGAGAAGAATTCACTCCTAAACTTTCGTGCAAAATCCGCAACAGACTGTCAAAGCTTTAGTGGTTGATCATCTTTATGCCCTTAATCTAATTGGCACTTCATTATGCCCATAATGGATCAAAACGTGCTCCTCTCTCCCCTGTTTCACTTTGTCCCAAACTAGACTCTAGACACAACTTAAAGAACTAAAAAAGAGTAAAAAGACAAACTAAAAAGAGGCAAAATTGAGTCTGTATCAGCTTCTCTAGAGGACAAGTGGATAAAAATCTCTTCATAAAGAAAGATCGAAAACACATAACTGTGGCTCAAATTTATGTTGATGATATTATTTTTGGTTCTGCTTGTACTAAACTTCTCAAAGAATTTATAGACTCAATGTACAGCACATTCGAGATGAGCATGGTCGGTGAGCTCAACTACTTTCTTGGTTTACAAATTAAGTGAGATAAGGATGGCATTTTCATCTCACAAAGCAAGTATGCAAAATGATTGGTTAAATGATTTGGCCTTGAAGCTGCAAAACCAATGAAAACACCCATGGGATCCTCAGAAAAATTGAGCAGGAATGATGTTGGTATCGATGTTAACTCCATAATGTATCGAGGCATGATTGGAAGTCTAGTTTACTTAACAGCAAGTCGACCTGACATTATGCTCAGCGTCGGTGTGTGTGCGATATATCAATCTTAACCACAAGAAACACATCTTAAAGTTGTTAAAAGAATCATTCGATATGTTGTAGGCACTGTTGGATTTGGTATAAGATACTGCAAGGATTCTAACACCTGTCTTGTAGGATTCAGTGATTCAGACTGGGTAGGTGATGTTGATGATAGGAAGAGTATGAGCGGAGGATGTTTCTACTTTGGTAACAATTTGATCTCATAGACGAGAAAGAAACATAACTGCATCTCTCTTTCATTAACGTGCAGTCATTTTGCGGTCAGAATAATTCTCAAGAGAGAGTTATCCTTATGCCCACAACAATGCATAACAAGCTAATGTGAGTAAGGGTCGATCCCATGAGGAGCTGCGAATTCTATCTTCCAATGT
Organism: Perilla frutescens; assembly: GCA_026008535.1. Taxonomy (NCBI): domain Eukaryota; kingdom Viridiplantae; phylum Streptophyta; class Magnoliopsida; order Lamiales; family Lamiaceae; genus Perilla; species Perilla frutescens. Next base: position 39,970,123 of record BRKX01000007.1, on the reverse strand, counting down.
CACTTTTCCAAAAGGGTTGAGAATTGTTGTGGTCTCCGTGCTTGTATTTAAAGGCTGTAAACTAAAATAACAAAACAAAACAAAACAAAACAAAAAAGGAAAATATTAGTAGTAACGTATTCTGAATTAGAACTCAGATTTCAAACTTAACAAAAACTTGACCGATCATGGGCACGCTGATTACTTATGCAAATCTAATTATCTGGTTAAAGGTACCGGATCTCTCTCAACGTACCCAATCTATCCTTTCAGTTTAGCTTAGAGGTGATCTATCGTCCCCTAAATCCTAACCTGCTGCCCAACCCCAATCTCTCATATGATTCTAAACAACAAAGTAGCTTTATGCCCTAGACAAACCCAGATTTACCTAGACACTAATCTCTCAGATGCCCTCAGTACCCGTGATATATCCCATCTCTTTATGACCAACACACAACTACGATTCATTGACCATTTATAGAGGTAGTGAATATAATTCTAATTAACGAGTGATCAGCCATGATTAACTAGCTTAGCCCACTGTATAATGCAACAAAGAAAATACTTACACGACGGAACCAAATTCACACAGTTTATGCCCATAAGCCCCATGGTTCTTATATGTTTATTAAGTTCTTATCTTTGTTCAATCCAGAATAACGAGTCTAGCCACTCATGCTAGACTTAGAACAATAATAATAATTAAAAGAAATAAAAGATAACATAAATTAAACGAAAACTTACTTATATTAATTGCAAAACAGATCCAACACCCATGCTGGATTGAATAACATAAAACAGTAAAATTCTAAGTGTCTACGGGCATAAGGCCCGAGATAGAATACAGAAAGCAAAAATAAAACTAAAATAAAATAATAGTGTTATGGTGCGTAGTATGCTTTTTGTTTTCTGCCATGAAATCTAATTATATAGGAGTACAAAGACAAGGGTAAACTCCCCGACAGGCTGGGGGATCTTTAGCCCAATTCGCAGCTGCCATGCCCAAGACTTTCCATATCTGGCAGATTCTTCCCTTATTTAGAAGATCCTGAGTTGTAGATTCTGTACTCGCCGTGTCCTAGTAGCACCGATATGCAACTTTTCTTGTAGAGCTAATAACCTTCTCGAAGATTTGACTTGCCTTCCGCGGCTCCTCTTTCCTTCGGCGGCTAGGGTGCATTGCTCCTGCTGTAGTTGGCATTTATTTCCCTTGTGCCATGTCTCCTTCCCTTATCCTCTCAATCACTCTGGGTTGTTGTGGGCACAATCACGAACTTCTCCTTCAGCTTTTGCTGGAATGGTGGGCGATTTCTGCCAGGCTCGAGAGAGAGCTTTCCGCTGAGAAGTTGTTGTCCATCTTGGTATAATTGGCATCATAATGCCCTCCAGAAGTGATTCTCCTGCCTCCTACTGCCCCTTGTGCCCATTCTGACTCTTTCTGACTCAAAAAACACAAAAAATAAAGGACAAAAGAACGAGAAAAAGACACAAAAATACGAGAGAATTTGGTCTTATCACACCTACCCACTTTATCCATACTTTCCCTTAAGAATGCGGGTACAACGTGCCTAAAAGAAAAAACAAAAAACAAAAGGAGGAAAAGACAGACTCACAACAAAGACACATCAAATCAAGCATGTAAAAGCAAATCCCTTGCGGACACAGAGACCTAGGTACCTGATCACAATCAACAGCATATACACAGTAAAAACATACATAATGCCCACTGCAAATCAAAATGACTAAGTGATTGGTTCTCTCATGCTTCCCTCACTCGAGTGTTTTGGCTAAGTGTTTACACTCAAGAAAAACATAATTGAATCGAGGGTCACTATAGGCTTGCAAGTGCTCTTGTTCCTCCACCACTGTTGGAATAATAGACATACCTATGCTAAGGACTTTAAGGCTGTAATGGGGCTACGAGTTCAAGGTAGGAAATATTTGGATCTAGCTCAGTTTTTAGTCGAATTTTCCCTTTGGGAGACTTCTACTGACTCTTACTGGCCTTTGCCACCGTGCCCATTTCATTAAGCGCATGCCTATATTTTTTTTATCTTGTGGGCATTTTGTACTTTTATTTTTCTTGGGGTTTCTTTTTCATCATTTTTCCCTTTTTATTTCAACGTCTTTCCTTTTTCTTTTTCTTTCTTTTCCTTGGCATTTTATGTCTTGTAACATACCAGATTTATCCTCTCCTCATGCCCACGGTCTTTGTGTGGTTTTCAAGAAAGAACATGACCAGAGCTTTATTCATTTTTGACTCAAAAGGGCTACAAGGGATAATATCAGGGTGATTTTATTTGTCTTTGTGGGCTCAGAAAGAAAATTTGCCTAAGCATTTCAGTAGCATACCCAAAATTCCTTGTGACCTCGGAATAGAGCAAAATCAAGTTCTAGTTTACCTAAATTTAGAAATGTAGAAATCACACAAGAAAGAATAATCATATGCATCGTGAATTCAGGCTCAATTCCTCACAATGTACTTAGTCCATTCATCATATAAGCAGTAACATGGGCATGCTGAAATGAAAATACAGTAAAATATGCCGCCTTATGGTCATAAGACCCTAGACTCCATGCTTACAAGTTCAAATATTTACACATGCTTGATACATTAAAAAAATGCAAAGAAGGCAGAGTAACCCCCACCCACACACTTTGCCTTCGGCAAAGTGGGTGCGAGAAGGTTATCCTACTGACCGTAAATTCAATAAAACATTATAAGACCCCCTTACCCACACACTTTGCCTTAAGCAAAGTGGATCAGTACGGGGGTCATCTAATTACAACAAAATAAAAAAAATAAAAAACACAAAAACAACAAACTCCTAACCCACACCCACATACTTTGCGCTAAGCAAAGTGTGAGAATGGGGTGACACCTAAACACAAAAACAAAAAAAACAAAAAACCTAATCTAAGGGAAAGAGTACCAGGTTAGGCATCAGAGGGGGTCGGATAATTGAATCCGACGTGCTTGAAATAGGCGAACATGGCGGTCTTCAATCGGTCTAGTCTGGCTATGATGGTGGTGGCTGCTGGCTCTTGCTGCTGTGCCCTCGGGGGCCTCTTGCTGGGACCTGCATTCAAAGGAAAACTAAAGCTAGTCGAAGTTTCTAGCTTCGGTATGCCAAACACGGGTTTCCCCTCCTCATCGTCAAAAACATCTAACATTCTTTTCAAGAAATTTAAATTAAACAATTCAACATACTTGCAATACAGATTAGTGGATGAAGGATCAAACAAGCGCAGTTTTTCAGCAAGATGGGTAATCAGTTGGGCATAGGAGATTCGGTTTTTAGGATGGGCCACAGTGTCCTTGAAATGGGCTATGGCCATAGCTCCGAAGTTTATCCTCTTCTTGTGCACCATGCACCAGAGGACAAACAACTCTTGATTTCTGATGGAGTTGGAGCTATCTTTCCAGCCAAAGAAGTTGTAGGTGAGTACTCGGTGACAAAAGTGAAGGGCGTTGCTTTTCAGTATGTACCCCTTGCTAGTTCCAGACTTGAATTTGGAACCGTCACCTAACTCAGTCCACTTTTCATCCACATTCTCATCCGTGGGCACCACAATAACAACAAACTTGTAATCATCATCATTCAAATCTAAAAACGACATAATGCTCAAACCCATGTTCAATTCATCAGCAGACAGATTGAAATTTTTACCACAAATTTTAAATTTGAAAACCTTGGCAGAAGTGCCTCCCTTCCCCATACTCTTCACAGACAGATCATGGAAAAACTCATAGACCAAGTTAGGAAAAATCAAACAGTCCCATTCAATGAAAAATGACCAGCCAATGTTAGAGAAGAGTTCTCTTACCTCTCGCTCAATGCCCAAGACAGCAAGCGAGGTGCAATGGATTGTCTTGCTATGCATGATCTCCCTTATGGGCAAGACGTCTTCTCCTTTCAGCATGATTTTTCCAGAAGTTGGGCTGACCATGGTATTGCCCTTCTTTGCAGTCAGTTTGGCAGAGGCCTTGCCTTTCCCTTTGGCAGACACAGAGGACGTATCTGTTGTGCCCTCAGTGGGTTCCTTCAGAGAGAGAGAGACTGGTCATCCGGACTCTTGTGGGCTCGTGATTCCCTACTGCTTTCATCTTTTCCTTCATTGGCCTCCTCATCAGCTTCCTCATCCTCCGATAGTGTTGGCGACGGCTGTTTTTTCTTCTTCAGGGTCTGCGACTGAGCTTTCACGGTGGTGACCTTCCCCTTCTTCACTTTCTTCAGTTTTTCAGTTACAGAGGGCTCAGGGGTGTGCTCCGGTATCGGCTCGGGGGTCACATCTTTCTGCATGCTGCCCTCATCTTGGTCGTCGATCTCGTTGGTGGTCTCCTCCATCATTTTTAGAGAGGGCTCATCAGCCTTCTCGAATTGTCGAGTGGAAATAGGTGAAGATAGTGGCTCGACGGTGGAGAGAGATTGGACATTCATGGCGGCGGTGCAGGACGGCTTGGTTGGTGTGGCATTGTTGGTGGTGGTATCCCTGGAGTTTTCTGGCGAAGTGGAAGGGGTAAACTCAACCTTCTTCTTTGAGGACTTTGCAGCGCGAGTTTTGGGGGCCATGGTGATCGTGGGTATGGCGGTTTGAGAGAGGGAGTTTTAGAGAGAGAAAAGAGGGCTGTAAATTTTTGGAAATTTGGGTGAAAAATGGCGAGTGAATTTTTGGTGAAGAAATGGTGGGGTTTAATACTTGGATTCACCCTAGCCACTCAATTTGAATTGATGTGATAGGCCCGTCAGACGACTTTTGGGCTTCTAGAGTTTCCTTATACGGAATCTTGTGCTATGCCCACGGGGGCAGAGAGATCCCGAATTTCTCGGAATTGCCTTTGCTGGTGCCCTCCATACTGGAAGCATCCAAATTGGCTAGATTCTTTCTTTTCACGGAAAATTCACCTGAATTTGTTTCCTAAAATACTCCAAAAACAAATATAGCCGTAAAATCCAACTCCTAGTCTAACATGGCAAAAAAAAATCACTCAAAAGAAAATAAATAAATTACGAAAAATAAAAATAAGGAAAGAAAAAACAAATAAACCTGGGTTGCCTCCCAGTTAGCGCCCCAGTTATCATCATGGGCACGACGCTCCTTAGTCTCACATGTATATAGGCTCAACGAGCTGAAGCCCGAGAGCCTCTATAGATGAAACCATTGGTTCCTTGAGATGCTTCAGCCGCTGGCCGTTGACTTTAAATGTCTCTCCAGTACTTGAATCAAATAATTCCACTTCTCCATTTGGGCACACGGTCTGGATCTCATATGGTCCTGACCATTTGGACTTGAGTCCTCCTTCTAATAGCTTCAGTTTGGAATTATACAGCATAACCTTTTGCCCACGCTCAAACGGCTTGTGGCAAATGAGTTGGTTATAGGTTCTTTTCATTCTTTCCTTGTAGAGAACAACATTGTCATAGGCTTCCAGCCTCATCTCTTCCAATTCTTGAAGTTGAAGCTTCCTTTCGATCCCAGCTCTATCAAGCTTTATGTTCAACTTCGGAATTACCCAAAAGGTTTTGTGCTCAATCTCAACTGGAAGATGAAAATTCTTCCCATAGATTAAGCGGAATGGAGACATCCCAATGGGTGTTTTATAAGCAGTACAATATGTCTATAAGGCATCTTCTAGCTTGAAACTCCAATTCTTGCTATTGGGGTTAACGACCTTTTGAAGTATGGACTTGACTTCTCGATTTGAAACCTCAGCTTATCCATTCGCCTGTGGGTGATATGCAGTAATCACTTTATGTCTCACTCCATACTCCTTGAGCAAATTCTTGATAATCGTGTTGCAGAAGTGGGATCCTTGATCACTTATTAGTACATTGGGCACACCGAATCTGCTGAACACATTAGACTTCAGGAACTTCTTGACCACACGGGTATCATTTGTGGTAGTTGTTTTTTGCTTTCACCCACTTGGATACGTACTCCATAGCTAGGACTATGTATTGATGTCCATTGGATTTGGTTAAGGGCCCCATAAAGTCAATTCTCCAAACGTCAAAAACTTCTACCGGCATGATAGGCACCATGGGCATTTCATTGCGTTTGGAAATGTTTTCAGTTATCTGGCAGCGTGGGCATCATCGGCACACCTCATAAGTGTCTTTGTGAAGTGAGGGCCAAAAGAACCCATAATCAAGAATCTTCTTTGCAGTCTTTTTTGCACTGAAGTGCCATCCACATGCTTCGGAGTGGCAGTGATCAAGAATACTCTTAGCTTCTTCTGTGGGCACGCAACGTCTGATGATTTGGTCTGCACACCTTCTCCACAGTATGGGCTCATCCCATACATAATATCGACTCTCACTTCTGATTTTGTTCCTTTGATAGGTCGAGAGTCTGGCCGGTAATTCTCTAAAGATTATGAAATTGACCAAGTCAGCGTACCAAGGTGTTGTGCCCTTGAGGTTGAACAAGTACTCATCTGGGAAAGATTCCTTGATGGGCACCACGTCTTTTTCCTCATTGAGTACTCTACTCAAATGATCAGCTACTTGGTTTTGAGCTCCACTCTTATCTTTGATCTCCCAATCAAATTCTTGCAACAGTAGTATCCACTGGATGAGCCTTGGCTTTGATTCCTTCTTCGTAAGCAAGTGCTTTAATGCAGAGTGATCGGTGTACACCACACTCTTAGCCCCGAGCAAATAGGATTGAAAATTTTCAAACGTAAAAACTACTACCAATAATTCCTTTTCAGTCGTGGTGTAGTTAGCTTGGGTATGATTCAATGTCTTGGAAGCATAGTAAATCACATGGCATTCTTTACCTCGCTTTTGTCCAAGCACTGTGCCCACAACGTATCCACTGGCATCATACATTATTTCGAATGGCATGCCCCAGTCTGGAGGTTGAATGATGGGTTCCGTGACCAACCTCTTCTTCAGAGTGTTGAAAGCTTCCTTGCATGCATCGTCGAAGACAAAAGGCACATCATTTTACAGAAGATGCGTGATTGGTTGAGCAATCGTTGCAAAGTCTTTGATGAATCACCGGTAGAACCCGGCGTGCCCAAGAAGACCTCGAACTTGCTTCACCTTAGTGGGGTAAGGTAGCTTTTTGATGATATCTACCTTAGCTTTATCCACATCTATGCATCTCTCTAAAACAACGTACCCAAGAACAATCCCTTCTCGAACCATGAAATGGCATTTTTCATAGTTTAGCACCAAGCACTTATCCACACATCTTTTTAGCACCTTTTCAAGGTTGTCGAGGCATGCGTCGAATGAATTCCTGTAAATTGTGAAGTCATCCATAAATACTTCGATGCAATTCTCTAAAAGATCCGAGAAAATACTTATCATGCATTGTTGAAAAGTTTTAGGGGCATTACAGAGCCCAAAAGGCATTCTCTGGTAAGCAAATGTGCCGAATGGGCACGTGAAGGTAGTCTTCTCCTGGTCTTCTTTATCCACTACAATTTGCATGTAGCCTGAATATCCATCAAGGAAACAAAAGAATTTGTTTCCAGCCAATCTCTCTAGCATCTGATCTATGAACGACAATGGGAAGTGATCCTTCCTTGTGATGGTGTTGAGCTTCCAGTAGTCTATACAGACTCTCCATCCAGTTTGTAGCCTTGTGGGCACAAGCTCGTTTTTCTCATTTTCCACCACCTGGATTCCTGACTTCTTAGGCACGACATGAATTGGGCTTACCCACTTGCTGTCTGAAATGGGATAAATGATTCCCATATCTAGCAATTTGAGTATTTTCTTCAGCACTACCTCCTTCATTGCGGGGTTCAGTTTGCGTTGGGCATCCCGCACAGGTTTGGCATCATCCTCCAAAAGAATTTTGTGCATACATACTGCAGGGCTTATGCCCTTGATGTCAGCCAGAGTCCATCCCATTGCTTCTTTGTATATGCATAGTAGTCTTAACAGCCAGTTTTCTTCAACAAGATTCAGTCCTTTGTTTATGATAACCAATAGTGTCTCATTCTCCCTAAGATATGCATACTTTAAGTGGTCAGGGAGATTCTTCAGTTCTAGCTTTGGTGCCCTCTGCACCGATGGAAGCATCCTGTCTGTCTGAGTCATGGTGGACAAATTGAAGTCCACCACTCCATACGGTAATTCCTCCAGAGAATACATCATGATGACATCCCTGGTATCCTCATCTTCATCAAGGGCATCGTAGTCAGTTAACCTAGTTTGCAATGCCCATTCCAGGGGCTCTTGGTTGTTCATATATCCCAGAATGGCTTGAGATTGGGCATAGCAATGGTTCACCAAGTGGACTAACTCCGGATCTTATGGATACTTCATAGCTTCGAATATGTTGAACATAACTATATGGCCATCGAACTCACATGTCAGCGTGCCCTCGTCGACATTGATTTTGGTGCGAGCAGTCTTCATGAACGGCCTCCCTAACAGTAGAACGGATGTAGATGGTGTCATTTTGCCCATGTCCAAGACATAGGAATCTGCTGGGAAAATTAATTCCCCCACCTTCACCAAGACATCTTCTATTAGACCTTCAGGATAAACATTTGATATGTCTTCCAACTAAATGATCACTCTCGTTTCCTTGAGTGGTCCCAGATTCAACTCTTCATAAATCATCATGGGCATGGCGTTTATGGATGCACCGAGATCAAGAATCGCCCTTTCAATCTTTTTGCTCCCAATTATGCATGGTATGACAAACATACCAGGATCCTCACACTTCTTTGGCATCTTCTTTTGTAGCACCGCAGAGACATTTTCTCCCACGAAAAGTCTCGCATCATCTTCAAATCGTACCTTCTTGGTGCACAGCTCATTCAGAAACCGGGCATAACGAGGAACCTGCCTTATTGCATACAATAGTGGAATATTGATTTTCACTTTTTGAAAGACCTTGAGAAGGTCCTTCATCTCCTCTTCTTTTCTATCATGGGCAAGACATTCAGGGAAGGGAGGCTTTTTCTTTGTTTCTTGCCTTATGGGCTCAGCAACCTCTTCCTGTGTCTGCTCTTCTTCTTTTATTATACCTTCAGTGTCTCCTTTATGTTCAACTTTCATTGTTGTCTCTTCATTTTTTGTGGTCACATCGTTCACTTGTTCTCGAGAATTTACCACTTGAGATGGTAATTGTTCGTTTCTTTCTTTCAGCTGGGCAAGGTCTTGAGCTAGTTGGAAAATTTGCTTGCTCACATGCTGCAGACCGACCCTTGTCTTTTATTTGAACCTTTCATTCTCCTGCTGTGACTTCACATTCTCCTTGGCCAGGGCATTGACTAGTTCGGCCAGGCTGGGTTCTTCTCGTGCCCTCGACGATGGTGGTGGAAAATCTTGCTGGTGGGCATCATTCATTTTCCATCTGACATTCTCGTGATCTCTCAATCCAGGATTGTATGTTTGAGAGTGGGGATCATATCGCCTGTTATTGTTATGCCCACCGAGAGAGTTGACTTTAGCGACGTCCTCCTTCTGCAGTGTTGGGCATTCATCAATGAAATAGGCCACACTCTTACACACTCCACACACTCTTTTCTTTGGTGCCCCAGTATGTTCATCACTTTCTCCATCTAGTCCAAAATTCTTTCCAGTTTGACCTCAAGGTGCGTTGATATTCCAGTATCTGAAACTGTCCTTGTGCCCTCGGCACTTTTATCTCTATTTTCATCAACTATTTCTGCCAAAATCCTGAAGGCTTCAATTGGTAGCTTGTTCAGGATAGATCTGAAAAAGTAGCACCCGTTGCACCAATTAGATTGGTCATTTACACTCTTTTTAATATTTATTGTAAATAAATTCTCAATGGATTATATTATATCAAGGCATTTTATTTATCTTATGTGTTGATTATATAAGCATGTGATAAAATCCCTAGATCTTAATAAGTCATGAAACATGATCATGCATGTGATGATGATTATGGAATATGTTTCTTGTACTTTGATCTTAAATTAGTTCCAAGTTGTATGACTGGTCAAGATTGGATATTGAACAGTTTAACTTGCATGTATGATACACACTTATAAGATGAGAATGTTAAGTTCCATTGGCATTAGCGTGATGACGTAAATGTATATACGTGGGTGCTTGTTGGAGAACAAGTTCACTGAACAAACCCATTCGAAATTCTTAAATGGAATTTATCGAATATATGAATTTCTAAATTACAATAGTACACGGTTAATCCTTTGACTTGAGACACCATAGTAATCTTGTATTAATTATATCTCATTTTGATATAGTCTCTGATTGCATGACAATCATAAAGAGATTATGTTGGATGTTATATTAATCAATATGGAGATTAATGGAGTGGTCAATAAAGGATCTATTACTCGACTGTCGAGAGAATCTTCCAATTAATTTTCATGATTCATGATTCAGAAGACCTTGGCCAAGACGTGATGAATATTGATTCATTAATGAATTGATTGAATGGAAATGAAAATTTAATATTGGATTGATTGAGTTGTTCGCATTATTCCATAACTCAAGATCCAATCGGAAGATTAGATAATAGAAGGATCGTACGTGTATAACGATTGGTAATTAAATAGGTTTACTCGCTATTTCACCTAGTGCTAGGTGATCATGCTACTTGCTAGATGTTCCCATGATTTGTAGGTTATCGAAATTAAAGAGTTAATTTCGAGTATATTAATTTATTAGATAAATTAGTAGAATAATATTTTATTCGTTAAATTGTAAATGTTACGAGCCTACTACTAGTGCTAGTTGTGAACCTAAGAAGGTTACACAAATAGATTGGAATTGTATCGGTTGAATTGATTCAATTGTTGAATCCAATTAATTAATGATGTTAATTAATTGAGACTAATTTGATTTAATTAGTTAAATCAAATAATCAATTAAAATGTTTAATTGGAATTAATTGGATTAAAAGTCTAATTCAAAATATGGATTAAATTAATTGGATTAATTTAATAGATATATAAATTCAATTGGATTAATTTATATTGTGTAAAATGTTAATTCTATTTTGTGGAATTAATATTGAATTGAGAATCTCTATAATCAAAAGATTAAAGAGGTCTTAATCATGATTAAAGAGACCATTTAATATGATTAAAGGGGAATTAAATTACCATTGAATTGTTTTTATTCATGGACGTAAGTTATGATATGAATATGAATGAATGTGATAAATTATTTCATTCATTCTATGCATTCTCATTATTATTCTCAAGTTATGATATGAATATAAATGAATGTGATAAATTATTTCATTCATTCTATTCATTCTCATTATTATTCTCAAGTTCTCAATTTTTTCTTCGTGTATCGATTACTAGCGAAATCGAGATACAGGTTACAATCCAATTGTGTGGACTTGATATAGGAGATACGTTTGGATCTCTACGAGTAGACGGGCAATCGATTGCTACACACCTTTCATCAACCGGATTGCGAAAAGGTGTGTTTATAATTAAATATATAAAATGATATGATCATTTTATAATCCATCATATTAACGTGAATCCGATGATACGTGTGTTATGAAATAATTGTTATTTCATATTTTATAAATTTTTATTTTCCGTTGTGTTTACGTATCCGATTCCAACAAGATCCTCCACACGAGGCATTGATAATGATCTTGTCCTGTGGTCTCAACCCAGACACGAACTATTGGATCAGATCATGGTCTGTAATCTGGTGTTGTGGGCATTTCGTTAACATGTTCTGGAATCGACACCAGTAGTCATAGAAGCTCTCATTTATGCTCATTTTCATGATTTCGATTCTTCTTCTCATCTCCTAGACTCGGGATGTAGGAAAATATTTTTCTAGGAATTTCTGCTGCAGTTGTGCCCATGTGGTTATACTACCGGTTGGCAAGGTGTATAACCAGTCTCGTGCCCCGTCATGCAGAATGAACGGGAATGAGACAATCCGCACATATTGTTCATTGCCTCCATCCGTAGGTTGAGTTTGACACACCATCTCAAAATCTTAAATATGCATCTGAGGGTCTTCTCCAGTTATCCCGTGGTATTTGGGCAAGATCTGGATGAAATTTTCCTTCAACTCCCAGCTTCTAGTGATTGCTGGGAGTGTAATGCCCATGGAACGTAAATTCATGTTAGTCGAAAACACTAATTGCCTCAGCGTTTTGCCTTCTTCTTCAGACATCGGGGCTAACCTTGGTTCGTTCATTTCCAGTTGTGCTCTTTCTTGTTCCAGATTTCTTTCACGAGCAAGTCTTTTTGCTTGTTGTGCCCTCCGTGCTTCTGCTCTCCTCCTCTTTAGAGTCTTCTCAGGTTCTGGATCATACAGGCAATCTCCTGTAGAGGTATTGGGCATCCACCGGCTAGGCTAACAAGTTGGGAAAATAGAATTTCAAGAACCAGATCCCCGGCAACGGCGCCAATTCTGACGCACGGTCGTTTCGCAGTTAGAATAATTTTCAAGAGAGAGTTATCCTTATGCCCACAGCAAGGTGTAGCAAGCTAATGTGAGTAAGGGTCGATCCCATGAGGAGCTGCGAATTCTATCTTCCAATGTCACTTTTCCAAAAGGGTTGAGGATTGTCGTGGTCTCCGTGCTTGTATTTAAAGGCTGTAAACTAAAATAAAAAAAAACAAAACAAAAAAGAAAAATATTAGTAGTAACGTATTCCAGATTAGAACTAAGATTTTGAACTTAACAAACACTTGACCGATCATAGGCACGCTGATTACTTATGCAAATTTAATTATCTGGTTAAAGGTACCGGACCTCTCTCAACGTACCCAATCTATCCTTTCAGTTTAGCTTAGAGGTGATCTCTCATCCCCTAAACCCTAACCTATTGCCCAACCCCGATCTCTCATATGATTGTCAACAACAAAATAGCTTTATGCCCTAGACAGACCCAGATTTACCTAGACACTGATCTCTCAGATGCCCTCAGTACCCGTGATGTATCCCATCCCTTTATGAGCAACACACATCTACGATTCATTGACCATTTATAGAGGTAGTGAACACAATTCTAATTAACGAGTGATCAGCCACGATTAACTAGCTTAGCCTACTGTATAATGCAACAAAGAAAATGATTACACGATGAACCAAATTCACACAATTTATGCCCATAAGCCTCACGGTTCTTATGTGTTCATTAAGTTCCTATCTTTGTTCAATTCGGAATAACGAATCTAGCCGCTTATGCTAGACTTAGAACAATAATAATAATTAAAAGAAATAAAAGATAATATAAATTAAATGAAAACTTATTTATATTAATTGCAAAATGGATCCAACTCCCACGCTGGATTGAATAACATAAAACAGTAAAATCCTAAGTGTCTACGGGCATAAGGCCTAAGACAGAATGCAGAAAGTAAAATAAAACTAAAATAAAATATAAATGTTATGGTGCGTAGTATGTTGTTTGTTTTCTGCCATGAAATCTACTTATATAGGAGTACAAAGACAAGGGTAAACTCCCCGACAGGCCGGGGGATCTTCAGCCCAATTCGCAGCCGCCATACCCAAGACTTTCCATATCTGGCATATTCTTCCCTTATTTAGAAGATCCTGAGTCTCAGATTCTGTACTCGTCGTGCCCTAGTAGCGTAGACATGCAACTTTTCTTGTAGAGCCGATAACCTTCTAAAAGATTTAACTTGCCTTCTGCGGCTCCTCTTTGCTTCGGCGGCTAGGGTGCATTGCTCCTGCTGTAGCTGGTATTTATTTCCCTTGTGCCCTGTCCCCTTTCCTTCTCCTCTCAATCACTTTGGGGTTGTTGTGGGCACGATCACGAACTTCTCCTTCAGCTTTTGCTGGAATGGTGGGCGATTTCCGCTAGGCTCGAGAGAGAGCTTTCCGCTGAGAAGTTGTTGCCTATCTTGGTATCATTGGTATCATAATGCCCTCCAGAAGTGATTCTCCTGCCTCCTGCTGCCCTTTGTGCCCATTCTGGCTCTTTCCGACTCAAAAAACACAAAAAATAAAGGACAAAAGAACGAAAAAAAGACACAAAAACATGAGAGAATTTGGACTTGTCAGTCCTCACAGTTGATCAGGCCATATTGCTCTACAAACTTGGAACTCAAATTCTATTCAATCTTGGTGCTTATGTGTTTGATTCAATTCTTAAGGCTGCATCCAAATCTAGCTCCTCCAACATTCTGCATTTTCTCTGTCTTATATTTGTCGTGCTTAAAAGTCAAGGCCTCAAAGAAAGTAAGAAGAAACTGGTTGTTGAGCAGTCTACTATCTATATTATCAAGCCCAAGTCCAATGATGATAGAATCATTGATTTCCTATATCACACTGATGTTGATATTCCAGAGCATGCCTCCTCTAATGCTGCTACCGCTCCCTCTCAATCTGATGTCGCACTAGACACTACTACCCAGCCAAGCATTCTAATTGTGATGTTGCCTCTAGATTATCTTCAGAATCAGATCGCACATCTTGATGTGGCAATACATCACCTCACTGCAGTTCGTGAGGCCTTTCTCAATCTGCTTTCTACACAAAAAGGGGGAGTAGATGATGATGATTCTGAGGATGCTGACACTTATGTTGCTGGAATAGCAAAGGGAGATCCAAATGTTGTGGCTAAGAAGAAGAGTGTTTCCATGGAGATGCGAAAGCTAATCTAAGGATCTGGCAATATTGAAGTGATGTCTCACTTCATTTTAGTTTATGAACATTTTTAATTTAATGCTCCTTTTATGTGCCGGACACATGTTAATTTTAGATGTTTTGTGCATTTTTTTTTGTTTATTATGTTTTCTTTGTGCTAGACACAAGGGACACTTAGATGCTTTGTGCATCTTTATTTTGGTATGAATTGTTTCGCATGGATTCATGTGAACTTTATTTATCGATTTTTTTCATCTCCTTGGTGATGATTTAATTTGTTATATGTTGAGTGTAGCTCAACATTGAGTTCTATATAGGGGATACTTACCCACTTGTATATATTTGTTGTATTTGTTTTCAGGTAATAACTTAAGGAGGAGCAAACCTTAAGGGGGAGATTTTAATCTCCAAAGGTTTCCACTGCAACTCTAACTGTAAATATAGAGCATTTTTATGTTTTGTGCAGAAAGGCTAAGATTAAGGGGGATATTGTTAGGAATGACTTCACATTAGTAATTTTCAACATTGTCTTCAATGTTATGATCGATGTGTAAATGCATTCTGACAACATTGACTAAAACATTTTTCGGAGTAATCTTATCCTTTCCTAATTTTTAGGATTAATTCTTTTTGAATTAATCTCAATAAATATCCTTTGTATTTAATATATTCACGATATTTGTAATTAAATATAAGTGGATATACGTGAACAATATAATGGATTTACTTGGCTTTGAAATAGTTAAAGAAATCCATATTTTGTAGGAATCACGTTATCTCTTGTATTCTCATTTCTAACCAACTTATTTCAAAAATGGTTTGCTGGAACAGTTGAGTGGAGTGGAAAAGGACGTGGGTTTACTCCTTAGCCATAATGAAGAATGGTTATTCTCCAAGTGAGAGATCAAGATGTGGCGATTACGTCAATCCATGACCAAAGAGACAACATGGGAAGAAACCGATCCAATTGAAGAAGGATTTAAGATATCGACTTCACAATTGGAGAGGTTATTCAAGCAGAGAAAATATCACCACTGTGTGTGAGAAAATCCAGAGCTTGAATCTCAATTTCAGCAACCCTCTACAATTAAATCTTCACATTTTCTTATTTTGTTCTTCAATCAATTCATGTGAATTGGTTGTTTGTATTGATTATGTGTGAGAGTTAAAACTGTAGGATTTAAAGTTGTATAATTCTTTAAACTATCTATAGAGGATAATTTATTTTTGAATTCATTCTTAGTTGAGAACTAGATTAGGATTCTTGTAATGTTTGTCAAGTTGTCTAAGATGTTGACTTAGACATCATCGACATTGTATTTTTATCACTTGTAAAAGTGGAATTTCGCCATGTGACAATCACATTCTTTTATGCAAATTGTTCTTTATATTTTCGCTGCATGTTGAAGGTATAGTGGACACACTAGCTTCAACATTGAGTTTAACATTTTCAGTTATTTTCGTTTTTCAATGTTTTGGACAACAAATTCTAACAGGGATTTAAATAGGAACTTTGAAAATAAGTTTAAGAATGATCTTTTATTTTATTTAGGGCTGAAAATCAAACCAAATAGCTAGATACTAGATTCGTGTTTGTTTGTTAAAAGTTTGTTTGAACTCAATTCGATAAGCATATGTTTGGTGATTATTTGTCCTGTTTTACCATAGGAATTTAGTATCTTCAGAATGTGTTTTTTCTGTGTTTTTGTGTGATTTTTATGTTATTTCCTTCACTTTTGCTCTTTTGGTGAGTTATGCCAAGTTTGTGCAAACTTGAGCTTTTGTGTCCAAAAGCAGGATTTTATGGCATAAAAGTGGCTAGGAGGCGAAGCTCCCAAATTGAAGCTCCCAACTAAAGCTCCAGCTCGTTGATAGGTTCTGAATCACCCGCTTCGCTGAGCTGGTCGAGTTGAGCTCAAGTCGCACCCAAAATTGATCAATTTTGGGGTCAAACTGAAGATTCCAAGCTGCAGCTGAGAGCTTGGAGCTGAGCTGGTGCCACAACTGATGGGATCAGTTGAAGTCCCGCAACTAATGAATTGAACTGATGGAGCCAAGAGCCCAAAGCTGAACTAGAGGCACAACTGAAGAACTAGCTGAGAAGCCAACTGATGAGCTCAACTGATGAGCTGCAACTGGTGAGCTCAACTGATGAAGAGCGGCCAAGACTGAAACTGAAACTGAAAATCAAAGCCGGAAACAGGAGCCAAAACCACACCGTCGGTGCGGGGGCACCGCGGCCGCGGTATGAAGCTCTGGCCAAGAGGCCCCGCGCGCGTGCACGGTGTCCCAACCCCACCGGCGCAGAGGCACACTGCCGGTGCATGGGTGATCAGTCCAGCTCCCTCTCGATCTGTTTTTCATTCCGCGATTAGTTTCAGCCTCTTCTTCAATCAGTTTCAGCTGTGATCTTTAATGCTCTCCACCCACTTGGCCAGTTGGAGAATTAAATGGACACGGTTCTAGCTAGGAGATAGGAGTAGGAGGAGTTTGGGGAACCATCTGCTAATAACTCCACCTTTTACTTTTCTCTCTCTTCAACCAATAAATCATCCATCTCCCCATTCATTTTGATAACTCTACCGACTGGGAGGGGAACTCCATTTTCTCCTAGTTCACCACTCCACACTTCACCACCACCACAGTTCTAGAGAAAGAGAAAGGAGGAGGAGAAGAGGCAAGGAAGCTCAAGCCCAAGGAAGAGGCATGAGAAGAGGAATCCGACTTCAAGCTGTCCGCGGAAGCTAGGCTTGTTCGAGGATCCTCCTTTTTGATATTTCTTACCTTAGCGTTAGCTTATTTGTGGGGATTTGTCCCAAACTCTCGAGATAACAAACATTTTAGAAGTTTATATTTTATTTATCTTTCGATTTATGAAATGGACAACTTTTATGATTCTTGTGTTGTGTTGAGCATGATAAGCTAATTTCTTATATTAGGGGGTAGATAATCGATTTGGTTTCAATCTATGCTTGTGATGCTTAGTTTCTTGTTGTTGGAATTGTGCTTGTTCATGTTGAGTACTTGGCCACTACTTAGCATTGTTATGCTTTAGATGAGACCGAGAGTAGATTCTATAGCCCAACTCAAGTTCCTTTAACATTAGGTGGACTGGGTACATAAGCCTAATTGTAAGCCTTAGGTGGACTAGGTACATAAGCCTAGGTGTTAATCTTGCTTGTATAATATAGCCGATGGGGGTTTAACGGATCGACGGTGACAGTAAATGAAGTTAAGCCTCTTGAAGGGGTCTATTGTACATCTAGTATTATCATGATCAAATCAAGTTAGGAGAGAAACCAATAAGAGAATCTACACCCTAATGCTCTCTTTTCATAATATTTCCCTTTATCTTTGTTATTGTGGTGTTGCTAGTTAATTTTACTTGTTTTAAATTCATTAGTTTAGTAAAAGCCATCCAACCCTTGTTTAGAATGTTTAGGTTGTATTTAAATTCATGTGCTTGTTGACAATTATAGCGTAGAAAGGTAATCGCCCAGATTAAGTTTTTCTCGAGAGACACGACCCGAATTAGCTATCCGCTCTACAATCGACCCCGTCCTCTTGCGGGTCCGGATCGAAGTAGTTTGCGTAGGACAAACCGTAACCAAACAGCATATCAAATAAATTTGTACATAATTTTGTGTTTGATAAAATTTAAAACTATGCTCAAGTTAAAGCTTGATAGATAAAAATTGAGCATTTATATGTAAAAATATAAGACTATTCGAGCCCGACTCATAATCGACTCGATTAAAATTTATTTGAGCTCGACTCGCTAAGTAATCATATAAGCTAAAATATAAATTTTAAAGCTCAATATCATTTTAAACAAATTTCAACCATTACACGTTCGGATAGGTCATTTCCAGCAGTAATTCCTGTATCCCCAAAAGTAAAAACCCTAAACGTCCGTGTACAGCCAGAAAACTGGTTGCTCTGCAAGTAGATTTAGAGCTCGCCTAAAGGGGTCAGATTATTGAAGGATGGCGAAATTGTTCGCTCTGCTAAAAATTGTGCTGAAGATGATGATTGAAGTGAAATTGTTCTCTGAGCATTGTTCCCTAATTTAAATTCCAATCCCTTTAACTTACTTGCAACGCCAACTTCCCAAAACTCCTCGGCGAGGTACGCCCTTCCCATCAATGCCGGCGACAAAGAGAAAGAGGGTACCGGAGGTCCTCTGGAGACTCTTCGGCCACCGTGCGCGGACTCTCTCCGACACTATCCTCGCCTTCATCCCTCCTCCGCCGCCGTACACAGAGGCCGCCTGCCGTTGTAAGGGCCGCCGCTGCCTCTTCTGCAGCAGCAGCGACGAAGCCAAATCATCGTTCCTCCTCCGATCCGGCGATTCGTCTGACTACCGCAAGCTCCTAACCGGATGCTTCGTGGTTGTCTCTGAGGATGCTCCTCCCGTTCCCGTCTCCGATCCTCACTGCCGCTGGTCTCAGCTCGAGGTACGTCTACTCTGTCTCTCTGTGCGTTCCTGCGCCTCTTCCCAAAATTTATGCAGTTTTGGCGGGAAAACTGCTCCCTTTTTTTAAAAAAAAGAAATGGCGGGAAATATATGGACGACGGTGTACGGTTCCATTAGTTGAGCGGTGACTGGTTTACGATTCCATTAGTTGAGTGGTGACTGGTTTACGCGTTTGGTGGTTTAGCTTGCTTTCGATATTCAATTTTTGTGTGGCTGATATAATTCTTTGTATCGTTTCAGATTGTGAGAAGATTGATTGAAATATTACTGCGTGAACAACCATCTTCTTCAAATCTTATCTGCAGCAGTTATGATAGAGTCAGTGTTTCTTTAAGCTAATTGAATGACGTGATGAGGTTTCACGTCTCAAGATTCGGAGTTGGAGCTGCATATCTATCATCTAGTTTCGAAAATAAATACTTATCGTTTATTTTCTTAAAAAAAATGAAAATTCTGCAATCCTTGTTTGAGGACTTGATTGCTGACTGTTGAATTGTTCATGAAGGGATTTTATTGTATCTGGCAGGAGAGCCGCTCAGGTGCTGTGGTTGATGAACTGACATCCTCAAAGTGGACTATCCTCTTAAGGAGGGTTAGTGAATGATATGGCTGCAGCTAGTATTAATTTCCTTAGGTATATTGGCACATTTGTCATGATTGGTGTGCTAATGAGCATTGACAAATTTTAGGTTGGTGATGCTCTCATGATGTATCTGCTGAAGTATACTTCGATATTTCTACCTCTGCCCCGAAAGAAGTACCATCAGATTTCTGGCTCTCCCATTAGCAATTTGAACTCCAAATTCTCAGGGCCTAGGTCTAGATCTCAGCATCATCAATTAGCACATAGAGGTAACATTTATCGAGATTTAGTCATGAAACGAACTCTTAATGGGGAGTGATGGTTATTAGTGCTAGCACATGTTGTATTGTATGCAAACTATTGTATGATAGTCAGATAGTTTAGTAAATTAAAATGGAGGTTTAAGCTTCCCGTCTTAATGTTTAGTTCTGATTTCCATAATATGCAAGACTCCGTTTAGAAAACTTTGCCAATTGGTTGTCGACTCTGATTCATTAACACTTTCTTTTAGCATTGTACTCTCATTGCAGGATTTTTTGGCAATTTATTAAGTTCAAAAATACCTCCCTGCCTTTTATCAGGATATGAGATTAAGAGGAAAAGGGTAGAGGGAGATGAGTTACCTAGGAAACAGCTATGCACAGACACTTTGGTTTCTGAGACTTCTTCAAACTCTACTACTCTTGCCACAATAGATGGTAAGGATGACTCAGATTTGCTGTGCTACTGGGATAAGCCTTTTGAAAAAAAAAAAAAAAAAACTCCTGAAGAAGTCACAATTCCTGCAGGATCGACTTATGTTTCTGAAGAAATTCCTCATAAACAAAGTGAAGGAAACTCAAAGCAAAACAATTTGATGTCTCAAAAGCGTACAAGGCCGTATCGTTGGCAACGACAAAGAAAACGTAGGCAGTTGGCTGTTCAAGGAATGCCTTCTTTGATCCCATGCAAAGGAAATAGTTGTACCAGTGATAACTTATCCCTCTTCTCAAATTCAAGTCAAAGTGATATGAGAGTAAGCATGGTTTGTTTTTTATATTCAGCTGAAACGTCATCGTTTCTAGTTCTTTAATTCTTTTAATGTTAACCCAAATGAATATTGTTTTTTAGATTGGTGCGGAACAAGAGAGTTATCTTACTGTTTATTAACAGAATAATGGAATCAAAATAAAGGATATTTCTCCTGATCCCTGTAAATGTTTTACACCAATAATGCCATTTTGTCTGTGGATCGTGCTCATGCTTTGTGGGCTAATTAATGTTGGAAGTTTGAACATATTGTGAATTGTGATGCTGAACTACTTGAAGTTTTGGTTTTGATTTTTTGCAGAACATTTCTCATTGCTTTTGCTGTTCAGTTTTCCAAAATGAACCAAGGATGAAAAGAAATGTAGAGATTGATAGAAAAAACATATTCTATAAGTTAGAGAACTCTTCATCAATGTTGCCCAGGAAGCGTATCCTCCTTAGTATCTGCTCATATCTGTTTATCATGGCACTTTTAATTCTGAATGCTACTATATTTCATTATCCTGAGCCATATGCTGTGCTTTGGTCTTTATATGCTTCCTTTGCCTTCCTATATGCCTACGCCCACCTCTGTACCAAAAGAACGCTTCTCATTTTAGATATTGAACTTTTGTTTCCTGTTTAGTTCAGACCTTCAGCCTTAACATTGTGCAGACATATTGCATACTCTAAAGCCCAATGGTTCTGGAGCTTCTGTATTGTTCAATAATATCTTTGAAGCATTTGGCCCTGACAAGAATTCTGGGAGCGTAGAATGCTGTCACAAAAAAGATGGTTGTCCCATCTATTCCACCTGTTTGTAAGCAACAGCATTCTTTAATGTTATTTTTGAATTTACATTTGTTATTTACTCTGAAATCTGAATGATACATTTTTCAGATCTCTTACTATTCTCAGGGGCAGCATGTGTTGTGCATTTGATTACAATAATGTTTCCTGGAAGTCATATCATTGTCTCTAACTGCATCCTTGGTTATTTACACCTGTATGAATAGGACGTAGAACTTCCCTGTAGAGCGGCAAGAATAGGATGATATATAATCCACTACTCAAATGTTTTATGAGATCACCAAGCAGAGAACTTCCCTCTAGAGCGGCAAGAATAGGATGATATATAATCCACTACTTATATATTTTTTATTATGTTCACCAATGCTAATACATGCTTATCAGATTCTCTTAACAGGAGTTTGTGCTTTGTTCTCCAGGTATCATTCCCTTGCAAAACTACTAAAAAGTCTTATACGCAAGAGTAAAAATTGTAGACATATGAGGCTGTTGGAGAAACACTGCTCCATGAGATCCTCAAACCAAGACTCAAGTAGGGGAGCTGGCATTGAGACTGAGGTCTGTATATATTTCTGCAAGTTTAATCCGCCTCACAATGTGAAAACCTTCTATACATACATCTATAAACTCTCTTTTGAACTTCAATATATTAAGGTTTTATTGAATTTATTATCTGTCCCTTTTCAGATCCCTTCTATTGTCAATTTATCTCCTTCCTTTTACCCTTTTTATGGTCGGCTTTCAACATAAAAACTTGCAAATCTTGTGGTTCATCTTCTCTCCAGTAAATGCATTTTATATATTTATGCTTTGTTTCCATTTCCTACACTTTCCCCCACTTTTCTTAATGGAACTTAGGTATATGGTTGGATGATCTTATGTCTCTAACTTCAAATTTGCTACTTTAGGGAAATGATTCGGCAAAACACTTATCTATGAGCAGGAAAGATGGTGTTCAAAGTGAGGTAAAATTGTTTCAGGTTGCTAATGCCAAGAATTGGACAGAAACAACCACTGCTCAGGTTGAACCAATTAAGTCTTGTCTCAAGAATCAGGTAGTATCATTCATTTGGGCAATTTGTAGGAGAATAGTCCCTTCACCGCTGCTGGGAGAACCATCTAACTGGAGAGTTCTGAGAAGAAACATCTCAAAGTTTATTCAGCTGCGAAAATTTGAGAAGTTCTCACTGAAGGAATGTACTCATAAATTGAAAATCTCAAAGTTTCCTATATTTTCAAATAAACTTACTGGATGTAGTGGAGTTGGTATCACAGATATAGCTAGGCACGCGATCCTTGAATGCTGGATGCTTTGGTTTTTTGTGCATCTAGTATCACCATTGGTCCAAGCCAACTTTTATGTCACAGAAAGTGAGCATGAGAAGCAGGAGATACTATATTATCGAAAGTCTACTTGGGAGAAAATGATGAGAGAAGATGAATGCATGACAGATGTTGGATATTGCCAGCTAAATCATAAGTCTGTTAGAAACATATTAGGGAACAGATCTTTTGGTTTCTCAAGGGCGAGGCTACGTCCCAAGCACAAGGGATTCAGAATGCTGACAAATCTTCGAGCACCATCAAGATTGCCTGTGAACACACCTTCTTCTTCGAGAATTCACTCCAATCAAAATTCACAGATAAAAGCATTGTGCAACCACAGAGGAGCATATCGGTTTTTCAAGTCTGTAAACAGTGTCCTTCAAGATGTTCATGTAGTCTTAAAAGGTTTACGGGAAAAGGCACCAGGAAAGTTGGGTTCTTCAGTTTTTGACTACAATGATGTCTACAAAAAGCTTGTGCCTTTCTTGCTTTATCTGAAAAAGGGATCAACCAACATGCCTAATGTATTCATGGTGGTTTCAGATGTGTCAAAAGCTTTTGACTCTGTCAATCACGATAAATTGCTCAGCGTGATGAATGATGTCATATTTGAGGATGAATTCACTCTGGAAAAGTTTACCCAAGTTATTTGCACAAGAAAGTCTGTGAGGAGTGATCAGCATCTGATGTTAGCACATCATGATATTGTCGCTGCATCCACAAGAATCAGATCACGACTCCATACCCAGTCATTGGGCAGTGTTGTTGTTAAGAAGGTACTGATAGAGAAACATTTATATTCTTTTTAAATTTTCTATTTTATTACATAAGTTAGCCTAGCTTTAAGTCGTCCCACAAAATCTACTTTCAGTGGCACAATATTTGGCTTTGTGTTATATTGTTTCAGGAAGTTCACAGGAAAATAAGGAAGGAAGAAATGAAGTCAATTCTAAAGGAACACATTACACGCAATGTGGTGCAATTAGGAAACAAGTTGTATCTCCAACGCATTGGTATACCTCAAGGAAGCGTTGTGTCATCTTTACTCTGTTCATTTTACTACGGACACATGGAAAGGAATGTAGTTTTTCCATTTCTTGAGAAGTGTTGTGGTGAATATCTTCTCCTTAGATTCATTGATGATTTCTTCTTCATCTCAACTTCAAAGAGGCAGGCGTCCATGTTCTTCTCTCGATTGGAAAGAGGAGTTGGTGATTACAACTGCAGCATGAACAAGGAGAAATACGGTCTAAATTTCATGATGGAGAATGGGCATGGCTTCCAATCAAACAGGATGGTGAGCAGCAAAGACAGTACCTCATCATTCATTGGTTGGAGTGGGCTACTCGTCAACTCCTCCACATTAGAAATTCAAGCTGACTATACAAGGTACCTAAATTGTCATCTGAGTTCAACTCTAACAGTGAGCCGTCAAGGCAGAGTTGGTCAACAATTGAAGGTGAAATTGAGAAGTTATCTGAGGCCTAAATGCCATCCAATATTCTATGATTCCAACATCAATTCCCCTGGGGTGGTGAGGCTCAATATTTATCAAGCGTTTCTGCTTTGCGCCATGAAATTCGTCTGCTATCTCTCTAACTTGTCGTCTATTCTGCCGAGATTCAATCCCAAATTCTGTGTGGATGCTATAGAGACTTCGGTGAGGTACATGAACAGACTGATAAAGAGGAAGATGTATTCTTTCCAAGTGGAGGCTGCTATTCGTCCAAGATACGATGTGACAAAGAGGGAAGTCATGTGGCTGGGGTTGTATGCTTACAGTCGGGCTCTGAAGAAGAAGCAGTCGCGATACAAGAGCCTGCTTCGTTTGTTGAGGTGGAAGTTGAAGGCATACGACGACGAGGAGGTAGACAAGAACAAGAACAAGATGATGATGTCGTCTCACCTCAAGTTTGCTGTTGATGATGTCCATTCTTCTGCACTTTGGAGTATCAAATATTGATTTCTTTTAGGTGTTGAACCTAATGACGACAATGAAAATCGAGAGAGGGAGCGTCAATGGAAAGAGATAACCCTTAATTATTAGCCTATTTTGTTAATTCCCTAAGTGGCTTATTTCCAATTTCATGCTGCCCAATCCAATGTTATTAGGTTTATTTTATGCGCACCTAGTATTTTAGGCCTATATTTTGTAATTATTAAGAGTTTATTCCATCTAATTACGGCCTATCTTTATTGTTTGGTAACTAATTTTCATTTTTAGTTAATTTAAGTGATTGGTAGAGTTATTATTCCATAATTAGGGTATATATTTTTTTAAAATTTAACAATAAATATTTATTATGATTGGTTGTTCGTTATTTTATTTTACCTAAAATACTACTCGCAAGAGAACAATGTATTTATAGCAAAATAATGGTGAGTAAGGTCGTATCCACATAGACTGTTAATGTAATTTAACTAAGTATCTAATTATATGGTCCTATTTTATCTAGAGAATTTAGTTAAGAGTTTTATTCTACTTAATTGAATAATGCAAAGTAAATAAATTAATCTAGTAAAGAAACCGGATAAATAGAGACGGATCATAGGGTTTTGCCTTAAATGGATTTCACGATTTTTTGACAATTTATTCAATCAATTTAATTCTAAATTTTGAAGGAGAATTACTAAAATAATCACAACCTCTCTCTCGAGTAAGTTATGAAAGTAGATTAGACTATAATTCTTATCTACCGATCTCGAATTATTATCTAATTCCAATTAGAACCTTAGATTTATTATCCTCACGAAATCTACCAATCTCTCGATCTAACAGACTTATGTTGTGCAATCTTAATTCGTTAATCTACTAACCTCTCTCGAGTTAATAATAAATTAACTAAACAAGTGTGAAAGTTGATCAATTTATTCACACAAGACAACAATAATCAAGGATGTACAGACAAGAAATAGAACGGAACAATAAATTACTTTAAATCATGAAATCCATAAACATTCAACAACTCTAGGATTTCTAGAAGTTTAGCTACTTATATCGTATTCAAAATCCAAAGACAATAAATACGAATAAATAGTCAACATGATAATCCCAAATGAATAAAGCATAAATAAACTTAGTTTAGATGATGCTTCTTCGATCTCTGCATCTTCTTTGTCTTCTCCAAAGGTTCTCTGCTCTCTCTCTATAGGGTAAATGTTATGGAATTTTTCATGCATAGAAACCCTTAAATAGTTAAAGAGCGGTCCAAGCCCGAGATGAAAACGAACATGGCTGAAAAGCAAAGTACGACCCGTGCAATACAAAATAGCACGGGACTGTGCTAGCTTAACGGACCGTGCAGTCATTCTGCAAACTTTATGTCTCGAATTTTAATTTCAGCACGAGCCGTGCAATGTCAAGCACGGTCCGTGCTTCCATACTGCACTCCCGAAATGCATTTCATCAACTTTAATGATTTTCAGCCCGAATTCCTGTAGAATCAAACCAAAAACCAATCTCGTCCAAACAAGTGAAATCCAAAAATAAACATAAACTATTGCACACAGTAATCAACAAAACAAATTTAAAACAGACTCTAAATTGATGCAAAAACCAAGTTTATCATTGGTAATACTATAATAAATTTTATTTTTGTAATAATATTTTTAAAATATCAAATTTGATAATGAGTGGGGATGTAAATGAGTTGAGTCGAGTTCGAACATACATATGTTCAAGCTTGTTTGAAATATCGAGCTTTAAAATTTATGTTTGAGCTTATCTGATTACCTATCGAGTCGAGATCAAACGAGCTTTAATCGAGCTGAACTCGAGTCGAGCTCGAGTAGTTTGATAGTTTATATATGCTTGCTCAGTTTTTACTTATCAAGCTCGAGTTCGAGCCGAGTTTTAAATCTTATCAAATAAAAAATTATGTTCAAAATTATTTTATATATTTTTCGAACGAACATGAATTGAATATCGAACTATTTAATTTGATTTTTAGTCCTTATAATGAGGCATACACGTGGGATATGAAATATGGATGAGATGATCTCGATATCTCATCTTGCATAAATAGAGCTACTCGCACACACAAACTTTTCTCTATGCACATTATTCTTATGAGAATTATCAATTCAGGACCTGAAAGATGGATAATCCATCGATTCAGGACTCGAAAGATGAAAACTCTCAATCTCGGACTCGTAAGATAAAAATTCTCAATCCAGAACCTCAAAAATTACGAATTTTGATTTCTTTTTATTTTTTAATTAATTTTATATTAATTTTCAATGAAAAATCCTTCATTAATTATCTATTAAATCTAATAAAGAAATTTTTTAAAATTTATTAAACAATAAAAAGAAATCAAAATTCGTGATTTTTGAGGTTCTAGATTGAGAATTTTCATATTTCAGGTACTGAATTGAGAGTTTTCATATTTCAGATCCTGAATTAATAAATTATTCATTTTTCAAGTCCTGAATTGATCATTCTCCTTATTCATATTAGGCTAGTTACATAAATATGGTACAATTAGTTAGGACATCGAGTGAATTAATTAATTAGGCATAAATACATATGGTACCCACTCTAGATTAATCAAAATACACGCGCACGCACACACATGTATATATATACAATGATGGACCCACATAGGGTCAAGGGGGGTCACTGGGCCCTGGAATTTTAAATTTTTTTAGTATTAATATAGTAATAATATATAATTTTATCAAAATTATATATTAAAATAATTGATAAATGTTTGATGTTGTAAGTTTGGCAAATTGGAAAAGTTGTTAGGATATTTTAAGGAGGCCTGTGTTTCAATCCTTGACAGGGCGGGCAATGCAGTTCCTTTAGTTTTACTTTTTTCGTTATTTTTGCTTTTCTATTTCATTTTACTTTTTTCGTTATTTTTGCTTTTCTATTTCATTTTTTTCCCTAGCTGTTTTAATTGAATTTTTTTTTTTGCTTTTCTATTTCGTTTTTTTTTTTCCTAGCTGTTTTAATTGTTTTTTTTTATTGACAATTATTTTCTTAACAAGGGCATTGCTATTTTTGCCTATGTGTTTAAATTTTTCTTTTTTTGAAGCTTAGAATTATTTTAATTTATTAATTTTATTCCTATTACCAATAGTTGTATTTTTATTTATGTACTTTTATCCAAAAATTTAAGTTTTCTCATCAAAGTAACAACTTAATCATTCAATTAATTTTTGCCCAAAATCTTTTCTATAGATCTTTAATTCACTATTTTTATATATTTATGTTATGTGATCTTGATAGTTTATGTATTTAATTTATGTATGCATAATATATGTATATACATAGTTTCTATTTGTATGATATTGTCAATTAAACTCCCTGACTATAATACTTTTATGTATATATTTATATGGTTATAAATTAATTTTATATTTATAATTTATAATTATACATATATAAAATTTTAATTTGTTAGTACTATTAAATGGCCCCCCTGAGAAAAATTCCCGCGTCCGTCATTGTGTATATATATATATATATATATATAAATGGTACTAAATTTTGCCAACTCTCCACCAGATTCATATATTGTCCTATAATCATATTATAGTTACATATGTATCTATTTGTTAAGTGGATTATTAATTAAATCACATAGACTAATATTTGTAGTGATAGACTAATATTTGTAGTGACTTGGTGCCAACTGCCAACTGGGTAGATTTCAACTGGGGCTGTCAATTTTTATTATTATTTCACATAAAGGAATATTTCAACTTGCGGGAATTATTTCTTACCCCGATGAGAATATATACAATCATTCTGTGTGTTTGTGGTGTTTTGCGTAACACATCAAGAATTAACAAATTAAAAAATTAACTTGCTAACAACTAATATAACAAGTATTTGTCCCTTTATTTAACATAACTAGTTTTGTACCCCGTGAGATGCACGATGCACCGTCGTATTTAAATATATAATGGTAAGTACAATCATCAAATAATTTAAATATTTACATAGATAATGGTAAAATAAAAGGTAAAAGGTAAAACTATGTAAGCAAATAAAATGAAATAATAATCTATCTACAGATTTTAGAATTATATCTTATATAACATTTCTTGTTAAAATAATAATAATAATCTATTTATTTCTATAAAACAGAGTTTGCTTCCAAAGAAAGTTACCGCCTAAAAATTTCTTGTTTTACATTTCATGTAATTTTATAATAAAAAAATATTTTACTTTTTGGAACCTTTTCATCTACCAAAATGTCAAATTAGTATAATTTCTTTTCTTTCCCATTTTATTCTAATGCACCTCAAATCCTCAGTGATTCTATTTTATCAATTAAATAATACAATTTTGTAATGGTTTTAAAAAGTTATATTTGCTCAATGTAGATGACCGCCCAGATTCCACTCTATTAGACATAAAATTTTCAATTTTAAAATTTAAATTTCACAACTATGATACATCTACATATAGATGTATATTGATGTATATGACTTTAAGTCAGCTTTGAAGCTAAAATACATTGTATCAGTTATCTTCTCTTCAAATGCAGATTACATCAATAATACTTCACCTGTCCCATAATTGTAGTTTATTATTTCTTTTTAGAATGTCCCAAAATTATAGTTCTATTCTAAATTAGAATTGTATTAAAACATTCTTTTACAAATATAACTTTATTTAATATAATATGAATGCAATTAAATAGAATAGAATAGAATATAAGGACAATATAGGATAATTGTTGTAAATTGTGTATTTTCAATACATATTAAATGAGATTTCTTAATATGTATGAAAATGTGAAGTAGACTACAATTATGGAATGGAGAAAGTAATTTTTTAATCTTTATATTTTTAATAATTTGCAACGTTCAACGATTACCAAAAAAAATGTAGTAAATATTATGAATTGTTTGAAAAATTGGATCTGCCGTAACTGGCTATTTGTTCGACAAGTAATAAGTTTACTACTTTAATATTAGCAAGAGATTAGTGCATAATATCGTTGATTTATAATTTGGTTAATTGCCTTAAAAATTATTCTCTCCGTTCCATTTTATTTGTTGCTTTAGGTTTTTTTTTTATCTAGAATTAATAATTAATTTTGTGGACAAATATACACATTCCTCATACATGACAAAAAATCTTATTCGCCTATATTTTCCTAAAAAATAACAACATTTTCTCTCTCCATTTGAGATCTTGTAGAATTTGAGATATGATTAAAATTGAGAGAGGGGATTTCAAAATATATAAAACAATAAATATTTTGAAAAAAAAAACTAAAACAACAAATAAAACGAAATGAGGGGAGTATTAATTTTGGGTATAGTCACAAATTTAACATGAAATTTAAAAGTAGAAAATCAAATTAAAACACCAATGTTGAACTTAAGTGTTATTCAACATCCTCAGTTTTTGTAAAATAAATTGACCTCTGATTTAGCCAACAAGTTGCTTGGGAATGTGTTCAATGATACCCAAGTTCAAAATTGGTGTTTTGATTGTTTACTTTTAAATTTCATGTTAAATTTACAATTATGTCCAAAATTGATGACTTTTAATTCAATTAACCATTTATAATATTAAAATTTATAAATATACATATTGTGAATCTCCCAACAAGTAAATTGGCATGTATTACCATGAGAATGTGTGACCGTCAACAACATAATAAGTCATCTTTTCACATACATTCAATTCAACCTCATAAATAATTTTTTTTCAATATTACTAATAATGAGTTTCAAAATATCTATTGATTTAATACTTATATTAAAAATATAATAATTGAGTTAGAGACCATAAATGACCCCGTGCATTTGTACGGCAGAAATCTAGTAATAATAATAATAATAATAATAATAATAATAATAATACCACGACTGAAAATCTTATAATAAATTTGAGTATCGATTAAAATTGAACATGAAGTTCAGCTTTGCAAGTTCTTGGGGTAGATGACAAATCAAATTACTTGAAGCATATTCTTACCAAAGGAGGTAATCCAATCTACTGAATATTTAAAATGAACAGATAAAAGGAAAATTAAGAAGTAATTACACTATACACTGGATTAAAATCATTAAAAAAAAGTAGAAGATAAAATCACTTTGCCATGCAGCACTAAAGCACACAAGAGGTGACGACTGATAAACATATATGAGTTTGAGCTGTACGTACATTCTGTTAACTAAAAAACAAATATGCAAAAATCAACTGTACATGGAAAAAAAAGCACTCAATTAAGGGAAAAAGACTGATTTTGATCCCCGGTCTATTTGCCTATGAGCACTTTAATGTCCCTTTACTCTCTTTTTTTTGTTCAAATTGATGTCATAATTGTTTTAAAATCTCAATTTGATCCATATTTTGCTCCCTTTACAGATGAAGGGAGACCGTTATAATGAGTTTCTCTTTTATTTTAGGGGTTAATGTTAGGATTTAATCATAAAATCCCCAAATCAATTCCACCAAAATTCACAAGATTTCCATTCAATTCTCTAATGAAACCCCGCATTTTAAACCTCTTATTACTCGACATTGTTCGACGAAAGTAGTTCATAGTGGCTGTGCTGGAGAAAGTGTGTATCTACACTAGTAGGTTAATAAAAAAGGTAAGAATTTATGTTTTTAATATTTATTAAACAAAGATTCTTCATCCGTGAACATTTAAATATGTAAACAGAGGATGGACATATCGTTTTCGCAACAATTGATTTAGCTTATTTAACAATTCTTTGTCTTTTTTGTCGATTTAAGAATTGAAATTAACGAGCATTCTTATTTTCATGTTTTGGGTGATTTTGTCACTAACTATGGCGGTAAGTGAACATAGTTGCTCGCGAGCTATCCGGAGCTCGATTTGAAAAAAGCTTGTTCATTTCTTAAATAAGCCAAGCTCGAGCCTTGAATGGAGCTCGATAAAATTATCACGTCGAGCTTGAACAGAGAAGTATTCGGCTTGGTCAGCTCGCGAACATGTTCGAGTTCGAGCTTGACGAAACATGTTTGCGAACATATTCATGAATATTATTAATATTTCGAACATGTGATTTAAATAAGTTTTTTTGTCGATCTTGAGCCCAAACATATAAATGAAACAAGCTTTCTTTAGCATTTGAGCTCGGGCTCAATTAATAAATTTTCGAGCATTTCACAAGTCAAGCTCGAGTCGAATTCAAACATGATAAATATTTATCAAGTCGGGCTTAAATAAGAGAAAAATTTGAATCGAGCTCAAACTTAAATATTCCTTGACGAGGTGAGCTCGAACATCAGGTGTTCAGGTCGGCTCGGTTCGTTTACAACACTAGTCACTATAGATGGAGACAGAGTTAATTGATTTTCTAATTGGAATGCAATGCAATTAATCACTAATTCAAATAGATGTGGTTTCTACTTCGTTGTTTGTGTGTTTTTCGCATGATTTGTAAGATTATTGAGTGCTCGCTGCAAAAATCTTGAGTTGTGGTTAAAAGTCTCTTGAGAATTGAAAGAATGAAGTGGGAAATTATTGAATTTTAACATGTGATGCATCATGATGAAGGAAGATGAGAGAATGATAAACAAGGCAGTTGTAAAGCTGCAAAAATATATATTTTTTTGGTGATAAGTTTTTGGTGAGGTTACAAGCCATATATAAAGCCAGTAACTACAACTAGCAGTTACGCCTAAACAACTACGACTAGCAGCTACAACTAATAAATAATTAATACATCTGTCACCAATTTATTGCCTACCAATTAGCAACTACAGCTATACATCTATCATCAATTTACTGCCTACCAACTTGTTAACCAAAAAGTTATTAGCAAGGCTAGGCTTTGATATTTGAACTGAAGCAGATCAATTTTGCTCTAGCTCCAGCTGGAGCTCCAGCTCTAGCTTAAGCTACAACTCCACTTAAGCTACATCTCCAGCTTAGGTGGATCAGTTCCAACTTAGCTTCAACACACAGCACCAGCACAACTCCAACTTAGCTAAAACTCATCAGTCAACTGATGAGACAAATCAGTTGACTGATGAAATTATACTTTAATACGCCCCCTCAAGCTGGATCAAGAGCATGTCTTGAGTCGAGCTTGGACAATAATCGGTCATATTGAGCAGTAGGAATGACTTTGGTAAAAATATCAGCCAACTGATCACTAGATCTAACATAAGCAGTTTTCAACAGCTTGGACAGGACTTGATCTCTTATAAAATGACAATCAACTTCAATATGTTTTGTGCGCTCATGAAACACCGAATTGGTTGTAATGTGCATTGCAGCTTGATTGTCACAGTGAAGAGTAATAAAAGATTTGCAAGGAATGCTCAATTCAGAAAGCAAGGTTTTTAGCCATATTAACTCACATGTTGCTGAAGCCATTGCTCGATACTCTGCCTCAGCACTCGATCGAGCCATAACAGATTGTTTCTTGCTCTTCCAGGTCACTAAGTTGCCGCCCACAAAAGTGCAGTAACCTGTGGTTGATTTCCTATCAATGGTGTTGCCAGCCCAGTCCGAGTCAGTATACCCTTCCAATGTGAAATGACCATTGCACTTCATGAGGATTTCCATGGAGGTGGATCCTTTAAGATAACGCAATATGCGCTTAACCAATTGAAGATGATGAGTACATGGAGCATGCATAAACTGGCTCACAAAACTTACATCATATGTAATATCGGGCCTTGTTATGGTTAGATAAATCAACTTTCCTACCAACCTCTGGTAGCTAGAGATCTCAAGAATGGGCTGACCTTTGTTGTCAGCTATGAAATTGCTTGGAAGAGGAGTTTTATTTGGTTTGCAGGTTGACATGTCCGCATCTTCAAAACGATCAAGTATATATTTTTGTTGACTGAGAAACAAACTAGATGATAAACGGTCCATTTCTATACCAAGAAAATAGCGCAGAGCTCCAAGATCTTTGATGGCAAAGGTTGAATGGATAGAAGCCTTTAAAACATCAATCTCTTCTTGATTGTCACCTGTAATGATCAAGTCATCAACATATACCAAAATAATAAGTTGACCATGCTTACCATTTCTGATAAACATAGAAGAATCACTAATACATCTCTTGAAACCAGATGATGTAAGGACAGAGCTCAACTTGGAATACCAAGCTCTTAAAGATTGCTTAAGACCATAAATAGCCTTGTGCAACTTGCATACAACACCAGGTTCATGTTCTCTTTCATGTCCTGAAGGAAGTTTTGTGTACACTTCAAGATCTTCCTCCAGTTCTCCATGTAAAAAGGCATTTTTTACATCCATTTGATATAAAGACCAACCACAATTGATCACTACTGGAGGAGCACTCGCATTGTGTTTATTTTTGCTACGGGAGCAAATGTTTCTTTATAGTCTACTCCATATGTCTGCGTGAATCCTTTAGCCACCAGTCTAGCCTTGTGCCGTTCGACAGTTCCATCCGTACGAAATTTGGTCTTGTAAACCCATCTTGAGCCCACAGCCTTTTTTTCCTTGAGGCAATTGGACTACAGTCCAAGTATGATTATCGTGTAGAGCTTCAAGCTCACTTTGCATTGCTTCTCTCCAAACATGAAATTTGTTTACTTCTTCAAATGATCTAGGTTCACTAGCCTTGTCAAGTCCGGTGAGAAATGCACAGTGAGTGGGGGACACCTTGTCTGCATAGACCAACTAACTTGCAGGGTGCTTGGGTTTGTACACTTCATACCTTTAAGCCTAACAGATGTTTATCTTGGTCTAGATGAATGCCTCATAGCTATGAGGTTTGTTTGCCCTTGTTCTGGTTGCTTAATAACTGCCTCATCATCTTTATTTTCAATTTCAATGGCAGCATGATCCTTATCAGGGATTCTAGCCTCATTATCTTCATCAGTCACAGCAGGAATTATAGGAGGCTGAGATAGCATGGTACTCTCCACAATGGGCATTGGAAACAACTCATATAAATGTCCCCCTTCATGCTCGGCTTGTTCCCTTTTGAAGAAGAAACTTGATTCATCGAACTTAACATCTCTAGAAACAGTTATCTTGCTAGAGATTGGATCATAGCATTTGTATCCCTCTTGAGAAGAAGAATATCCCATGAACAAACATTTTAAGGCTCTAGAATCAAGCTTATCTCTGTGTTTAGGTTAAATGTGCGTATAGCACTGTAGTGCCCTGAACCTTTTTGTGTATAATTAATTGCAATTATAGACTATGGGAGTCGCGTCATTTTAAAATTTCCGTAATTCGATGGTTTAACCGAACTTGCGATGTGTCGTATCGATGAGAATCGAAATATATTTTAATATGAGAATTAATCGATTTAACTATTTGTGTCACTTGGCGTATTTAAAATATTTGAGAAAGTTTAATCTAAGGTTTTAAAATCAATGAATTATTTCATCCGTTCCGATCCAATTTGGTATTTTTTTCGGAGACGGAAAATATCACGATAACCGAACAACCAGGATTTAAACTGGATATTTTTCTTGGTCAACCCAAGGCATGGGAGGCCATGCCTTCCCGTCACCTTGCCCCCCAAAATAGTAGATAAATGTATATGTATTGTATTGTATAGAGAGAGAGAGAGAGAGCTTCACCATCCTTCACTATCTTCCATTCCATCTTCATTTGGCATAAGATTTTCGAGAGAGAGGAAACGCAGCAGAGCAGCCTTCATTTCTTCTTCTTCTTCGTTCCTTTCTTCTTCTTCTTCTTCTTCATCTCTTTTCCATCTTTTCATCTTCATTTCTACTCAAATTTTCGAAGGAGAGAGAGAGAGCCGAAGGTAAGCTCGTTCCAGCTATTTTCGCAATCTTCTTCATGCTTTTCCAAGTTGTTTTTAAAGGTATTTCGAAAACTAGAGTTATATAGATATATATATTTTCAGTTGTATATATATATATATATATATATATATATATATTTTCAGTTTTACATGAAATATATATATATAGATTTGTGTTGCAAAAGCTTGTTAAGATGTTTTTGTAGTATGTTGTTGTGTCTTGAATTTTCAAAGCATGTTAGTTGAAGTTTGGTGAGTTGAAAGCTTGCATGTGAGTTCCATGGTGATGTATCGATCGTCGATGCTCGCCTGGTGCGTTCTCGGCTCAGTTCCGCATGAGCGCGGGGACGAACGCGAGCGCGCGCAAAGGTAGCCACGCACACCGTGTGTCCGACAGTTTTGCCACCTTTCGGTAAAACAAGCATAACTCTCTCGTTAGACGTCGGATTGAGACACCATAAATTTTTCCGAAAACTAGACTTCCATGGCTTTCTAATGGTGTATTTCTTAATCTCTAATTCGTTCTGAGTAAATTATGAAAAATCAGCAAAGTCAGGTCATATGTTTTTCTTTCGGAAATTCGTGACAGATTTGCTACCTTCCAGTAAATCGGCTATAACTTTTTCGTTAGTTATCGTATTGATTCACCGAAAAGTGTTCCGGAAACTAGACTTTCGTGGCTTTCCAATAGTGTAGGTCTCATTCCCTAATTCCTCCTGAATAAATTTTTATAATTAATCAAAGTCAGCTGTTGTGCAGATTGCTCAACAAATTTTCAGTTTTCAAATCGCCTTCTTCGAAATCAGTTTTAAAAGGATCTTTTAACTCCTTGAACGATACTAAGGAGTGTCCTTATCAGTTAATATCTAGGGTTGAGAGGAACCTTGAGCTAAGATCAGTTTTAACGATGGATTTAAATTGTGTCATTTATAATCGCACGTCAAGTGTTCGATTTATGCTCGAATGAGATAAATATGTTTTAAAAGGGTCGTTTTGTTTTAATAAACTCCCATAGGTCTATGATGTTGTTGAGTCTCATTTATGTGAATTAGTATTGTTGAGATTTGAGTCATTATTGGTTGCCGGGGTTGGCAATTGCTAAGCTATTAAGGTTTAGTTTGGGTCGGTTTAACCGACGAGCATGCGAAACTATGTAATTGCGAGAGTCTTGACCTCGTGGAGGTTCTAAGATGAATTTCGATGTTTGTAGATCATTTTCCGTAAGACGTAATCATTGTGGTGTTACTCGATTCCGTAGAAACTGAAAAGCTTCGACTATTATAGTCAAAAGGTGGGCGTATACTATCTTTCTCAAAATGCTATGTTTGAGTTATTAAGCTCATTTTGAAACAAATGTGCATATATGATTATCTGTGTAAAATGATTCGTTCTGCTTGCTGTGGTTGTCGGAGTCTCATATACCAGCGTTGTGTCAATGTGAGTAGCTACAGTCTTGCTTGGTTTGAGTCACACCCAATCCTTTGCTGTTCCCAGCTAAAAGAACTTTTAATTACTTTGAGGGTTTACTCGGTAATTGCGCATGATAATGTAGTGGTGGTTGCGGGTGTCGTACTTAGCTCACTTCAGGGTTTACTGGTGAGCGGGTCCATTTCAGGGTTTACTGGTGGATCAGGTTCACTTCAGGGTTTACTGATGAACACATTCATGTAAAACGTTTTGATGAACTTAGATGCATTTCCCTTTACAAAACCTTCTAAGATTCATCTGCATACACACAGATAATTATTTTATCAAATGCTTTTGATAACTCGGTTTTTCTCAGAAAACCCACTGAGTACATTAGTACTCAGCCCAAATATTTTCTCAAATGTTTTCAGGATAATGAGCTGGAGCGTGAAGATGATGAGTTGTGGAGGGGCTTATATGTGTACTCTTGTAGCTATTCCGTTGTCTTGGCTCGTCTTAACCTCTGATCATCGTATTATTTCTTTTGATACATCATAGCTTCCGCAAGAGCAAAAACTCATGTTTTGGATATACATACATATATATATATATATAACTCTGAATTTGTTACGATGATCATACTCTATTATTGAACTAATTTGGAATCGTTCATTGAGAATTATCCTCGAAATCCCCTTTCTTTCCCCTCTTCTTAATCCCCACCCCCGTGACGCTCATTTCCATGGTCTTTCGGGACCGGGGCGCTACAAGCACACACATCCAAACACTCTGAACTAAGTAATATTGATTTTTCTACCATGCAAGACTTCATAGGGAGACTGAAACTTCAACACACTGCTAGAAAGTCTGTTAATGATATATGCAACAGTTTGAATGGCATGTGACCAAAATTTCTTTGGCATGTTGGATTGGAACATAAGAGATCTAGTTTTCTCAAGTAAATCTCTATTTTTGCACTCAGAAATGCCATTTTGTTGTGGTGTGCCAACGCAACTAGTTTGATGCAGGATGCCATTGATGCTTAGATATTCAGACATGATTTTTGATGTGTACTTAGTGCCATTATTGGATCTTAAGGTTTTTATGGTGGCTTTGAAATGATTTTTGACCAAGTTATGAAAGTTTTTAAAGTTAGCAATCACTTCATTCTTGTACTTCAGCAAGTAGATGAAAGTAGTCCGGGAAAAATCATCAATAAATGAAACATAGAACTTGTAACCATCATGAGAATCAATGGTTGAAGGTCCCCAAACATTAGTATGAACAAGTTCGAAAGGTTTAGACGATCTTGAATGAGAACTGGAAAAATGTAACCTTGTGAACTTTGATTTATAACAAGTTTCACACTCATGCCTTTTGTTACAAAATTCAGGAAATAAAAAAGACATGACATGAGTGGAAGGATGTGCTAAGCGTCTATGCCACAACTCTTGATGGTTTTGAGAGACATGATCAGTTAGAAGGCTCCAAAAAATAGTAGAGGTTGAGATATAGTAAAGGCCATCAAGATAGAACCCTTCACCAATCTTTCTTTGGGAGACTCGATCCTGAAAAATGACACTATAGTTTGAGAAAATAACGAGACAGTCAAGGGATTGAATTAACTTTCCAATAGATAAAAGTTTGAACAGAAAGGAAGGGACACACAAAACCAAGGAGTCTTTATTTTTTGACAAAAACTTCAACTTTCCTTTACCAAGAATCGATACTCTAGTTCCATCTGCTATGGAGACATGAGTAGGATTTGTGAATTTTTGAAACTTATGAAGTTTCAAAGGATCATTTATTATGTGTTGGGATGCACCCGAGTCAACAATCTAAAAATCTCCAGTTTTATTAAGATCTAAAGTAGTAGACAAGGCACAAATGATACCTGGAATTTCATTAGTGGGAGCCATGTTGTTCTTTGCCAAGAACCCAACAAACTTCCCTAGCATAGCACTTGAGCTTGCATCATCTCCACTTCTTTGCTTCAAATTTAAAAAAATAGCAAACTTATTGATAATATTCAGAGGATTGGTAGAAAAATCCATCGGCCTCTCAATAGGAAGATTGCTGTCAATAACGTTAGCTTTAGGAGTGTATGACCTTTTCTTGATGAACTTGCCATCTTCATTGAACTTTGGCTTCAGTTCAGGATGTAGGATCCAACATTTCTCCTGAACATGAGCAATTCCATGTCTCCCGATCTTCACATAGTGGTTGCACTTAAGGTCAGGTCTTTTACCTCTGTAAGGTCTTGTGGCCGCAAATGCTCTATTTTTAGCAACATTTGACTCATTGTTAACAAGCACCACTCTTGCATTCATCACTTTCCTTCTCACTTCTTCTCTTTGAATTGTATTGCACACCATCTGGAAGCTTGGAAGCTCGGATGTCATCAAAAGGTGACTTTTCAGATCCTCATACTCAACTTCAAGACTTGCAAGTAGTTGAAACACCTTGTCTTCTTCAGCTCTCTTAAGTAGGGTGGTTGCATCAGTGGTATGAGGCATGTAAAGGTCAAGCTCGTTCCATTTTGCCTTTAAGTTACCAAGGTGCTGGATAAATGAGAGATTACCTTTATGAGTTTCAGCAAGATCCCTTTTAAGTTGAAAAACTCTTGCAGTATTGTTCACGTCCCCATACATATCTTTCACTGATTTCCACAAATGATAGGCTGAATCTGAGTAGTTGAATATCTCAGACAGCTTTGGCTCCATAGAGTTTAGGAGCCATGACATCACAAGTTAATCTTGAGCTAGCCATAAAGAATACTCAAGTGAGTCTGCATCAGGAATTCCATTCTCGTCAGAGATAAAACTTAGCTTGGATCTACTTCCAAGTGCAAGATTGATTGCTCTGCTCCAAGATAGGTAATTGTACTCATTGAGTAACACAGAGCTTAGACGCTGATTGGGATTAGAATCAAAGATTGTTCTCTCTTTTTCTGTTGTGTCTGCCATAATGATTTGGCAATGAAACACTAACAAGAGTAATGAAAAAATAAGCATAAGCAGGTCCGAGAAGGATCACTGCTCTGATACCATGTTGAATTTTCACATGTGATGCATCATGATGAAGGAAGATGAGAGAATGATAAACAAGGCAGTTGTAAAGCTGCAAAAATATATTTTTTTGGTGATAAGTTTTTGGTGAGGTTACAAGCCATATATACAGTCAATAACTACAACTAGCAACTACGCCTAAACAACTACGACTAGCAACTACAACTAATAAATAATTAATACATCTGTCACCAATTTACTGCCTACCAACTAGCAACTACATCTATACATTTATCATCAATTTATTGCCTACCAACATGTCAACCAAAAAGTTATTAGCAAGGTTTTGATATTTGAACTGAAGCATATCAGTTTTGCTCTAGCTCCAGCTGGAGCTCCACTTGAGCTCCAGCTCTAGCTTCACTTAAGCTACAACTCCAGCTTAGATGGATCAGTTCCAGCTTAGCTTCAGCACAACTCTAGCACACAGCTCCAGCTTAGCTGAAGCTCATCAGTCAACTGATGAGACAAATCAGTTAACTGATGAAATTATACTTTAATAGAAATAGTTGTTCATCGCTAAATCTGTTGGTTGTGGTGGTGGAGTTTGATTGTGTTTTATTTTCTTTGTGAAATGGTGAAATTTTTTTATTCAATCCATATGCATGTAAAAATGTGTGCTCATGTGTGAACTAATTTAAAAGTGTAAAAAAATATGTTAGTGTGTGTTTTAATAGGTATTATTAACACATGTTAGTGAAATTAGTTGACATCCGTTTTCCCCTGTCTTCTAAAGGAGCAACGGAGGGATCAAAATGAGATTTTTAAAATAATTGTGGGATCAATTTGGATTAAAAAAGCAAACATGGACTAAAGTGCTTCTGCAAAATAAGTTAAAGAACAAAATGAACATTTTCCCCTTTATCAGTTGTTAACTAATAGTGGTATATACCTGGTATATCCATATATATGATAAAATCAGGGTTTTCATGCATTTCAGATGTTTTTCTACATTTGTATTGGGTTTATTGCATGTGTTTTGTGACCTTTTGAAATAAGTTTATTATATGTTTGTGTGGTCATGGGTTTATCGAGTTTTGACAGGAAAATCGCTAATTGTGGATGAGTTTTGAGGTAAATGAAGTGAAGGTTGGAAATGAGTGCCTACGTTGGGGTCAAGAAGGCGAAACGTGGCCGAAAAGAGAAGTATCGGACGACACAAGGAGAGCATGAACCGTGCTCCACTTTGCACGGCTCGTGCTCCGTTTTAACAACGGTCAGTTAGTGCTGTGAAGGAGCACGGACTGTGCTCCACTCTCGGCCAGCATGGGTATTTTAGCATCCAAAGAGCATGGACCGTGCTCAACTTGGCGATACCCGACAGATTTTTTTTTGGGCCGGATTTTCTTTCCTTCCATGGGCTTCAGTTACCCCCAGTATTTAAGGCCTTGCTTTGGATGAAATTTGCACCACTTTTTACCCTATTGAAGAGCAGAGAAAGCAAGAGACAGTGGAAGAACACGAAGAGCAACTGAGATCAAAATTCAACACGACATAAGTTGTTTTATGATATTTAGTTTATGTTAATTATGTTAGCTTTGATTGTCAAATTATTTTCCATAGATTGTAATTTGACGATGAGAGGCTAAACAATTAGAGATTCTAGGATTTAACACAATTATAGATATTTGTGTTTTCGATTAATTTTATTGTTCCATTTCTTTATCTGCTTATGCTTCCTTGTGTTTATTGTCTTGTGAATTTGATTGGCCATTAAGTACGCATGTGTAATTGATTGATTATCACTCGAAAGATGTTAATTACTTGACGGATTATGATTGCATAACGCGAGCTTGCTAGATCGAGAGATTGGTAGGTAGTCGCGAAGAGAACAAATCTTAGAAGCATTTAGGAGTTAAACAACAATCTGAAATCGAGAGATGAATTTTGGTGTTTAATCCACTTCTAGAACTTACTCAAGATAGAGGAATTAGATAAATTAGTGATTCTCCTGCAGATTCAGGAATTAAATTCAGTTTAATCTATTAATTGAAATCATAAATTCCATATGTGTGTACACCCAGAATCCAATTTATTCCTATATTTTTCCACTTGAGCTTTTGTATTCTTGTTCTTTCTGTTAATTAATTTTATCGTTTTGTTTAATTTTTATTTAGTTAAAATCCAAAATTCTGATCTGGTTATCTAGATAAAGTAGAATAGTTAGAATTGAGTACTTAGTTGAATTACATAGCTAGTTTCCGTGGATACGATATCTGTTCTCACCAGTATTTTACTGCAATTTGTCTCGTATACTTGCAAGTCATTTTTGTGTGAAATAAAAGAGTGAACAATATACTTAGAACAAAAAACTGATGTAGTTATGTTGGACCATATAATGGATCATAATCCGTTAGATGGTTCAAAGAGGGTCAAACTTTGTCCTTATTAGCCCAAAACCCACCCAGGTCCACGCCCATTCCAACCCAGCAGAGTTGGAGTCTGTGCGCCACGCGCCCCATGCTATCTTTTTTTTTTTTTTGCGGATTTTTCGTTTTAAATTAGTTTTTTCCAATTTTTTTATTTTTCGAAAACCATTTTTATAACTCCGATTAATTATTGAGCGCAATATACGAGCTGCTGGATAAAAAAATTATTTAATTTTAGGGTTTACTAATTTCATTTTAGCGTATATATATATACATATATTTCAAAAAATTAATTATCGAACGCAGTGCACGAGTCCACTCATTAGCGTAGAGCGAGTACATTGTACAAGATCCCGGATAAAAAAATTAAATTAATTCAATTTAATTTTTAGAGTTTATTAATTTCATTTTAGAGTATATGTTTGTTTTAAAAAAAAACAATTATCGAGCGCAGTGCATGAGCCCACGCGTTAGCATTGAGCGAGTGTACTACGTACGATGCTGGATAAAAAAAATTACATTTTTTCATCAGGCGTCTCGCTCAACGCTAAAGCATGGACTTGTGTACTACACACTATGATTATTTTTTTGAATTAAATAAAAAACTCTAATTGGGATTAAATAAAATATTTTTGAATAAAAGAACTACAAAAATCGAAAAGAATGAATAAAAAAAGAAGACTATCCCACACGCCAGAGAGTTTGGGGGTGGGATTGGGCTGATGAGTTTGTAACCCGTTAGACCATCTCATATAAATTTTTGTTTATGTTTTTTAGTTATGTTTTGACTTTCATAAAAAATTTGTTTTGATGTATTTAATTGCATAGTGTTTGATTTCAGATGCAGTTATTGGGCTTAGACTATGTAACTGGGATTTGAGAACTGACCCTACATGGGCCGCTCAATTCAATGAAATAACGTCTGGGGGTCATGAAAATTCCGATGCTACGTTACGCGTAGCATGCCTGAATTTTCTTTTTTATTTTTTAAAATTATTTTTAAAATATTTTTTCCTAATATTTTTTTTGAATATATATTACTTGTTAAGTAGATGTTAATTATATTTGTCCCGATTTTTTTTATTTCACCTCCTACTATGTAAACGGTAATATTGTTAATTTTTTCACACGATATCGTAAAAATACACACCTATACCGTTTACATAATAAGAGGAGGAAAAAAAAACCGCGACAAACATAATTAACATCTACTAATGTCGCCATTTATATCCAAAAAAAATTGCAAAAATATTTTTAAAATAATTTTAAAAAAAGAAAAAGAAAAATTTGGGCACGCTACCCTTACGGGTAGCATCGAATTTTCCGGGGGTGATTCTATTCACAAACCCCAATTTTTCTCTTCGCACAACTTATCATGTTTATTAGTTTTTATTTCAATTTTAAATCCTTGTAGCTTTAGTTCAATTTTATGATTATTAATTAAAATTTATTCTATAAAATTATAATTTATATTTATTTTTTAATATTTAACTTTCAATTTTTAGTTAATAATTGATTAAATATCATAGCTAAGTATTTCGTAATCATAATTTATAATTTTTTAATTTAATTAAAGTGTCCGATTATAGCCCTGTGTGCTGCTTCAATGGCTCGATATGAAAGACAACCTGCTCCACATATAGTTCCGCGAACCACATTTTCTAAACGAATCAGAGACAATCCGAATTGATCTTGAAGTATGATTGATTATATTATAATTAATTAATTTTTATTTTTACAAAAATAATCATAAATTTTAATAGTAGAATACGGAGTTTGAAATGAATGATCTCATCTCATCCCCTACTTTAAAGTCTAACTTCTTTTCTTATTTTTTTTGAGGAAAAACAGACTTTGTGTTTTGAGCATCCTCGATACAATTTAAGTCGAACTATATATTTAAATTCTAAAGTGCACCCACGATTACTAAAAAAAAAGACAAATTAAAAGGCAAACTTGCTAATTAAAAAAAAAAAAAAAAGACACTATAACTGCTCAACAACCTCTCCAATCGTGAATAATTAATACTGTAAGTTGATAGCTGCGAAATTCATTTTTTAATTGTTCACACTTCTGACTGCTCCAAAAAAGAATAGCTCATAACGCAAGTGACAAAATAAATAAATAAATTGAACGATTACCATCAATAATAGTATTTGGTAACTATTAAAATCTTGATTGAGTTTCTTGTAGAGTATTTATTTCAACAAACATATCAATTAGATTGATACTTTAAATATTTATAATCACTAGACAATTAATTATTTGAACAAATGGATCATCACCTAATCCATGTGGGAGTGTTAAGTGCAACACACAACATTCACTCTCTAAAATAATATTGCATATCTTATTCTCATATTATTGATACATATCACGTGTATCAATATTCACATATGTGTACAGTATAAAAATCGAAATAAAAAATTAAGTATTAAACACCAATTAAGGTCCTGTTGGGAAGTCCACGTTCAGTTGTTTTTTGTCGTTAAAAGGGACAGAACATTAGTTAAACCTCTCCATCCAAATATGGCAGCAAATTCCCCTCTAAAAAGACTAAACA
This sequence comes from Perilla frutescens, assembly GCA_026008535.1. Lineage (NCBI taxonomy): Eukaryota > Viridiplantae > Streptophyta > Magnoliopsida > Lamiales > Lamiaceae > Perilla > Perilla frutescens. The sequence goes on along the minus strand of BRKX01000007.1, from coordinate 39,925,255 downwards.
AAAATAAGCAGAAATTAATTGTAAAATCTTGCATGTTACCTGTCAATTCTTTTTTCTTTATTTTGTTTTGTTCAAAAACCTCAACTTGTATACATTTTTATTAATTAGCTCATGGGGTGGCTTAGTTACGGGTACCTATTAAATCGGGCTATTTAGTTAGAGCACATTGGTAAGTGGCGATTCCGGAATGCGTATATATATATATTTTTGAATTAATACTATTGAGCGTCAAACATGGTAGACATTTCAAGAAAGTGGGAGTCCTATTTTTCCTTATATTCAAATATTGCTTCCCATCAAGACTGAGCAGAGACCTCGGCTGCTTCTGATTACTGCATCAGATTCTGGACTGTGATTCTTCCTTCTCTCCTTCATTCTTTGATTGTAAGATTTATTTTTTTTTATTTTTTTGATTGTGGGTTTCGCTCTATATGTATGCTTATATAATAAGTAGACTAAAAAGTTTATAGCTTTCGTTTTCATGTTATGATCTTGGTTTTGACTTGATGTTTACTACAAATCTTCAAGAATGTTTGTTTAGTATACGCACCTATGTTGTTAGAAATAGTTGTGATTTTGATCAATCAATTCTTAGCTGCGGCTTTAACAATGAAGCACCCATGAACTGATTGGAAGTGTGAGTTGCATTTCTAGACATGAGTTGACTTTTACTTCGTGGATTAAGGTTTTTGATGACTGAAAGAGATAGTTGTGTCTCCATTTTTGGAGTTAGAAGCTTCTAGAAGCAATAGTTCTTGGATTCTATACTCTGCTGTAGAGCTGAGTGGTTCGATCAAGATTTCCCTTTTGAGAAGTTTCTTGAAAACTATGATTGATTTTGAATGATTTGATAGAAAATATGTGATGTGATGTCTTAATTTGGTTAATATTTCAGGTTTTTGTACACTAATGGCTGCTGCAGCAGTACTGGCTTCTGATACTTGCTGTCACAGCATTGTAGAATTGATGAATCATGGGAGATCAGGAGATAATCTTAGTTTTTCGAGTTCTTTGAAAAGCTACACTAAGTTTAAAACTAGGAAATTTCGTAGGTTTCGAGTTGAAATGCAAAAAAGAGAGTTGCCACCAGCACAAATAGGCAGGCCTAATAGAGTTATCAAAATGGTGCCTACAAGTGAAATCAGAAAACGAGTGTCACCGTCCGTAGATACACCGGGAATTGTAAATGGATCTGCAAGGAATATTAATGGATCTGCAAAGAATGTAAATGGTGTTCATGTAGCTACTAGCCGGAGCCTGGTTAAGAAAGATCCTACTCCGCCCCCTTCAAAGTTGTCGAGGCTTAAGGAACTTCCGCCCATTGAAGGGCCAAGGGTTTTGCCTTCAGATGAAAGTTTTAGTTGGGCTAATGAAAACTATAACTCTGTTCAAAGGACCATTGATGTGTGGTCATCTCTTATTTCACTGCGTATTCGTGTTCTGTTGGATGATGCCAAATGGACATACATTGGAGGTTATTCTGAGGAGAAGCAGGTGAGTTTGGCTATATATGACATGTAGATGTAGTAGTTCTACTTCTATCGACTTGACCTACTGTTGTTTCTTGGTTTAGCTGGTTCTGATCTTCATCTCCCCACTTTAGCCTATGTTTACATCATAAGCTCTTGTTATTTTTCAGAAACAAAGAAGAAGGAAAACAGCATCATGGTTAAGGGAGCGCATTCTGCAACTTGGTCCGACTTTAATCAAGCTCGGGCAGCTAATGTCAACAAGATCTGATCTATTTCCTAAAGAGTATGTGGAGGAGCTCTCTAAACTGCAGGTACACTCTTGACTCAGTCATGGCAAAAAATCCAGATTCTACAATTAGTTTAGCTTTATAAATCTTTTATGAATAATTTACGCATGTTTCTTGATTCCTTTTGCCAAAATTGTCTCATCAGGACAGAGTACCTGCTTTCAGATCAAGTAAAGCTAAAAAATTGATTGAAAAGGAATTGGGAGCTCCAGTTCATGTGCTGTTCAAGAAGTTTGAGAACCTACCATTGGCAGCTGCTAGTCTTGGTCAGGTGTACTCTCTCTCTCTCTCTACAAACACACTTACTAGCTTGAATATTTGGAATACATTTCAATGGGAAAATTAATAACAAGCTAGTGTTCTTTTTTCCTCTATATCAGCAAGGGGATGATTCCACTATCCATTCTATGATATCCACTTTAATCTATAAGTCATGTTATATCTCATTTTTAATATGACTTGGAAAGGGTATTTATTATTTTCTCTTTGGTGTACAGTCTCCTCAATATTTCTGTATTCCATTTACTTCATTTTGGTTAGTATGAAAATGTACTCAAGTCAAGGCAACTCTGCTTCTTCATATTATATAAGATTTATGATTTATCAATCATGGTAGTAATTGAAAAGTAACATTGATTGATGAGCTTGATGAACCTAGAATCTGATATCTAATGAGCACATTATGCTGATCATCATGGTTGTAAATATCGTTAGGTTCACAGGGCTACCTTGCATAACGGGGAGACAGTGGTGGTGAAAGTTCAAAGACCAGGGTTGAAGAAACTTTTTGACATTGACCTCAGTAAGTGAAAAATAGCAAGTCTTGGACAATACATATTGTTATATATAAGAAATTAACTAACGTTGCATTTTCTTGATTGTTCCGTGTCATTCTCACTCTTCAGAAAATCTAAAGCTAATTACCGAACTCTTTCAAAGAAGTGAAACTTTTGGTGGTCCAACAAGGGACTGGGTTGGAATATATGAAGAATGTGCCAGGTAAGTTAGCATCAACTAACTGTATCTGGAAAAACATTTTGCATTTATAAAACATCTTTGTAATATAATTAGATAGTATTACACATGAAAGGTTTGCCTTTTGGCTTTAGCTTGTGATTTTTATTTATTAACCTATTACATCTGATATATGTTCATGGAAATTCTAGGATTTTGTATGAAGAAATTGATTACGTAAACGAAGCAAAGAATGCTGATAGGTTTCGTCGGGATTTTCGGAATATAAAGTGGGTCCGAGTTCCTGTATGTGTTCCTCCTGAAGGACTTATAGTTCTTGTTGCTTTTCCAGGCTTATTCTAATTTCTATAACTGAAAATAACATTTTCCTCTTTGGGAAAGCTCATTACGCCACCTTTGCTTATTGGTTAGTTATTAGTTATTACACATGATCATTGTATATAACATTTTAATTATTTTTGTAAATTTTTAACTACAGATGGTCTTCTGGGATTATACAGCACTAAAGGTTCTAACACTGGAGTACGTTCCAGGTGCTCCTCTTACATCTAAATTACCAATTTAATTTCTCATTCGACATAATAAGCACATATACAGCTAATCATGCATATATAAGGTAAAAAGATTTCATCTTATATATGTAACTTGAATTTCACCATTTGGATTAGGTATCAAGATAAACCAATTGGATATGATAGATGCATATGGTTATAGTCGATCTAAAATCTCATCGCGTGCAGTTGAAGCCTACTTAATTCAGGTTAATCTGGTTTCTTTATCTTTCTCTGTATGATTTGATTTTGAACTCTTAATTAATTCGTCTCCCTTTTTTTAGATACTACACACTGGTTTCTTTCATGCTGATCCTCATCCGGGGAATCTTGCTATTGATCGGGACGAAGCACTCATATACTACGACTTTGGTATGATGGGAGATATTAGGAGCTTTACAAGGGAGAGGCTATCAGATCTCTTTTATGCTGCTTATGAAAAGGATGCAAAAAAGGTATGATTTTATATGAATTTAGTTTCATACATCTGCATTCATAATTAAGATTCTGGTAATGATCAGTATTGTGTGTACATTGTATGTTCGAACAGAAGTAGATAGCTAATATATGAGTGGTGATTGCTGCAGGTTATGCAAAGTCTCATAGATCTTGGAGCACTTAAGCCCACAGGAGATATGACATCAGTACGTATATATATTCTTGATCTTGATTCTTGACTAAACAACTCATATATAATTGTATACTACATTATATATGATAATTAATTTGAATGAAATCAATTGTACTTGATCGAGGCCTTACGTGTCTGATTTGAATTAGGTGAGGAGATCAGTGCAGTTTTTCTTGGATAATTTGTTGAACAAAAGAATTACTCAACAGCAAACTTTGTCAGCAATTGGTGAGGTATATATATATATATATATATATATATATATGAAAACTTAATTAGTTCATGTAATATTTTGTTTGTTTTTGTGTTTGAGATGTGAGTTTCTCATTGGGAAGTTGTGTTGCAGGATTTATTTGCTATAGCAACAGATCAGCCATTCCGGTTTCCTTCCACTTTTACATTTCTGATCAGGGCATTTTCAACGCTTGAAGGTACATAGGTGTTCTCTCTCTTCTTCTCTCTCATGATATTCCTAATTGTATGAATTGAAATCTTGTGTTGTATACTAATTAAGATGAATTGGTGTGTTGCAGGCATCGGCTATACTCTGGACCCCGATTTCTCGTTCACAAAGATTGCTGCACCATACGCACAGGATCTCTTAGGAAGAAGATATCAGCTGACAGGGACACAAGTAGTCCAAGAAATATCAAAACAAGCCGATGATGTACTCACTACTCTCCTACTATTGCACATCTATCTATCTTCATCTCATTCCTATATCTGAATTGCTCGTAACGTATTCTGAATTCTGAATGTGTTTCAGGCAAGATCACGTACAGTCTCCATGCCTTACCGTATCCAGCAAATTGAAGACATTGTAAAACAGCTCGAATCTGGAGATTTGAAGCTCCGAGTTCGTGTTCTTGAGGTGGTCATCAATTTCTTCATCACAATCATGCATACCATTTACCAACTCTTGCTCAGCTTCTGATCAATAATTTCTCAATCATATTCATGCCAACTCTTGATTCATATATAAATATATATGTGTCTGCATTTTGTCAGTCGGAAAGAGCAGCTCAAAAGGCAAACATGCTGCAGATGGGAACCATGTACACAGTTTTAGGGGGAGTCCTCCTAAACCTTGGCCTAACATTGAGCATTCAAGGCAGTCGAGCCGTTGCCAGCGGCTCGTTTCTAGGCGCAGGTAAGTCATTCAATTATTCTAACTAGATCTGTTCTGCAATTTTCCATCCATTCATCAAGAGATGATCAGTACTAATTAAGCAGAAATTAATGTTGATTATGTTGCAGGTGTTTTCCTCATTCTATTGCTCAGATCATTGCAGAAGGTGAAGAAGCTTGATAAATTTGAGAAAATGATATGATAATTCCATTCATTAGATATTCAGATTATAATTAGGCCCTCATCAGAAAGGCTGCATGGGAAACCTTTTTTATTTTATATTTTTATTTTAGATTTACAATTTTCTTCTGATGCGTTCTTTCTTAGAATGTCATGATGTACGTGCGATACACGAGTGAAATACTAATTCTTTCATACTGTATTCAGAAATTACAGTTTGAATGTTGTGAAAGCGCTTCGGAATTTTTTTTCCGATCTTATATGACTAAGTTTAAAAATAAGTTTCTGAGCGGATCATTATGTGTTCGGAAATTTGTTTTTGAATATCTCTCATTTTGTTTAGAAACTTATTTCCGAAGCCACCTGTTTGCAACCAAAAACTTATTTATGAACCTCTATTGTGTTGTTCAAAAATAAATTTTCGAGCATTATTCTAATAAATAGTTTAACACCTTTTCTAGGTATTTTACTGAGAGCAGTGTCGTTGGTCCAATCAATCTTGAGTTACAACCTGATTATCAAGATGTATTCAACACTACGGAATTATTTGATTCTCGTGAAGAGTTGAGTAATTGGGTGCGTGAGAGAGCTATTCCCCTTGGCATTGTTGTCATCGTGAGTTGTTTAGAAATTGCTACTGAAAGAAGAATACCTCATTTGGTGTTGAGTTGCGAAATGAGTGGTCATTACCGTGAGCCAATTAATCTTCAGTGGAGATAGAATCGAAATGATTGCGCAATTGGGTGGGAAGACTTTGTTAATTGAATAACTTTTTGAATATTAATAAACTATTTGTATTTGGTTAATTGAAGAACTTTGTTATGTTATAATAGACTATTTCTATTTAGTTGTATTGTAATAGACTACTCATGTTTGTTAACTTGTACTAAGGAACAGGTAAACAAAACAGATATATGACCTGTTTATGAATCATTTTCTTAGGTTCATAAATATATTTTTGAATCAGCCTTTTTAGATTCGGAAACATCTTTTTGGACATGCCTTTTTAGTTAAGAAATATATTTTTGAACCTGTCCCTTTAGATTCAGAAATAACTTTTTAAACCGGCTAGAATCATTTAACCTTACAAATATAAAAGATGTGATAACATAAACATAAGATAAAACATGACAAAACATCTATAATATCCCATAAAAGTCATGAGAAACATTAACATAAGATAAAACAATATCCATAATATCCCATAAAAGTCACGGCTAAATGCGTTTTGAAATGGATCAAAAGGCCCTCCCGGGAATGACCCTCTAAGCAGCTCATCTTGGTCATCATTATCATTGGCACATTCATAGGGATTATGATCTTGGTCATCATTATCATTGACAGCTTTATTGGGATTATTATCATCCGCTCCATTATTAAAGTGTTGATTTTCCTATTCTTCTTCCGCAACTTTAATTTTTTCATAATGTTCGAGAGCATTTTGTCTTTCTCACCTTACAAAGGTCGTGGGTCTCCTTTGATAAATTGAATAAGAAAGATTTAACAAGTATCATTACTATTCCAACTGTGAGCAAAAAAATGTTTATGAATGAACTTGAAGCAGTTCAAAAACAATAATTTGAACCTAAGGCATCTCATTCTAAAATAAGTTTTTGAAGCCTCTTCAACAGGTTCAAATCATTTTTGAACATTCATACTGTTATTCCAAATATTGTTTCTGAATATGCCCAGTAACGTTCAGAAATATTTTTTTGAATACTTAATTATACAAAAATAAACTTGTTTCTGAACTAACAACATGTGATTCAAAAATTACAGGTCGAACGACCTTCATACCATCAAAACATATCAATGTAAAATCGACACCCACAATTTTAATACAATTCCAATGACATTCATACCATCTTTCACATACAATTTCAATGCAATATTTAGATTTCAAAACATATTATAGCGATTTAAACTAAGTTACATAAACAAATCCTAATTTTGCATATGGGAAAAATCATAAACAAACCCTAAACCCTTAAACTAAGTAGGAAAAACTTACAATTAAGGGACATGAGGCTCGATAGTTGATGGGTTTTCGAGTTTCAGAGATTGAAGTTCGAAACTATTTCGACTGGATCGAATTTTGCACCCTCTTTCAGAGATTTTGAAGTTAAAAGTTTTTTTGCCTTTCTTTTGTTGTCTTTCTTTCTTTCGTTAGAAGTTGGAATTCTGATTTCCTTTTTTCTTTTTTTTGTTGTTTTGTTTTAAAAACTAAATGCAAAATTCTGATTTTTCATTTTTTTTAAGTTGAGGGGTATAATAGTCTTTTAGTGTGGTGTGTAAAGAAAAAATGAAAAAAAAAATAAGAATTTTTGTAGTGTGTAAAGTAATTGTGATGTGAAAAGAAAATTTGGTGGTATAGATAGAATCACCCAATTATATATTTTATTTTTAATTTTTTGCGAATTGCAATTACCAAATATGTTGATCCATGCATGATTCACTGGATATGTATGAGAATTAATAAATTGTACTATATGAGTTTGCTACATATCACAATTGTTATAATATCTCTACACAAAAGAAAACAAGTGAGAAAATAATAAGATTTGGTAAAATTTGTAATACGGAGATATAAATTAATATACAGTTAATAAAATTTGATGAATACATTGTTTTCACGTACGTAAGTTTATAACGACTAATAATATTTCTTTTAGCAATATGACATTATTGTTATTAAATATCATTTTTATATAATCATAACCATTAATATTTTACGATTATGACTGCGAGTTTCCTTCCTAATTAATCAAACAAAAAATAATAAATTGAAAAGCAAGAAATGAACATTGGTAAGTAATTAATTTTGATGGTTGGTGCATGAGATGGATATATATACGTCAACTCATCTAAAAATTATATACCAAAATTAATATTTGATGTGGTCCTCATTAAGGTACATTAATTTATTGATACCCACTTTAAAAACATAATAAACGACGGTGCACTTGCAGTATACATATTCATCACAATTATTGATGTGCATATAGTACTAATTATAAATAAAAAATATAATATATTTCATAAAGCTTTGCCTAACCTAATTAATTTTCTAATGCAATTAATATAACAGGGCTACTTGCAAGAGAATTCTATGTAAAGGTTAGGTGAAGGTGTAGTTTTAATAATATTTAATATTTTTGCAATATGACTATACGATTATTGGAACTAATTAAACCTATACTGCATACACGAATACATAATTTCCCTTGAGTTGAATTAAGGTTTAACAAGTGTGTGTGTGTGTGTGTCTGTGTTGTATTAATTATTTCCTTATTCATTAGTTAAAATTTAATTTTTTTATTATTCATGTTGTTCTTTAGTAATTAAGGATTTGAGTAGTAGTTTATATATATATATATATATATATATATATATGAACAGAAAGAAGTAGTTTGAGAATCTGCAATGAAAAGAAAAAATTGATGATCGATGGTTCCAGCCGCAGTAGCCAATTACCCAATTAACCCCACAGGTACATATTTCTTCTTCTTCTTCTTGCCTCTCTCTGCAAAAAATAAAATAAAATTAAAAAAGGTAGTTTAATTACACTTGTTGAGTGGAGTAGTATTAATTAATTGTGTTGAGATATGTATGTATTTGTAGATGTTTGCATAGTTGGGGTTGCTCGAACACCTATGGGTGGGTTTCTTGGTTCTCTTTCATCATTTTCAGCAACGAAGCTGGGATCCGTGGCAATTTCAAGTAACTAACTAATTAATTAACTAAATCGATATATATATATATATATATATATATATATGATTCAATTAATATGAATTATACATAATATGGTTGCATGATATATATGATGATGAGATGGATGAATTAATGATGGAAGTTGAGATATATATATAGGTTGTGTAAAGAGAGCAAATATTGATCCATTAATGGTTGAAGAAGTATTCTTTGGAAACGTGCTGAGTGCTAACTTGGGGCAGGCTCCTGCTAGGCAAGCTGCACTAGCTGCCGGTATCCCCAATTCTGTCGTCTGCACAACTATCAACAAAGTATGTGCCTCTGGGATCAAAGTTATATTCATCGAATTAGTGAAGTGATCATCGATCAAGTGTGTATACGTACGTGTTAATTTGTACATGATGATCATATCATATCATATGATCGTAATTGTTTCATTTGGTGGTGGTACGGGTACGGGTACGGGTACGGGTACGGGTGCAGCAACAATGCTTGCAGCACAGAGCATCGAGTTGGGCATCAATGATGTAGTTGTGGCTGGTGGCATGGAGAGCATGTCCAATGTCCCAAAATACCTACCACAAGCAAGGTACGTTACATACATACCTAGTTTTTTATTTATTGGAATATATACAGAAAAAAATATTAATTTGCATATGCAGGAAAGGATCTAGGGTTGGACATGATTTGGTAGTGGATGGAATGGTAAAAGATGGATTGTGGGATGTTTATAATGAGTATGAGATGGGAGTTTGTGCTGAATTATGTGCTCAACGCTATAATGTTACAACAGAGGAGCTGGTCATTCTAATTTCATTATTCAAATATATAAAACTAGCTAGCTAGCTACATTCTGAATTGATTAAATTATTAAGTGACTGTACATGTTAATATACATATATAATATTGTTGGTGTCAGTTGCAAATCCATACAATTAAACCAATGCAGCGGAAGCAATAATGAAGCACATACATCAAGAATTATCCCAAAATATCAAACAAGCAAATCACCACAAGTAATCAAGATAATAGCAAGAGATAAATGAGACACGAGATTTACGTGGTTCAGCAAAGCCTACATCCACGGGAGCAACACCAATCTTAATATTGTAGAACTCCGACGATTCGCACAACCCGCGAACTCGTCACACAATGAGTCGAGAATTACACCCAAGAATGAGATCAACCTCTCACTCTCTTACACTCTCAATCTCACCTCTAACCTCCCACAAAGACCTCAAGAATTTTGCTCTATTTTTCTTCTCGTGTTTTCCCCCTTTCTATTTTCTCTCTCTGCTCAAAATGAAGTACCACCCTCCTCTTTCTCTCTCTGCTTTCTTTTATGTAAAAAAAAAATGAATGGTCAAAGAAAAGGTCAACAAAAGAAAGGAGAAAAGGAAAGAAAAAGGAGTGGTCCCCACTCACAATTCTCCACCTCGTACTTCATTTGATAATCCTCAAATGTAGGACGAATACGAGCACCGCCCACGAACAACGACACTCGTACAAGCTGCACCACTTTACCATGGCTGCCTACATACCCAATCCAGGGATCAAGCTCCTGTAGTTCGACCTTCCGAGGAGAAGCTCCACCTCACCCCAACACCGCCCCGAAGGGCTGCCCCGTTTGAACATCAACACGGGTTGATATGTAACAAGTCCAAACAGTGTTGAAACTTGCCACCCGTCACCACCTTGGTTAACATGTCTGCTGGATTTTCATCCGTGTGCACTTTCATAAGAGAAATATCACCTTCCTCTATGACATCCCGCACAAAATGGTACCTGATATCAATATGCTTGGTACGAGCATGGTGAACCTGATTCTTTGCCAAATGTATCGCACTCTGGCTATCACACCACAGGTCCACGCGATCCTGCTTGATCCAAAAGTCACCTAGAAGACCCCACAACCACAAAGCTTCCTTCACCCCTTCTGCCAAGGCCATGTACTCAGCTTTGGTAATGGAAAGAGCCACTGTAGTTTGCAACATAGATCTCCAGCTAACGGGAGCACCGTGTACACAGAACACATATCCCGTAGAAGATCGTCGTCTGTCTAGATCACCCGCATAATCCGAGTCCACAAACCCATTAACCTGACATGTATTTCCATTAAAACACAATCCTGTGTCACTGGTACCCTTCAAGTACCTAAGGATCCACTTCACAGCTTCCCAATGTGTCTTTCCAGGATTAGCCATAAACCTGCTCACAACACTAACTGCTTGTGAAATGTTCGGACGTGTACACACCATCGCATACATCAAGCTGCCGACAGCACTAGCGTAAGGCACCTTTTCCATCAGTGCTTTCTCTTCCGCTGAAGTGGAGGATTGCTTACCAGAGCGCCTGAAATGGGGAGCCAACGGAGTTGCCACCGATTTTGCATCTTGCATCCCATATCTCTGCACAACCCGATCAATGTAGCTTTTCTGGCTCAGGAACAAAATATGGTTCGTCCTCTCTCTTCTAATCTCCATACCCAGTATTTTCTTAGCAGCGCCCAAATCCTTCATCTCAAACTCTTTATCAAGTTGAGATTTCAGTCTATCTATCTCCACCTTGCTCTTCGAGGCAATAAGCATGTCATCCACATACAACAAAAGATAGATATACTCACCTCCAGGAAGTCTTCAAATATAGACACAACAGTCATATTCACTTCTGGAATAACCATGCTTCAACATGAAAGAATCAAATCGCTTGTACCACTGTCGAGGAGATTGCTTCAATCCATAAATGGATTTCCTCAAGCGATAAACATGATTCTCTTTACCTTCAACCTTGTAGCCCTCAGGTTTATGCATATAAATCTCCTCCTCCAAGTCTCCGTGCAGGAAGGCGGTTTTGACATCGAGTTGTTCCAGCTCAAGATCACCATGAGCAACAGCACTCAACAGCACCCGAATAGAAGTGTGCTTCACTACAGGAGAGAAAATCTAATTGTAGTCCACTCCCTCCTTCTGTGCATATCCCTTTGCTACTAACCTCGCCTTGTACCTGATCCCACCGAGCTCAGAATTATCCTCTTTCTTCTTGTAGATCCACTCACAGCCAATAGCCTTCTTTCCTCTGGGCAATGGAAGAACCCCCTCCAAAACTTGATTCTTCCGAAAAGACTCCATCTCTTCTTCATTCGTAGCCAACCAGTTTGCGCTATCCTTGTCTCGAATAGCTGCCTGGTATGATGCTGGCACCGCATCATCCTTTGGTAGTGCACACCCGACCACGTTTGCCTGCCCATAATGCTTCAAAGGCTGATCTGACCCCAGCTTTTGAACTCTCTTGAATGCTCGCTTTGGCCTAGTGGAAGCTAAATCATCCGTAAGCCGCTGTTGGTGTAACACTTCTACATTTTCTTGATCAAGAGCCTCGTGTTCAGAAGCCTCATCACTCTGTTCTTGAGTGTCTCCATGATCCTCCTTTTGAACACCGCTAGAACCTGGTTGATCCTTCGGTTCTATCTCAATCACCTGAGACTTGACCGTCTCATTTTTCTCTTCACCGGGCATTGCAACTTTGACCTTAGCTGCCATGGAATACTCATCAAAGATAACATCCCTGCTGATTATGAACTTTGAATTTTCTAAGCACCACAGACGATATCCCTTCACTCCTGTTGCATACCCCAAGAATATTGCCTTCTTGGCCCTCACCTCAAGCTTTCCCTCACTGACGTGATAGTATGTTGTGCATCCAAAAGTTCTGAATCTTTCATAATCTGCATGTTCCCCAGACCATAGCCTGTAAGGAGTATCTCCACCTAAGCTCGAATGTGGAGATCGATTTATGAGATGAAGAGCTGTAAACATCGATTCTGCCCACCATTCTCTGCCTAACCCTGCATGTGACCGCATGGACATAGCTCGCTCTCGCAGCGTGCGATTTAGTCTCTCCGCGACCCCATTCTGCTGCGGTGTATTCCTGACAGTCCAGTGCCTAGCAATACCCTCCTGGTCACAGAACTTCGTGAAGGCACCATCTGTATACTCTGTACCGTTATCAGATCTCAATGTCTTCAATTTCTTTCCTGTCCTGTTTTCAACCATTGCTTTCCACTTCTTGAACGTGTCAAACACCTCATTCTTATGCTTCAAGAAATAAATCCAAGCATATCTAGAATGATCATCAATAAACGTGACATAGTACCTGGAGCCTCCCTTGGAGGTAACTGTAGCTGGCCCTCAGACATCCGTGTGCACATAATCCAAAATGCCTCTGCTCCTGTGTTTGCTGGCCCTGAACTGAAGTCGGTGTGTTTTCCCATACACGCAATGCTCGCAAAATTCCATGCAAGGCTTCTTCAAGTTCTTCAGCAAACCTTCTTGACAAAGCAGATCCAGGCCCTTCTCTGACATGTGTCCGAGTCTCCTGTGCCATAACCGGGTGTAGTCCCTTGGGTTGCTACTAGTTCCATCTGCTCCAACTGCCGCACTTCCTGTCACCGTTGTGCCCAAAAGCGTATACAAATTCCTCTGACGGATACCCTTCATCACAACTAAAGAACCCCGAACAACCTCCATGACTCCATTCCACGTGATAATTTTGCATCCACCAGAGTCCAAAGCACCAACGGAAATAAGGTTCTTACACAATTTCGGGACATGTCTCACATCCTTCAAGGTTCTGATAACCCCATCATGCATCCTGATTCTGATCGAACCAACCCCCACTGCTTTGCAGGAATGATTATTTCTCATCAAAACAGTTCCACCATCTATTTCCTCGTAGGTAGTAAACCACTTCCTATTCGGAGACATATGATAAGAGCATCCTGAATCAAGTATCCACTTAACGGAGCTTTCCTCATCACCTGTGGCATTGAAACAATCGCCGACATCCCCTTCATGTGAAGCAAAACCAGCTTCTTGTGTCCCTTGTACCTTCTTCCAAGTTGTTTTCTTGTTGGGGCAATTCGCTTTGAAATGCCCAAGTTCCCCACACTTAAAACATGGTCTCTCTGCAAGAGGTTTTGAACTAGATCCAGCCTTTCCTCCCTTGCCTTTCTCTCGATAATTTGCCTTGCCCCTCGAGTACAACCCCTGTGCCTGCTCCTTGCTCATGCTAGTAGCCATGCCACTAGTTGCAATCTTTCGAAGATCATTCGCCAGGAGTGAAGTCCTAGTCTCATCCATCGTCAGATTGTCGCCTACGAGCATCAAAGTTTGTACAAGATTTTCATATGATTTTGGCAATGAGAGAAGTAGCATAAGAGCTTGATCCTCATCGTCCACCTTCACATCAATATCCCTCAAGTCTGAAATGCACCTGTCAAACTTGTTTATATGTTCCTGGATAGGTGTACCTTCCTCCATCTTGCAAGTGTACAATCTGGATTTCAAGTAGATCCGATTCGTTAGAGTCTTCGTCATGAAGTTCGCCTTTAACTTCAACCACACTCCCGCGGCGGTTACCTCACTATCTACCAAGAAAGCAACATCCCTCTCAAGGCAGAGAATGATCGACGCTCGTGCTTCGAGATCTAACTCTTCCCAATCCTCATCCGACATGTCTTCGTGCTTCTTTTCTTTACCCGCCAAAGCTTTGGGTAGCTTTTGTGAGATTAGCAAATTCTTCATTTGCATCCTCCAATAGGAAAAATCATTTTTTCCATTGAACCTTTCAATCTCGTACTTCCTTATCTTGACCGCACCACTCGTGGACGTCATTTTCAGCTTGTTTCAAATTTAAATTTCTCTCAGGAGTTTCGTCGAACACCTCGTATGCGCTTCTGCCAGAATCTGCTCAATGCCCCTCAAATTTGAGCTCAACCACCCGAATTTGATATCAAGCTCTGATACCAATTGTTGGTGTCAGTTGCAAATCCATACAATTAAACCAATGCAGCGGAAGCAATAATGAAGCACATACACCAAGAATTATCCCAAAATATCAAACAAGCAAATCACCACAAATAATCAAGATAATAGCAAGAGATAAATGAGACACGAGATTTACGTGGTTCGGCAAAGCCTACATCCACAGGAGCAACACCAATCTTAATATTGTAGAACTCCGACGATTCGCACAACCCGCGAACTCGTCACACAATGAGTCGAGAATTACACCCAAGAATGAGATCAACCTCTCACTCTCTTACACTCTCAATCTCACCTCTAACCTCCCACAAAGACCTCAAGAATTTTCCCCCTTTCTATTTTCTCTCTCTCCTCTTTCTCTCTCTGCTTTCTTTTATGTAAAAAGAAAATGAATGGTCAAAGAAAAGGTCAACAAAAGAAAGGAGAAAAGGAAAGAAAAAAGGAGTGGTCCCCACTCACAAATATGTATGCAATGCAGGACAATTATGCAGTCCAAAGTTATGAGCGCGGTATAGCTGGTCATGATAATGGTGCCTTTGCATGGGAGATTGTACCGGTAATTTAATTAATCAATTAGATCGATCATATATATTTTGATCGATGGATGATTTGGTTTGGTAATCCTATTCCTAGCTAATTGGTAGGTAGGAGTTTAGTAAGTTAATATTAATGGGATATGATGCAACAGGTTGAAGTGCCTGGAGTTTGTAGATAAGGATGAAGGCCTAGGAAAGGTATATACTATATACAGTATATTAATTAGGTTAATTATATTTCTAAGTAATTCTTAATTAATGACCAGTTTGATGCTGCAAAACTAAGGAAGCTAAGACCATGCTTTAAACAAACCGGCGGCACTGTCACTGCTGGAAATGCTTCTGCCATAAGGTCCATCACTAGACAGATATCTTGCTTTTCAGTTCAAAATATTCAACATCATATATATTATATATACAGCGATGGTGCTGCAGCTGTTGTTCTGGCAATACCAAAAGCAATTAGAAATGCAGGATTACAAGCATCTGAAATCAATGAAGCTTTTGCAAACCAGAAGCTTTAGGATCTTAATCCGGTTTCATCTTCTTCTACGTATTAATTAAGTGTTGCTTAATTAATTAGTGGATATATGGTTTTGTTGTTGGTGGTAGGAAAAAGTGAACGTACATGGGGGAGCAGTGTCGTTGGGGCATCCTCTAGGGTGCGGTGGTTATATATTGAATATTGATTATTACCTCCGTTTCATAATGTTTGTTGTTTAAGGTTTTTTTTTAGTTTCAAAATGTTTGTTGTTTTATATAATTTGACATCCTCTCTCCCAATTTTAACCCACTCAAATCCTACAAGATTTTTTTATTCTAACTTACCTATAATATATGAAGAGAGAAAAATATATGGAGAGAAAATATTGTTATTTTTTAGGAAAATATAGATGAATTAGATTTTATGGCATATATAAGGGATGAGTATATTTGTCCACGAAATTAATTCTTAATTCCAGATAAAAAAAACAAAACAACAAACATTATGAAACGGAGGTAGTATTTATTTTGAGGATTCCACACCAACACAAATAATTTTATGCCAATCATGTAACAGATTACCAGACCCCTTTAGTTGAAAATTTAATTATTCCATGGGGTTTGAATTGCTCCATATTACAAATAATGGCCTTGATTAATGCTCGTTTTCAAAAGAATTAAATTAATACTATTTTTTATTTTATTTTTTAACAAATTAACGCACAAGTTAACACTCAATTCTTCACATATTAAATTATTATTATTATTCAGGAATCATTTGAAAACCCTTGCTAAAACTTAAAACCCTCAAATGAGAAAAAAAAATATGTGGGGCCAGATTTCACGTGGCACACCTGGACCATTGCCCCATTCTCCATCTCCATCTATACGAAACGCCAGCCCCTCTCTCTCTCTCTCTCTCTCTCTCCTTTCTCTCTCTTGCTTTTTTGATGTCATTTAAATTTCAATTCTCGACGCACGCAACACAACTCAAGCAGCAAAGCTGAGATAGAGATACCAACCAAACTCTACCTGCGTGAGTAGCCGACTTCAGCTCAACCACTCACCCATGGCGGTACCATTTTCACCTTCTTCTTTTTTCTTCTTCGTGTAGTCGTGCCTCTGTTTGCGGCTTCGTTGTGTCATTAATTTCAATTTTCATGTATTGACGACTTTCTATACACAATTATTACTCCACAGCTACAGGAAAAACAAAAATCAATTATTCGAGTGTGATGATTGTGTTTAAAGGAATGCCCTATTATTTCTACTTATAAATTTGAATGAAAGTTTTGCTCTTTGGCTTTTGCGGCATTGCGCTTCTGTTTAGTCAGTTCACTGCTGTTTACATAGTAATTAAAGGCACAAAATTATGGAATTTTTTTATTAAAAAAGAAAAAGAAAAAGATTAGCTTTACTTGTGAAGATTTTATTATTGACCTCAGTAGCAGCATTAGTTATGATAAATTTGAAGTAGACTAATTATATATAAGCAAATTAGGCATGATTTTGTGTTAATTTTAGTAAACCATGATTGCACCTCAAAGGAATATAAAGATGAGAAGAAAAACAAATAGAAAGGAAAAAAGCATACCTTTTGTCTTTCACAGCTATGGCTGTATGTTCTTGATCTTTACAGATTATTATGATTATATTGTTGTAGTGTTATTTTGAAAGTCTGGTGCTTCTTTATCTGACTTTGGATGGTACAACAATCTCATTATTTACTTATGTGATTCTGCATATTGTGTTTATCAAATCTTATGCAGCTAAGATCCTTCCAGTTATGCAACAATCATGTTCATGGCCTCTAATTAGATGTCCTGATAAGTGTATGCAACTGAAGCATCTAGTAGCCCACTAGCCCTTATAACATTGCATCCATGACTATGAGCCTTTTGCTCGTGTCTGTGAGCTCATCTTAGTGTTTGTTAAGCCTTTTCTCTGGTGAATCATCTCACACAGTTACAAATTATTAGTAGCTAGCTTTATATTTCACCGTAGGATTTGGACTTGTTTATTGACTAGCTTAGCAATTTCACTAATTTCCCAACTATGAGAAGTTAGGATGCATATCACTGTCCAGTTGCTGCAATCGATACCTAGGTTGAAGTTATGGATGTTCATAGAGTAATAACTGGCATTTTGCACAGGAAAGAGACCTGCCACTACCAAAATTTGGAGAATGGGATGTGAATGACCCAGCATCGGCTGAAGGGTTCACTGTGATCTTTAACAAAGCTAGGAATGAGAAAAGAACCGGTGGAAAGTCCGACTCTCCACCAAAGGATGACTCCGTCTCCGCCTACAAGCACGGATCAACTCTCGGAAAGCCTCATCCTGTAAGTTGTGGCATTGATGAGAAGATTACTTTCATGGTTCAATTTCTTTGAAGATGTACTTGTTCAATTTCCCTTTGTTATAAGTTAGTGTTTGCATATTTGGTTACCCTGTAGAAGTTCAGCAAGATTGATATTAATTTTGTTATGCTGTTATATTCATTGCAGAAGAAATGGTTTTGCTGCATGCAGTCTGCTTCCGCAGAATCGTGAGCAGCTCTTGGTGCTGCCAAAATTGGAATTGCCTTATTTTATGATCTCAAATTTATTGGAGGTGTGACCTTTTCTAGACGAGATACATATTATAGTGTGTAACAAATCTATTTAATTTATTTCTTATCTTGTCATTGGACTGGTGTTTTCCTTCATATATCGATTTTCTTTATTTGGTTTGCCGTAATATTAATGTACCATCAACATTATGCAAATAATACATCTCGTCTGTTCAAAACCATTCAAAAATATAACTAGATCCATCAAGCTTTCTCATGAATGAGCTAACAAATTAATCCATCATATAACTTATAAGCGACCAAAATAAGATGACATGCAAAAATCAAGTAAACAAAATGGATCACAAAAATCCAAAGGCTCTCTCATTGATCACCAAACAAAACACAATCAAATTCTTGTTATTTTAGAGCAACTGAGGCCTAGAACATAATCAGCTCCAATACCTGCTGCAGATGTTTCACTCCTTGCCGCTCTGATCGAAAAGACGGGAAACAAGACCGACCCTCCACCATGGTGTTACTGTCAATGACTCCTTGTTCTGGGATATAAGATTAGGGAGACCACTTTGGGCTACTGATGTCGTCTCTTTCGAGCTCGTCACTGAAGACCTGCAATCCACACAACACAGCAGAAACATTAAACCTACTATAGCTTATTTCAAGCCTGCCAACATCAATACAGTTCAGAATCTGAGATACATACGCAGGCACATGTGGACCTTCATAAGCAAAGGTTGATACACCTTGTCGCTGCTTATGCTTGGGATTAGCTGTGCACAAGACATACACACGCCCACGTCGCTTCACAGTGCGACAAAACTCACACAACTTTTTGACTGATGAACGGACCTTCATCCTGGCATGGGCCAATCAGTCATAATGCCATCAGAACACATCATATAAACAAAGTAGGATGTACCAGTAAACACGGCCAAATTGCATTTAAACATCATTTCTGCCATGCTATAAAAGAGTAGGTGACAAGAAGATCAAAAGGGTTCCACCATTAAGCCAACAAGACAGAAGCAACTCGAGAAAGGGTTAACTATTTTAAAGGAAATCTGAAACGACTTGGCTCGAGTTAATGATCTAGCAGCTCAAACTTTGATTGTGATCCAGCGATTCCAAAACACATCATATAAACATAGAAGGATGCAACAGTAAACACAGACAAATTGCGTACAAACATCATATCTGTCATGCCATTCAAGAGTAAGCGATTAGTGATTGGTAAAAGATACAATTCGAGGTCCAAGATGAACAAAAGGACTCCGCCACTAAACAAACAAGCAGAAGCAAATCGACAAAAGGCTTAACTACTTTGCACCTACAAGCAGTGAATCAATGAAAAAGTGTTTGAGATTGGTAAATCTGAAACAGGGGACTTGGTTTGAGTTGATGATCTAGCAGCTGAATGCAGCAATTGAAGCCTCAAAGAATCAACCACAATAATAAAACTTTGAGCAAATAACGAAATAAACAACTCTTCCTATACCCAGTTAGGAAATTATAGATTGACAAGTGAACACAATATTTACAATTAACTCGCAAAAAGATTCAACTGCTTTCCATAATGAATAACTACAAACAAGTTTACCAAAACACGCACATTAAGCAGAAAAAAAATATCCAGAAGTCCAATATAGTATTCATCAATCATACGCGCAGCGTAAGAAAATCCATTTCTTTCTCATCATACTACGGGAGGGGGGGGGGGGGGCGATTGCAATTCAGTGTGATTTTAGCAATACAGTCATCGGATTCAAGCGTTTAAGCCAAATGGAGAACGATAATGAGCGTTCTTACCTAGAATAGTAGATTGAGGATTGAGGGTTTCTGGGTTCAAGAATTGTAAGATTAGGGTTTTAAACTCCAACTGAAGAAGAATTCTTTCATTCAAGAGAAAAAGCGTGTCTTTAAAAACAAAAGCTGTTCGCTTTGCTATTTTATTCTCTCCTTTTTTCCTTGTATTATTTAGTCATTCTTTTTTCTTTTTCTTTTTTTTTTCTTTTCTCGTTTGAAGAATAAATGTTTAGCTTTCAAATAAATTGGAAAAAAAAAACCAAGTTCATTGAACAAAGATTACCCGTACGACTCATTGGCCATTGGTTTCACTTATATTTGTATTTTCTAATTATTATGTGTTCAAAATATAAAAACTTTAAAATAAATATGTATATTTGATTAATAATTTTTAAGACTTGATAACAAACCAAGTCTTTCATAATTTATGTTAAACTTTAACCAATATATATATATATATATATATATATATATATATATTCCTTCGTTTGAACTCGTATCATAAAAATAAAATAAAAAAGATTTGGCTGCTTGCAAAATTGGTAAAAGAAAAATGAAATGGGGTTTGCTTAAGGCGTCTCTTGCAAAACTGCATTTGTACAATTGTACTAACCAACAAGAAATTGCAGGTTTATACATTCCCTACACATTCTATTTTTTAGAACCCCCCCAAAAGAATTGGTTCAAAATCTGGGCAGCTGGAGAGAGAGAGAGAGAGAGAGAGAGAGAGAGGGTATAAATGTAGTAGATTGAATTACTCCTGAAGCAAAGGAAATGAAATAAATGAATCATGATCCACAACACCACCATACGACAAGTGATGGTGATTTATTGAACAAAATTCGAGTGTTTCCTTAGTCTAGTGAGTAGTAACCATCAACATATAGATAGATAGATAGAAAAACTAGTGGAAGTGAAAGCAAAAAAACAAGCAGCTATATGGGCTATTATCATCAACTTTGAACTATCAAATAGTAGCTCCTTTTTCTTTTTTCTTTTTTTGTTTCATTTGTACAACTTTTCCAGATCTTCTTTAAACTTGGCCTTCAATTGCTCTCTCTTTAATTTGAGTGCTGCAGTAACCAGACCTGATTCTGGAGTCCATGGCTCCGGCAACAACTGGATCTTTGCTGGGAGTTCGAACTTGTCCAGTTTTGCTGCTTTTCCTGCCTGCAAATATTCAATGAAACATCTCAAAACTCGTAAGAAATAGGAATATAAACCTTCCTCATCATCTATGGGCAGCCAGGGAACAAACCTTGGATAGTGATTGCTGAACCTCTTTCTTAGCTTCCGCCTTCTCACACAACTCAGAGAAATCCTTGAACTTGATTCCAGCTTCATTAGCCCATCTCTCAAGAACCTGACGTGCTGGTACCACTAGGGCAACGCAGAAGCTGTGGAACGGATCTGCATACACCATGATGTTTTCTACGAAATTGCTCGATGAAAGTGCAGCCTCAACCTGCAAGACCATCACTTTTGATTAGTGCTTTCCTCATCTGATGAAGAATGAAGCATCGTTATGATTGTTGCGCATTCAGCACCTTCCCGAGTGAGATGTACTCCCCATGTTGAAGCTTCACAATGTCTTTCTTTCTGTCGATAATCTCAAGGCATCCATCGGGATGAAACCTCCCAACATCACCAGCATAGAACCAGCGCATGCCTTTCTCGTCAACCTGTATCAGCGAAAAAACACAGAATTAGAAGGTTAAAGGCAGGCAGCAGCATTATGCAGTCACCTAGAACAAGTTTTCACCTTGTACACTTCTGCCGTTTTGGCTTCATTGTTGAAATAGCCAGCACTCACACTTGCCCCACCAATCACAACCTCTCCTCGGGGCATAGGCTTATCCGATGTCGTGTAACCACCTTCTTCCCAAGAAACAAGCTGCAGGAAAAATGAACACAATATTTAAGTCATGCAAGCAGGTTGGTCGAATATTGCAGCAGGATTTCAAAAATACTTCTACGATTCGAAAACTAAGTGGTTCTCCCTCCTCCACAGGGCCAGCAGAAGTATTCATTGTAACTACTTAATATCTGTGCAAAATGCCATTCTTCAAAGTCGATGTTGAAATGTAATTCTCAGTTGGAAACTTTGCATTATGGCTTTTCCAGTAGATATCCTTACAAAAAATGTTCTTCAAAGTCCAAACCTATATCAGATAAAAGTTACTCGGTGTTTTTTTTCAAGAAATGGTGTTTTTTTCAAGAAAAGTGATCATTCGCAAACAAATTTATGGCAAAGATGGTTTCAGAAGATACTGTGATAGATACTTAAGCATGGATTTCAGTAGTTTGGACAAACAACATATTGAATTCAGGACTTTGAAGAACAATATCTGGAATATGACACAAGGTATTGACAAATGCACATTACTAATTCGAAAAAAAAAAAGTAGTAGTTGCTTTATTCTTAATGAGGAATTTTCACAGCATACAGAACATACCTTGATGTAGCAACAAGGAAGAGGAGGGCCAACACGGCCAACAGAAATGTCGTCTGACTCAGAAAAAGCTGCTCCAGCACATGTTTCTGTGAGGCCATACCCTTGACCAATGGGAGCTCTACAAAGGAGAAGCACAAGTAACATATAAGCTAATCATACTCCAACCAGTTAAAAGCGTATTGTGAAGCAAATCCATATTTCCTTATTATACTCTTAAACCGCATTTAAATTACCCTATGCAAATGTTGATAAATCTTTGTGTATCCCCGGATAAAGGAGCACCGCCACAAAGCATAAACCTGATTTGTCCTCCAAGGATAGACCTTATCTTATTAAAAATAATTATATCCCACAACTTAGCTTCTAGTCCCCATGCCCCGAACCAGCTTCCTTCAATAGCTGCCAGTCGGCGATTGTAAGCAATGTCAAAAAGTTTCTTCACAATACCTCCTTTCTCATCAACCTAACACATAAAAACAGATCAAAGAAGAGAATATCAGGAAAGTTATAATATTTTGTGGCTCCACATGCTAATGATTGCTGTGGTATGAAAAACTGCACTGCTAAAAGACCTTCTTCAGAACTCCATCCCTAACACGGTCAAGTATAGCTGGAACAGCTGCCATTAGTGTAGGCTTTAATGCAGAAGCATCTCCCATGGTTCCCTTTTTTACTTTGTTGGATGTGTCTGTCAATGTCAGTGCCGATCCATAGCCAATGGCAATACCCGCAGTTAGCATGACAGTCTGTGAAAAATACCATCTTTAGAACTTGCTCAAATATTCTCCCCGGCCACCAAAAATTACTTCAATTAACATGTTACCTCAGCAGCTAACTCAAAAACATGAGCTAGGGGCAAGTATGCCAAATAGAAATCCTTGCTTCCAATTGCTGGGACCACTGTCATAACAGCTGCAGCAGTAGCTACAATATTGCCATGAGTCATCATAACACCCTACAACATTCAATCAGAAATCATGTTGGCTGCAATGCACTAGGAGTATATTAATGTTACAATTTAAGATTATTTGATGACACATAATAAATTTAAATTTCAAAGCAATAATAATGTACGAAGGAGAATTCAATGTTTGACCCAAAACAATTTCCTGCATTATAGCTCTGCCAGCCTTCTAATTCTCCTTCATTGTTGATATAACTCCAACTTATCCTTGGTACTCAACTAGAAATGCAATTTGGGCATCAATTGGTCAATATTTAGGCACTTCACAAGCTAATTTGTCTATATTTTTCTTCATTTTGTTTATGAATATTCTGAGTTGGAACACAATATGTAACAGCTATATCTAAAAATAACAAGATTTGCCGGCATTGTACTTGATCCCCATCAAAGATGAAAATCACTACATGCATGCACCAAACCAAATGTGATCATCAGCAAATGCTCAAGAACAGAGAGGCAATATAAATCAAACCTTTGGGAGGCCTGTACTGCCACTTGTGTACATTATGACAGCAATATCTTTCTTGATCGGCAAATTAGGATTAGCAGGATTACTTCTTCCAAGTTTTTCCACCTCAGTAAAGGTGGAAACCTTAAAGTTACTCATCTCGTCAATGACACTAGAATCACTGGAAGAGTCTTCATCATCAAAATAAACAATGTTTCTAATGGATATCAGACTTGAACGTATTGCAGCCAACTTCTTCAATTGCTTGGAATCACAAATCAAGGTTGATACTTGAGTCTGTCAAACACAAGTAAACATGAGTAAGCTGCTTAATTTATGAGTCGTTTCAGAAACAATTGATCTTATAAGTAATCAGTGCTTCACCAGACAGAAAAATAAAAAGGAAACAAGAAGAAGAATCCAGCAAGCGAAAATAAAAAGGGAAAGAATCAAAAGAGATGATCCTCAAGAAAACAATAAACATAATAAATATATCTGTAGATAACATCCACCTCATTTAATGAGTGAATCAAAGCTTCCTCTCCTAAAGAAGCATAAATAGTGACAACAGTGATGTTCTGCCGGAAGCATCCCTGAGACCAAGAGAAAGTATAGAACAATGTCATTCATGTGGAAAAACTAACCAAAAAAATATCAGAGAGAAATTCAAAGATTCGCAAAAGAACTTCTTACATGAAATGCAATCAGCCATTCTGCCCGGGTGTCAGAAAAAATAGCAGCACGAGTGTCAACATCATGCCCTAATTTAATAATACCAGAAGCAAAGTTGCACGCACGATCAAATATCTGCCCATACATTTCCCACTGGTACTCACCCAAGTGAAATTTCTCGAATTTTCTGCCATCACTTGCTGTAACAAATTCTTTACCAATCACCTTTCTTGTCCCAAGAAACTTCTGCTGTGAATACTTTTTGCATGACTGCTCAAACAATGCAGCCACAGTTGTGGCCCCTTCCCAAGGAACCTCAACTAATTCGAGTGATCTAGCATTGCGCATTGCAAAACCAGCCTCACCACTGACTTGAACTGGAACTGCTCTCTGCTTCAACTTTCTCCTACCCCCAAATACCACGGAAAGGAGGACAGGTATGACTATGGCAACTATGACAGCACAAGCAATTCCATATGTTCCATTATCTTTGATAATGGACAAAATATTCCCATTTCCAAGATTCACCATTGTGATTGCTTCAAGTTACTCCCCTCGTACTCACTTCATATAACTAACACACAATCAGCTTTTCGTGACCTGTGCAAAGAAAAACGTTAATAGAGCACAACAGTTAAAAGTAAAATAACAAGAAACAGCATTGAGACTATCAAGCTAAACGCCATTGATGGGGGTTCCAATCAAGATATCCTAGGGAAGTGTTAATTTGTTCTTCAAAAGATGTAGAAAAACAGGATCAATAGAAACATACACAACAATCAACATTGATAAAGAGAAAAGACATAAAACACAAAACAAACTCAACATACAATCTGCTTATCGTATTAGCTAACGGGCACTTTTAGAGTAAAAAAGCACAGAAACATCTAATTTCCTCAACACATCTGTACAGTAAAGGTGATAATGCGTGCATAGTGAGCTAAATCACAATATAGCAGTTATCATCCAAACATTTCTACAGATATGAAACAAAGCCATTAACCGCAGTTAATTAGTAAAGAAAGCACCTTATAAAATCCCAAAAAAAAAAATGTTTTCTAATTTTGAACTCATCACAACAGCTCTAAATCCGGAGGCAGAATTGCAGAAAAGCGCAAGAATCAATTTTTTTACCAAAAAAATAATAATTAAATAAAATTCAAGCAAACATCAATTCGCAGCGGCGAACAAAGAGGATCATACGAAATATACACACGGAAGGATTATTTGTGCAATCAACATCAAAACGTTGATCATATAACAGAAACAGTGATCCAAAAAACTCAACCTTTTTGAAGATTGGAAGGTTCTGATTAGCTGAAGAAGGATTGAGGTCTACTCGATCGAGCAAATTTAGGAAAGTTGAAATACACTCTTCTTCTTCTTCCATTTCTAAAGCAATCATCAAAATATTATAATTACACTTTTCTGTTGTTGATAATTACATTGTCCCCCCGGAACTTTGTTTTAATTGAGAATGAACCCTGGTAGTATTTCCATAATAATTACATAAAAACCCCTACTTTTTTTTTCCAAAGTATTTTTTAGGACACGTGTGTCTCGTATAATAGTTGCCCCATCCGATAATCTTGGAGTGATAAATAAGAGGATTAATTAAACTTTGCTATTACACGCGTCTAATTTTTAAGTAAGTTGTAACCTTATTTTATTCTTTTACTTGGGAAAAAAAATGTTATAAAATTTGGAATTCTATCATAACAATGCATACGTGGAAAAATTACACTTTAATACTTATATTTTAAAAATAATTAATTTTTTTAAAAATTAATAAAATAGTAATAATTTTTTCAAATAAAAATCTAAATATGACATTTTATCAAGTTTACGGCTTGAAAATGGTACATAATTGATTGTATTTTAAAATTTCTTAATTAAATGATTTTTTATGTAGTTGGTAAAATAGAAATATTAAAATACATTCAATTACGTATAATTTTTGAACCGTAAAATTGATCAAATGTTAATAAGTAATTTTTTTTGAAAAAATGAGTATATACTATTTTGTTTATTTTAAAAAATAATTATTTTTTAAAAAGAGCTCAAAATATTAATATTAAAATGTAATTTACCCCTATAATTATTTGGATAACTACGAATCCTTAATTGTTGATGGACCATTTCAAATAGATGGACTGACCAATTCCAATAAATTTCAAAATATTGATATTTGTGTATAATAAAAAAAAATGTCAAAGCTTTTTATATTAAAACTCTATTAAATATATTATCAAGGTAACAAGAATTGGATTCCAACTCCAAATATTGCAACGAATTTTTATTTTTATTTTTCCTTTCAGAAGAAGACATAAAGATTACTACTATTAAGAGAAGGAGAATAAAATCGTGATGTAATAATATAGATAGATATATATATATATAGGTATAAAAATAAAATAGCAATAAAGATGGGAAAGTATTGATGAGGGTAGAATTTTTGGTGATCGTGATGGGAGTTTTCTTCTCGAAATTGAAAGGCACGTAACTCCATACGTACATTATTACTGTATATCATAACAATATATTGAGACTATTATATATTATCACAAAAGATTGGACTATTGAATGGTTGCGAGAATCATTAATTGGTCATAAATTATATCACCTCCGTCTCAATAGTAAGGTCCCTTTTTTATTAAAATAGAGAAAGTAAATAATAAAAAGGGAACCTTGCTATCGAGACGGAGGGAATATTATTCATTAGATTAGACTATTGAATAGACATTTTTATTTTTTATTTTGAGGGAAGGACTATTGAATAGTTGCAAGAATCATTAATTGGTCATAAATTATATTTTTCTAAAATGAATAAGTCTAGCGTAGGTACCAAGAAAATCATCATTTTATATCTGTCTTATTGTTCTTGACTAATAATTTTCATAGTTATTTCCAAGGTTCCCTACTTATCAAATAAATTCTACAGAGCATGTACGGCTACTGGTTATAGGCTATGTTTTTAAATCCGGACCGGACATTGAATCGGTCAATTTACTGGATTACTGGTTTGATCGTTTGAACCATTTTAAAAAAAATCGGATAATCCGTTATATAATATTTATTTATATTTTATCTATGTACAAGCTAAAATATAAAATAAAATAAACAAACTTGTATCATGATAAATAAATTAAATTAAGTTTAAAAATGCACTTAATTTATATCAATGCTAAGTAAATAAAGTGTTTATTGATGTTTTTTCCTTAAGTTAAACAATTAAAAATATAGTAATTATTAAATTAAAATAAACATAGAACATCAAAATATTAGATTATGAGAACATATATAATTAAATGTCAAAAATTTAAATATTAATTTTATTTATAAAGATATTGTATAATTAATAACAATTAAAACATTGTTCAACTTTATTTTATAAGTCGCTATTTTAGATTTTATTTATTTCTCCATTTATTTTAACTAACATGAAAAATTAGATGTATTTTAAACATTTATTTTAATTATATACTAAACATGATTTTAATTAAAATGAGATTTTTAGTTATTTTCAAGTTGCATATATATATACATATAAATATATATTATTAATATCCAAAAAATAATAAAAACATTCATTAGACCAGTCTGTTAAGTGCATAATACAAAATTGTATATTTTTTTGAGATTGTGGGTTCAAATCCTCCTTACGCATGAAAGAATTAAATATGAACCGATTTGATCGATTCGGTCGGTTTTCACCGAATTTAAAAGGTTCAACCAGTTTTTGATCATTTCACTGCGGGTCATTTTCAACTCGGAAATCATATATAATCAGACCGGACACATGACCGGTTCGCGATTAAACCAGTCGGTTCAGTCTGAGTTTAAAAACAATGGTTATAGAGATGCGAATAGACCCAAAATTGATAGATTGATTCGAATAACTTAAAAAACTGAGAGTCAAGTTAGAAAAATAAAAAATATAGTCTGAAAGAAATTTAGCCTGAAGTGGTTGAACCAATTGGGCCGACAGCCCGATAGGACTAGTCCAAAATTAAGTGGGTTGACTCGAACATCCCGAATTTAATTGTTTATCTTTATATTTTAGTTAAATATTGAAAATTTAATGTGTTGGTGTAACTTAATTGAGCACAGAAGATATAATTGTTGAAACTTAAATTATCATTTATTCAATTAATAAGTCGTAATATTTAGTGAAAGAGGGGGAGAAAAAAAGTTAATTTTGTTGTAAAACGGATCCTTTGTTTTAGTTCTTCGTTCATCGTCTCAATTGCATAATAATAATAATAATAATAATAATAATAATAATAATAATAATAATAATAATAATAATAATAATAATAATAATAATAATAATAATAATAATAATAAGATATAGAGATATATAGAGATACTAGAAAATTGGAGAAGTATATATTCTTCAGTCATCACAGATGAAACCAAACATTACAATATATAGAAATGGAATCTAAACGGTCTAGGATATATAAAGTCATGAATTAATGTAATAATTAATTATTTGTAACAAATGTTATATTTAATGTTAATTTATTAAAATTAGAAGTTCATGCATTATGAATTGATATTCATAATAAGTTTTTTCATAAATTTTAGGGCCTCATAGACTAGCCCTAAAACCAAATAGTTAGAGCTAACCATAAGCCGAAGAAAATATAGTTCGAATTGGTCCAACCGAATAGCCCGATAGAACTGACACAAAATCGAACGGGCTAACCCGATTGACATCTCTACTCGCTAAGTACTACCTCCCACCACAGAAATCTTTATAAACAAGCACACTTCAATCTCCATCTGTCCTTTCAAACAGTCTCATTCCTTTTCTGATTTTTAAGCTTAATTTTTTTAATGAAAATCTAATGTATTTATATAAAAAAATTAAGAGAGAGAGAGATCTCACACACACAGCAGAGCTCAGCAGTAGTCCTAATTGTGGGTGCATCTTAGTGTTACCAGCATATTTACATAGAAACAAGGAAAAATGAGAAAAATGGAGCTTATTGTCATGCACAAGCCCTTGCACCTTTGGGAGAGTGCAGCCATCAGTTTGTCAGCCATTTGAAACTACTGTGTGAGAATATGATGCAGAATACTATATCATGCACGACTAAATTGATCCGCGTTTAGCAGTTTCCTCAGCGCGTGTCAGTGCATTTGTGAACACGTCTAACGTCCAGTCCTTAACATCTTCCTGCCAAATTGCAAGAACACCATCAACCACTTGGCATAGCTCTATCATGAAAATATGGAGTTGATAAGTCAAACCAATGAACGAGGAAAGAAATGGGGATTAAATTTTCAAATGCATGGCACTATGTCAAGAAGAAATTGGGAAATTAAGGAAAACCAAGAAGGTTTTGATGAGATAATTAATTTGGTTGTGCATTCAAAAAAGAGCAATTGACAACAACAAATACATATTTCAGCAAAACCATGATTTAATTGTTTTGATTCTATTATACTTACTTTTTCAGATGGAGCAATGATGCAACTACTCTTCAAACACAAATGAGAGCTCAATGATCCTACATCAAAAGCATTAAACCTACCCGACTTTCAGAAGATATTTAATAGGCGGATGTACCAAGACAAATCATGTATATCAATTATGTCCGAGAATATACAATCAAAGATGCACACGAAAACAGAAAGAAAAGCAATTATATACTCTTCCATCAACAAATTAAAGGAATAGAGATAACAACAGCGACCAACAAGATTCAAAAGTTTGCAGGGATAGATTATTTAAGTGGTTCATCAACTAGATAACAACTCTTGCAGGACCTTCTTTGGGAAAATTGCTTAAGTGTAAAACATGAAATTTCATTATGGTGTTTAAACTGGCCTCATTTTCACTCTGCAAATTGATAAAAAAATAAATGGCAAAAAAGATAAGAATAACGAGCTTAATTTACCACGTGCAGAGGTTCCCCAGTCCGTATTTTCCCATTCGGACGGGCTATTGTAGATTCAAATGGAGTCCTCGGCCGCACTTCTCGAATTTTTTCCCACTCCTCTCGAGTGAGCATCCTGACAGTTCCCTGACCCTCAGGGGCATCCTTTATCTTTTTCTCAAGTCGCTCCTGGGCATTTGCCTCATCCAGCTGGAAGCATACAAATTCACTTATGCTGAAATTATTCAATGGACATTTACAGCACATATCAATGGAAAAGGTAAAAGAAAAATCTTCTCCCATGTAGAGCAGTAGTTGTCTGATCAAAAACAGCTATAGCCAAAAACACTTGATAAAAATCATTCTTTTAGCAAATCAAGACAACTTATATAGATGTAAATGGTAGGAAAATTGCACAAAATTAAGCCTCAAAACAATTATTCTTTTAGCAAAATCAAGACCTGAAAATAGAAAAAAGTCATGCAGCTTTCTCATGAAGTTAGACGTATTTAAGAAACAGTCAGACGGAGCATTTTCAGAAGTACCGTGACACACTAGATTTATCACAAATTATAAGTATTTGATTATTAGTCAAATTGATTGGTCAAGGCATATCATATATCAATTCAAAGACAATAAACTCGAACAATACCATCATCAGGATCTTCGCAAAGAGAGCAGTCCCCACAGCAGTGAGTATCATTGGCATGGTTGCTGTATCAAGCCAGGCTCTTGATTCAGGAACATCTACATATAGATCATCTTTATTGGGATGTCTTCTTTTTCTCTTCTTCTCTAGTTCAGCAACTTTCCTTTTCAAGGTGTCACTTGGACTATCACAGGACAGTTTATGCAACTTCCTGCATGTCTGATAAAATGTCTGTCGAACTCCATGCATTTTTACCAACATAAAGGTCCACTTATCACTTGATGTCCATTCAAATAGCGCACTTGAAATATCATACACCTAAATCTTGGCACCTCCTCTACCATATAGTTGGAGAAATGGAACAATAAAGAAGTCTCGCTCAAAAGTGCAGCACTTCCAGATACATTCTTTCCTATTCTGCATAAAAGAATCATGTAAAAATAAGTTGCCAGAGATAAAATGAGAATGCCAATTGCAGATTCATGGGGCTAAGATTAAGACATCTGCAGCTTATCAACAAGCACAAACGAGCAAAAAAGGACGATGAATCCATGAACTTTAACATTAATCAGTGGAAACCACCGAAAATAATTTCTCAATCTTCACAAAGGCAAACTACAAGGCCTGGTTCTGAATGGACACTACTCAGTTAAGTCAAACAAAAGGAGACAATGAGGTTATTGTAATATATGCCATAAGAAAATTTCCCAACTCATCTACCCCAATGCCAACCTGCAGTCCTCTCTGTGAAGGTGGACTCATTCAGTCATTAGATACTTAAATCGTGCAAAACGCAGAATACTTGCCCTCTTACAGACAATACTTAACTTTAACGCTAGCACCTTACAGCTCATATTCATGGAAGTTAACTGTTGCACAGTCATACACAACCTTACACAATTTCTTAGGGTGAGCATTCAGTTTATTCGGTCAGTTTTCAAATAGATGTAGGTGGTCAACCTCACAAAACAATCAAACACAAGAAAACTACGGCTTAAACAAAAGATTACGAACTCATAATGATATTTCGTTTTCTTAAATCTCAAAGGTGATAAGAGTTTCAAAGAAAGATTAATTTCAACGAGACTATAACAACCTTAAAACAAATGACAACAATATCTCAAATTTATAAATAATCAAACAATTGTGAGAAAATATGATACATACCCTAATCAAAGTCGAACAAAAACACCAATGATAATAAAATAAGAAATATATCATCTACAGATTTAGAAGAGATATTGCTTTCAATCTCAAATACAAAGGAAACATGGAAAAACAAGAATTCAAAAAAAAAAAAAAACACACACACACACACACACAATTCTTCCTAACCCCTAATCAGCGAGAAGTAACGGACCTACGGTGAAGATCTGGAGCTGCTCACTGTTCATCGTCATCCAAAGTTAAAACCTATAATTTCAGGACAAATTTGTCAGAATCTTGGAAGTGCACGTACTAAAATGTAAATAGCTCAAAGTCGATACATATTTGCGAAAATTATCAAATGTCGGGATAAAATGTGGTATTTACCATCGAATATATATTGTAAGATTTCGTAAAAGTTTAATAATGTTGTAAATATATCTAATAGATATATATGATATGAGTGACGGCTCATATTAAATACACACAATTCATATTTTCTCTCGCCTCTCTCTAGTTTACAACACGTTATCAGCACGATTGATTTACCCTCTCCTTCAACTCTAGAAGTCCATTGATCTTAGAAGGTACATTTTTTTACATCATGTTTATTGGCTTTAATATATTATGTCTGTTTTTCTTATTGTTATAATAATCGGTCTTTTCCGATTTAATCTTGAAAAATTAAATATTGATGCTATTTGAGTAGCACAAG
The DNA here is from genome assembly GCA_026008535.1 of Perilla frutescens. NCBI lineage: Eukaryota > Viridiplantae > Streptophyta > Magnoliopsida > Lamiales > Lamiaceae > Perilla > Perilla frutescens. Next base: position 39,892,162 of record BRKX01000007.1, on the reverse strand, counting down.
TAATATTCATGAAGAATATTACATTCAAGATCATGATGCTATTAAAGTAGCACAAGTAATATTCCTGAAGAATATTACATACTCTAAAGAGCAAATAAATTAAACATGTGGATAATATACCATTGATTCTTTGTGCAGAATTGCACGAATGACAAACATCATTGAAGGCTCCGGAAGAGCTTGTATCATTTTACCAAATGATACTAAATTAGATATTGAAAATGCCCTGTATTCTAATAAGTCCAAAAGAAACTTACTAAGTTTTAAGGATATCCGCTATAATGGATACCACATCGAGACTATATCAAAAGGTGGAAAAGAATATCTCTGCATAAATTCTTTTGTATCCGGCCATAAGCGAACAAAAGAAAAATTATTAACACTACATTCTGGGATGTATTACATATTCATAAAGGCAATTGAGATAAACCATGTCATGAACCCGAAGTTCAATGACACAAAAAGCTTTATGCTTTGGCATAATAGGCTTAGACATCCTGGAGCAACTATGATGCGTCGAATAATCAATAATTCATAGGGGCACAACATGAAGAATCAAAAGATTCTTATGACAAATGAATTCCCATGTGAGGCTTGTGCACAAAGCAAGTTAGTAATTAGACCTTTATATACAAAGGTTAATATTGAATCTCCATCTTTCTTAGAGAGAATTCAAGGAGATATTTGTGGACCTATACATCCACCATGTGGCCCTTTTCGATACTTTATGGTATTGATTGATGCTTCTTCTAGATGGTCACATGTATGATTGTTTTCTACTAGAAATGCAGCATTTGCTAGACTACTTGCTCAAATTATAAAATTACGAGCTCAATTCCCAGACAATTCAATTAAAAGAATTCGTCTTGATAATGCTAGTGAGTTTAAATCTCAAGCATTTGAAAACTATTGTATGGCTATTGGAATTGAGATTGAACATTCAGTCGCTCATGTCCATACTCAAAATGGTTTAGCAGAATCGTTTATTAAACGTCTTCAACTTATTGCTAGACCGAACTTATGAAGTCAAAACTCCCAACTACTGCTTAGGGTCATGTCATACTACATGCGGAAACATTAGTTCGTATTAGACTATCGGCCAACCATGAATACTCCCCAATGCAAATTATTTTTGGTCGAGAACCAGATGTTTCTCACTTACGAACTTTTGGTTGTGCGGTTCAAGTCCCAATTGCACCCTCCACAATGAACAAAAACGGGTCCCCAACGAAGGCTTGAGATATATGTTGGATTTGATTCACCTTCGATTATAAGGTATATTGAACCTTTAACAGGTGATTTATTTACTGCACGTTTTGCAGATTGTCATTTTGATGAATGACATTTCCAACACTAGGTGGAACGAATCTACATCCAGAAAAACATAAGGAAATATCTTGGAATGAGAAAAGCTTGTCACATTTTGATTCTCGAACTAATCAATGTGAACAAGAAGTTGAAAAGATTATTCATTTGCAAAAGATTGCAAACCAACTTACTGATGCTTTTGTAGATACAAGAAAAGTGACACAATCTCACATATATGCTGCAAATACTCCAGCCAAAATTGATGTCCCTGAAGGACAAATAGCTTTGGTAGCAAATGAGTCTAAAATTTGACAAAAACGTGGTTGACCGGTTGGTTCCAAAGATTCCGTGCCTAGGAAAAGAAAGGGGCAAGATGGAAACCAAACAATGACGAAAATGATTAATCAATCAAATGAAAGTGATGTAATTCCTGAAGAATTACAAGTATCTGAAAATCATGAGATCTCAATAAATTATTTATCTTCCAATCAGATACTGGAGATAGAACATATCATTGTAGATGATATATTCGCCTTTCATATAACTTATCAAATTTTAAATGAGGATCCTGAACTAAAATCTGTTACAGAACAAAATGTAAACAGAGAAATGATTGGCCAATATGGAAAAGATCTATGGAAAGGGAATTAAATTCCTGTGATAACCGGAAAGTATTTGGACATATAGTCCTAACTCCGGAATCTGAAACCCCTGTTGGATACAGATGGATATTCATTAGAAAGAGAAACGAGAAAAATGAAGTTACAATATATAGAGCAAGACTCGTAGCGCAAGGTTTCTCTCAAAGACCAGGAATTGATTATGAGGAAACATACTCTCCAGTAATGGATGCGATTACTTTCAGATTTCTGATTAGTCTGGCTGTGTCACAAAGGCTTGATATGCGCCTTATGGATGTAGTAACTGCCTATCTATATGGGTCATTAGATAATGACATATATATAAAAATTCGTGAAGGATTTAAAATTCCTAAAGCATTAAAGTCAAAACCAAAAAGCATGTTTTCGATTAAACTGTAAAAATCGTTGTACGGGCTGAAACAGTCTGGCCGTATGTGGTATAATAGATTGAGCGAGTATCTGTTGTAAGAAGGATACAAGAATGATGATATCTGCCCTTGTGTTTTCATAAAGAAACTGAAAGTGGATTTGCAATTATAGTAGTTTATGTCGATGATTTGAATTTAATTGGGACTCCTGAAGAGCTCAATAAAACTGCTGAATATTTGTTATTTACTAGTTATTTATCAAATTTATAGTATATCGTTGTCATTATAAATAGTTCTGCAATATAAGGTAATGTTATTTATACTATGGAATTTACTCTTGACACTACAAACGTAAAAAAATAAAAAATGAAATAATTTTAAACTTACTTAAATATTAGTTAAAGTACTTTCCTACGTCACGTAAAATATTCTTTGCACCACAAATTAAAAAGAAAAAATGAAAAGATATTATAAAAGTAAAAAAAATTATCAATCAAAGATCCGAAAGATGGTTTATCTATGGATATAGAACCTGAATGATGGATTCTATCAATTTCAAAGCTTGAAAGATCTAAAACTATCGATTTAAGGCATAAAGTTTTAACTGTGTTAAAATTTCATCCAACAAAAGGTGGCGTTACCATTAAATATCCACATTATTTTGAGACATCATTTTTATTCTAAATTAAAATAAATAAAACCAAATACAAATTTACAATAATTACCTAGTTACCTTAATTAAATTAATAGATAATTTTATTAAATTATGTCAATTCAATCACTGCTTAATTCAATATGAGAACCTTAAATGTTTAAATTAAATTCAAATGTTTAAACAAAATTCAGTATGTAATTGTAATAAATTTATTTTGTTTCCTATAACAATAATAAATTGATATAGTTCTTTTTATTTTTTTTTTTCAATTTTGATGGAAAATGATTATTTCAAAAGGAAATCTAGAAATATAATATAAAACTAACATTAATTAATTTATTAAATACTTCAATAAGATTTAATAGTGGTCATGGAATTAAAATCATAATAATCAACTATAAATATAATAAAATTTAATAAATCAAACAAACAAAGTTGAATTTCAAACTAAAAAGTAATGAAACTCAAACGACAAAAGTGGTGGTTTTTATTTGACAGAATTTATTAAAACCATATGTTTGATTTAATTAATATAAATTCGTGTTTGTTTTTGTTTAATTTAATATATGATAAAAATGATGTAAATATTTAAGGGTCACATCACTTTCTGTTAGATTAACTTTTAATACCATTAAAATATTCAAATCTCAAATCGATAGTTTTAGATTTTTCAAATCTTGAATCAAAAGAATCTAACTTGCAGGTTATATATCAATAGATAAACCATTTTTCAATCTTGAATTAATAATTCTCCTAAAAAGAATAAGTAAATAAAACAAAAAAATGCAACAAGAAAATAGCAGAGCGCGACTCCCAATCTTCTTCTACCTTTTTTTTCCTGTCAGATGTCCATGCTCGTCGGCCACCAACGAACTGACCACAATGCCCCCGGTAGGTACATCTTTAGCCTCGTTGACCCCGACGGTGATTATCTCGACAAAATATCAAAAAAATAGTTCAAGTTTGGTTTAAAAACATATTTCTGAAAACAACCTATGCATTCTTGGAATGTTAGGCCCATTTGTTGGGTTTATTAACTTTTCCAGCAAAGGCCCAAGTTGTCCGGCTCATCTCTGATGGCCCATTCGACGTGCCCTATCCACTGACATTTAAATACCTAAGTTGTTGTTAACCTACACACATTATTCATTTCACTATGTGTGCGGCTAGGGTTTGAAAGAGAGAAAGAGCAGTTACTGATCTCGATCTTCTTCTTCCTTCTCCCTCTTCTTCTTTCTGTATGAGATAGAGCATCTTGCTCTTGGTGAGTGAGTGCGGGTTGTGGTGGTGCAATGGAGGTTGTGTCATCGGTGTCAGGGCTTTATCTGCCGGTCACTTAGTGTGGTTTCACAGTGTTCTGAGGGATTAGCTTATAGACGATTTTTGAGCCGTCAGTCCGATCGGTTTTTTAGATTAGGAGATTTTTTGTATTATTTCCTTTTCTGTAAAGATCTAGAGTGTAGATAGATTTCACCTTGTAATCTTCGATTATTGGTTGTATTTAACCCTAACAGTGGTATCAGTAGACGTTAGGAGTGATTCTTCACCTTCGTTATCGATTACTACGGCGGACTCCGTCTTCTCAATGACAGACGGCTAAGGTAAGATGGTATACCCTCTCCTAGGGCACCGTGCAGGTAAAGCGGTTGAATCATCTTGTTTTTTCATTTCTTAGTGGCAGGAAGGCCTATAAGCTTGGTTTCTGGAACGTGTTTTCTCCTTGTGCACTTTCTTCTTGTGCACTTTCTTCTGGCTTGCATGCTCAAATATGTCGGTTTCTTATGTTCCTGGTGCTTATGCTGTTTGATTCTGATTTTCTTTCGCATTTTTTAATCTCGTTCTTTATTTTTTACTATTTGTTCTTCTGCCTCGGATCTGTGTGATCCTCTATTGAGCTTGTTCAAGCTTAGGGAAATCTATAATTTCCTAAGAGATTTGGACATCTCTTGTCCAAAGGACTGGTAGTAACCCCCTGCGCAGTCAATCAATTGGCCAGTGAACTGGGAAATCCTATTCTCCGTTATTTGGACGGCTTCGGTTTTGCTTCTCTCATGTTTTTCTCACTTTGTTCCTTTCTGTTGTGTTCTCGTATTTCTTATTCTTGTTTGGCTGTGGTTTCATCTGCTCTGTGTGCTTTGGTAATATTTTCTCTTGTGTTGTACAAAATGGCGGTGAATGCGTATGGTATGGTGCCATTTAATGGGAAAAATAATTTTAATATCTGGAAACAGAAAATAAAATGTGTCTTGATACAACAACGTGTTGTTAAAGCTATTACTGAGGCGTATGATGAAACTAACACTCCTGCTAAGCAACATGAGATGAATGAATTTGATTGCTCTACTATTATGATGAATCTAAGTGATTCTGCCATGCGAAAAGTTGGTGAATTAACATTTGCTAAAGAATTATAGGAAAAACTTGAGGAAACATATACTGAGACTTCTTTTGCCAATCGCATTTATCTGCTTGAGAAATTGTTTAAATTTAACCTGGATATGTCCAAAGATATTGATGACAATATTGATCTGTTTTCAAAATTTGTTCAGGGCATTAAGCTTTCTGGTGATAAAATAATTGATCATTATACTAATATTGCTCTCTTGAATGCTATTCCTGACACATATGCTGATGTGAAATCTGCTATAAAATATGGTAGAGATAGTGCTTCTCTTGATGTTAGTATAAGTTTTCTTAAATCCAAAGAATTAGAGTTACTTGAAACTGGATGGAGTAGTAGTTCTAATGAGCCTAAGGCTATGCATGCCAGAGGGAGGGAAAAACAGAGATCTTCCTCTAAAAATTCTGGTAAAAAGAAAAAGGGGAAATCTAGGTCTAAATCACAGCAAAAATCTGGTAGAAAATGCTATAATTGTGGAGATCCTGATCACTATATTAAAAATTGTCCTAAGCCAAAGAAATCCAATAAAGAAAAGGTTGAGCATGCTAATTTGACTAATGGTGATAATATGGGTGACTGCTACATGATTATAAATGCACATACTGCTTCTGATGATGACATAAAAGGTGTTGTGCATGATTCTGAATGGTTAATAGACTCTGGTTGTACATTTCATATTTCCTCATTTAAACAACCACTACCAAAAAAACTCTCATACATAACACTTCATACATAACGGACATTTCAAATATCCGTTATGTATGAGCGTTTTTTTTTGTATAGATAACGCATATTTCAAAAATCCGTTACGAGAAAAGTGTTATCTTCGATCATATATAACGTTTTCGAGTCTTGCGTTATCTGTGAGTGTTACATATTGTTCACATTTATAACGCTCATTTGGTACCGTTATGCGTTGTGTTATGTTTAAACACATTATATAATGGTAACATTTACCGTTATGAATATCCGTTATGTATATGTGTTAATTATTATTTTTTTAATTCAAAATTAAATTATATACATCTAAAATTTTCTAAGTATATATCTTTCCCGCTGCTCTTCATTTTCCTAAAATTCCCAAAATTGAAATCCCCAATTCTTTTCTAAGTATATATCTTTCCCGCTGCTCTTCCTCTTCCTAAAATTTCCAAAATTGAAATCTCCAGTTCCTCCGCCGTGAGACGTCCATCATCACCGCCACCGCCGTGAGACATCTCACCATCGCCGCTCATAGTTGTGTAATTATTCAGTGGAAATAGCGTCCTTGTCTTGAAATAATAATATTGAATCCCCAATTCGACTAACTTCCACCACTTTTGAAGCCCTCCGCCACCTCCACTCTCCCACTATTGTCCCCTCGCCTGCCGTCACTCGCCGCTCTCCCTTTGTACATGCTTCACCATTGTTGGTAATGATTTATTTCTTCAATTCACTTTCTTTCTGTCACGTCTGTACTCTCTCCTCTCTCAAAATTTCAATTTCCCTATATTCTTGTGAGCCCTAATTTTAATTTAGGTTCAAGACAGATTTTAGATTCTTGTGATGATATGATCGATTCAACTCAGGCAGACCTAACTAAATCAGTTGTAAATGCAGTTATATATTTTATATATCGATCCTAAATCAATTTGTTTTAATGCTAACTGGATGTTGAAGTAGCTATAACTTGACCATTCTTAGAGTTTTTCAAAATGCTTATGCCCATTTGCGTGGAATGTAGCTTGGTGTTTTTACTTCTCTTTTTGTTTTTTTTTTCTTTTTTTTTTTTAACTTTGTTGCATATATGAAACGTTGAGATGGATGGTGTCTATACTTTATTGCATTATGATTAATATTTTAATTACATAGCATCTCTGGACAAATTGGATTTTAATTTGTGTTGGTTCCAAGGAGAAGATGTTTATCCAACTATTCTGAGTTTTGATGGGCTTTTATGATATTAGTGATTTTTTTTCACTAAGTTGAATTTTATCTATGCCTCGGGAGAACTGTATGCTTCTGCTTTGATTTTATCTACTTTGTCTACTGATGTGAGTTTTATACTGTAGGCTTATTGTCCAATAATTTTATGTTTATTTTTTTTATTCTATAAGATTCTCCCTCAGATTATTGCTTCTGATGCTCAGATTTATGTAGGCTATTGATGATGATTGCAACCAAATCGGGCAAATGATTGCAGGGCTTCTTAAATGGCCTCAAAGAACCTTTTCCTCTAAGGTTAGCCTAACATTGCCCTTTCACTTCCTTTTTTTTTTAATTATGAAAACGAGATTATATTATGATGAGATAGTGATCACAATTTTTCTCTGTACTTAAATGGCAACACTCTGTGAAGGGATTTAATCCATCAGTTCTTATTGATGTCTGTGATATCCCTTTCTTTCCCTTTCTTTGTGGAGTGGGAGTTGATCAAATATTTATGTTCTCTCCAATCAAAGAGGTAGCTGAAGCTTGTCTTTTGACACTATAAATGCATGTACCTAATTTATGGCTGGATAATGTTCCTAGTTTGAGTATCTATATCTACTTCAGGTGAGCAAAAGCGAGCGGATGAGGCTGAAGAAACTGGAGGAGCTGAGCAAGAACATAGAAACGATACACATCGCCTAATGCTGCTGTTGAAGATGAGTTTGTTTTTATTATTTTTGATTATGTAATTTTGTTCAATCTTAATTTTTATTATTAATGATCATCCCATTAATTAGTAAGTAGGTTGTTTCTTGATTCGAAGCACTCTGTTTTTTTTGTTTCTTTAATTTTCTCCTCCAACAGTTCCAATGACAAATGATGAATGTTTGTTTCCGCTTTACAGGCTTGCGCCCACTTCGCTCTGGTTCTAAGTAAGCTCTTTTTTTTATTTCTTCATTTCTTCTGTAGTTTTCTGGGTTTTTTTTCTCCGCTAGGGGATTGTGGGTTGTGTTTGTGTATGTCATTTTCTGCGAAGGTTGAATCTTTTTGCTCAAATTTATTCCTTTTCGCCATTTCTTCCGATCCGGAACATTGTTATGATCTTTAGTTTCTCTGTTTTTAACGATGATGGGTTTTTATCTAGCGTTTGTGATCTTAGATTAACGTGGAACTGCTTCTTTTGTGTTCTGATTTTTTGAGGAATTTGGTTTCTATAAATCAAGTCCTTCTCCAAGAGAAAGGAAAGAACAGAAGAAATAATTTTTCCCCTCTCCTCCAGTTGTCTATGAAAATGAGTTTCTGTGATTGGTTTTTTCCATTTAATCTGAAAAAAAATGGTGATGTTTTAGAGAGATGGAGTTTCTTCCAATTAGTATTAGTTTAGCTCCTCATTCGGTACTCGTATTAATGCAGAATGTACTATCTGTGATTGGTTTTTTCCATTTAATCTGAAAAAAAATGGTGCTATTTTAGAGAGATGGAGTTTCTTCCAATTAGTATTAGTTTAGCTCCTCATTAGGTACTCGTATTAATGCAGAATGTACTATCCCTTGCATAGTTCTTCTGGTTTTCTGAAATAAAGCTTAACTGGTTTGTTTTTGGACATCAGTTGATCACATTCTCTCTTTTCCATAATAATCCATATAAAGGAAGCAACACCTGAAGGCGAAGAACTAATAAAATGTGGCAAGTTTAATTTAGTTGATTTGGCTGGTTCAGAGAACATATCTCGTTCTGGTGCATGAGAGGTAAATCAATGATCCTGTGCTCATGTAGTTCCTAGTGAATTCTTATCAATGATATCTTGGCCTATTTGTTTATGATGTATTTTCAATGATTACAACTTTCATATTTCAAGGGGAGAGCAAGAGAAGCTGGTGAAATAAATAAAAGTTTGCTGACATTAAGACGGGTGATTAACGCACTTGTCGAACATCTTGGGCATATTCCTTACAGGTTTAACCTCCTGTGAATCTATGACTGTTATTTATTTTTACTATTACTTGTTTTTTGGTCTTAAAGGAAACACCATTATCAGTCTAAACCTCACATACTGATTCTTTAACAGGGATAGTAAGCTGACTCGCTTACTTCGTGATTCATTGGGTGGAAGAAAATGCATTATTGCTACAGTGTCACCAGCAGTGCATTATCTTGAGGAAACCCTTAGCACATTAGATTATGCCCACCGGGCTAAGCATATAAAGAACAAACCTGAGGTTTGTTGCATATTTTTCATTTCCTAATGACTTCATCGTCTTCTTTCTTTTTAAGTATTCTTATCTTTTACCTTGTGAGCAAAGTAGGTTATTTATCTCTATTTGAGCTAATTCTAATCCTAGTAAATCTACCAGTGACTTTTTGGACATTGGTTGTTTGTATTGTTTAACACTCATGATTGAATTGTTGTTCCTCTTTTGAGAAATTTAACCATTGCTAGCCTAAATATGATTGGTTCATGTTCGTCCTAATTTCGATTATTTTCAATTTCGTTTAAATTGTATCTACTATTTAGGAAGGCTAAAGTCTTTGAGGTTACCTTCTTGTTGTGATAATTGCGTATCTTATGAAGCTTTATATGGTGGATGGGTGAGTGTAGTAATTTAATTTTGTTATGGAGACAACATCATTATTCTTGGGCCTGTCATTGTCAGATATAACATATGAGAATGTAAAACTGGACCAATTTATTCATATGGAGGTGCATATTGGGTAGCCTCAATATATTTTCTTTAACTCGCAGGTGAATCAGAAAATGATGAAATCAACTCTGATTAAGGATCTCTATGGAGAAATAGAACGACTTAAAGTAGGTAACTTTATTTTGGTTGTGATGTAATGTTTTTGTGTATCATACTGATGCTTTCTTTTAAAGCACCTTCATGCCAATTTACATCTCTATCTCTCTCTCTCTCTCTCTCCAGAGATTTATGCCACAAGGGAGAAGAATGGAGTGTACATCTCTAAGGAGCGATACTATCAGAAGGAGAGTGAGAAAAAGGTACCATATAATGAGTCAATCTTTCTTGCTGCGAACACATTTAACATATATTTTGCAATTTGGAAAGCTGATTTGCAGATTTTATATATATTGTCCTTTTCTTTCTTTAAGCTTGAGTTATGCTCAACTTTATCCTATATGTTTCGCTGTTCAACAGATAGTTGTTCAAAACATAAAAAATAGTGAAGAGTTACAAGCTCTAATCGCTCCAGCAATACTACCGTGGTCATTTTTGAGTTTGCAGGTAAAATGTAGAACATGTCTTGATATTGCGCTCTACATCTGACAATCTAAGATTTATAGTTGAGCAGTTGAGTTGAATGGGCGCCTCTCAATCATCGAAAAAGTTGTTCTGATCGAAATGGCTAGCTAGCTAGTTGCAATATATATGTAATCTTTGTTTTGACATTAGTTCGATATAAATGTGTAGAATGTTGATTATATTCGGATGAATGTATGAATATTTTTTGAATTAGACATACGATGATTTATGAGAATTTCAGTTATTTTTATTGTTTTAGAATTATTTTTATTGCTAAAAATCTATAAAAAAATTTGTAGCAGGCATACATAACGGTACTAAAAATATTTAATAACGGTAAAAATATGTTATGTATCAAAATATACATAACGTAAAAAAGTGTTATCTAAACTACAAACAACGTTATGTATTAATCCATGTGGTATATTTCATAACGGAGAAAAATGAATTTTCATAACAGTACAAACTGTTATATATACCAGTAATAGATCACGTAACGAAGAGTGTTATGTATGAAAAAAAAAATGTTATGTAAAAGTGCATAGATAACGGAGGAAGTTAAACTTTCATAACGGAAGAAACCATTATGTATGTGAGTTATAGATAACGTAATATCCGATGTCATGTTTGTTGCTACAACCGTTATGTATAATGACATAGATAACGGATATTATTCCGTTATGTATGAGCGCAGCATAGATAACACCAGTATACGTAACAGAGCTTTTTTCACATAGATAACGGATTTTATCCGTTATCTATGAGCGTTTTTTTGGTAGTGAACTTTTCTCATGTTTTAAAGAAATTTCAAATGGCTTTGTGTCCATGGCTAATGAGAAAAAGTGTAAAGTTGAAGGAATTGGTGATATTTGCCTCAAATTTGACTCTGGCTCTGTGCATACTCTGAAAAATGTTAGATATATCCCAGATCTATGCTATAACTTGATTTTTTGTGCTACTTTAGAATCTAAAGGGGTTGAGGGAAAATGGGGGAATGGGGTGATGAAAATCATGAAAGATTCCCTAGTGATCTTTAAAGCTTTTAAGAAACACAACATGTATATTTGTCATGCTCAACCTGCTTCTGTTTCTAGCTCTGTGCATATTGTGAATGCTGACAAGACTGTGTTATAACATAATAGATTGGGTCATATAAGTAATAAGGGTCTTGATATCATGAAAATGAATGGTTATTTTGGTACATATTCTGTGCATGAATTGCTTTTTTGTGATGCATGTGTTTTGGGTAAACAACATAAAATCCAATTTCCTGTAAATGCCTCCCCTCACATGTCTAAATGCTCTGCGACACTTGAATATCTTCATGCTGATGTGTGGGGACCTGCAACGGAAGTCACTCATGGTGGCAATAAGTTCTTTTTGTCTAGTGTTGATGATTTTTCTAGGAAGGTTTGGGTGTTTCTTATGAAACATAAATCTGAGGTCTTTGAAAAGTTCAAAACCTGTAAATCATTAATTGAAAACAAGACTGGTAAGAAGATAAAGAACATAAGAACTGATAATGGCCTGGAATTTTATAATACCCAACTTGATGCTCTGTGTGAACAATCTGGTATTACTAGGCATAAATATGTTCTTTATACTCCTCAACAAAATGGGGTAGCTGAGAGAATGAATAGGACTCTGCTAGACAGAGTAAGAAGTATGAGGGTCTTGTCTGGTTTGGCTAAGCAGTTTTGGGATGAAGCTCTTATGACTGATGCATACATAATCAATAGGTCTCCTTCTGTCCCTTTAAAAGGAAAGTGTCCTGAATATATTTTTCTAGGAAAGCCTGTTGATTTATCTCATCTGCGAGTGTTTGGGTATGCTGCATTCATGCATCAAAAAGGTGATAAATTGGAACCAAGGTCCAGAAAATGTGTTTTTTTTGGGTTATCCTAAAGGTGTCAAAGGTTATAGATTGTGGGTGCAAGATGAACCTGGCTTTGAAACTGCTATTAGTAGACATGTGATTTTTATTGAATCTATTTTCCCATGTTTATCTGACGCTGCACCTATATCTATGTCTATTTCCAGTACCACTTTGTTTGAGGTGGAGCCTCCTGCATTGTATACTACCCCTACTCAGACTAATCCTATCACTGCTGCGTATGATCTGTTCCCAAATCCCCAATCTGACACTTCATCTGAGTAGGTTAACTTGCAGGATTATCAATTGGCTAGAGATAGACCTCACAGAAATATTGTAAAACTAATAAGATTTGCTGACTGTAATCTGTTTTATTTTGCATATAATGTGTTTGAATCTTTAGATAGCAGTGAACCCAAAACCTATAAACAAGCTATGAAGTCTCCTGACTCTAGGTTATGGGTTGCTGCTATGGATACTGAAATGAAGTCCTTGCATGTTGATAACACATGGGAGCTAGTTTCCAGGAATCCTAACTGCTCTTTGGTAGACTGTAAATGGTTGTTTAAAATTAAAGATGCGTTTGAATCTGTCATATTTAAAGCCAGATTAGTGGCTAAGGGTTTTACTCAAAGGGAGATAGTAGATTACACTAAAACTTTTGCTCATGTTGTTAAGTTCACCACTATGAGAATTATGCTTGCCTTAGTGACTCATTTTGATTAGGAACTTAAGCAAATGGATGTCACTACTGCTTTCTTTCACGGTGATCTTGATAAACCTATTTACATGAATCAGCCTAAGGGCTATGTTGATTGCAATAAACCTGACTATGTATACTTGTTAAAGAAATCTCTTTATAGTTTAAAGCAATCTACTAGACAGTGGAACATTAAATTTGATAATTGCATGTAATCTTTAAAGTTTAGTAGAAGCATGTATGATCACCGTTTGTATGTATGATAATTGCATGTAATCTTTCCAATCCGGAGAACTTCTCCGGCTTCTCAGCTTGGCCATGGGGAATGGTCCTTAGAGCAATGGTGTTCGACGATGACGCCATTTCCAGCAAAGGTAGTTGATTAATTCAGTCTTATATATTTGTCTTATGATTGTTGTTATCGTTACACTTTACTGGAATGTTACAACTAAAGTACAAAAAATAGAAGGAGTAGAACAATGATTGAATTACAATAAACTAAAATTGAAGAAATTAAACGAACTGAACTGGTACACAGATTCCGGTAAGCCGAGTCGAGGGGACCTCTCTCCGCAAGACAAATACACCCCGGCTAGTGCTCACGGTTTGACAGATGTCTTTCAAAGATGAAACGGCTTCGTCCTTCTGGCAGTAGCACTACAAGTCCGGTAAGGCTCCGGCAAACTAGACAGTGTCGAGAACTGAGAGGCTGAGGACTCGAAGGGAACTTGTATGCAGCAAGATGATTGTGCAGAATGTAGCATTGGAAGCCATGCATGATGTCCTATTTATAAGCACATCTCCACTGCAGGGGACAGCATGGTTTGAGGGCATTCAAACCAGGTGTTGTAACCTCCAGGAGTTACAGCTTTCCATTTAAGCCTCCAGGAGTTACCTTGTGCAGAGCCTGACATGTGTCCAAGGCAGCTGCAAGCATTGACTCCCGACAGCTGTTACTGTCGGTTACAGCCCAGCCACTAACTCCACCCCAGCTTTAGGCGGCAGTTACACACTTCAGCCACTAACTCCACCAGCTCCAGGTGGCAGTTACACACTTGAAGGCTCTTAACTCATGGGAGTTACACCCTTCAAGGCTGGACAAGCACCATGCACCACTAAGTGCACCCACGACCCGGTCAACCGATCCGCTCCACAACCGTTATCAACCCGGATAGCCGATCCGCTGACCCGCTCCACAACCCAACCGTTTCTATACCGTAAAACTGGTACGGCTAAGCCCCGGAATCCTACGTACGCCCAAAGTCCAATTGCCAAGATCTAAGTCTGAGGATGAGGACGAGGATGAGGATGAGGATGAGGATGAGGTCGAGACGAGACGAGCCGAGCACGAGCACCGGGCTCAGGCACGGGCACAAGCACGGGCGGACGCGCGTGTGGGCTCATGGCCCACATCCTTGTGCACTTAATTACTTCACTTAAGTGTTAATACACTTAAATACACTTCTTAACTTGATTAAGAAATCAATGTGGGATTATTTAGTGCGTCTTAAACACATTATCCCACACACCATAAATGCCCAATCGTGTGACCAACTTCAACCATTTATTTCTCACTCACCGAAAATCAAATTTAAGCAAATAAAAATACTACGATTATCTACTCACAACATAGAACAATCGTATGGTATTTAATTCCTCCAAAATTAAATATCTCGGTCACGAAAAATTGGATAAATGAGTCAAAACTCAATTTATTAAATCCTATTTTCCAACAATCCCCCACATGAGTGGAAATAGTGCATGCATGTATGCAGACAAGCAGCCCAGTTCTCTAGAAACACAACTGCAACAGGATAGGTAGCTTGTGACTTTGAACCTTCCATATTCCAACACTATCGAGTATACCGGCTGTTTAGTGGACATGATGCCTTGAACTATACATCCTTAGTGTATACCGAGACAATAGTATTGAAAACAGCTATGTCTCAAACATTATCTGTTCTCACATTTGTGTCCTTTTCAGGCCATGGACAACCTCTTTGAATTCATAAATATCTCTTAGAAGCGGCCCCCACTTCTCACTTATATAGGTGATCTTCTCTTTCGAGTATCCTGCCATACTCAACCTCATTAGGTTTAGGAATCATTAAAAGTCATAGGACTTATCCTCACCACATTGACAGGTGTGCACTTGGTTTGCTCATAGAGAAAGGTTCACTTATAAGTTTCCAAGTGCTACCAAACTGAACGTTTGTAGCTTAGTTTTTCCATTGAACCAAGTTCTTGGGATCTCCAGTCATCATGGTTGGGTTACCACTACAAGCATTCTTAGAATGTGGATTTTAAACCCATTCTCTCTAGCAACTTAGCTATTTGATCTCGGTTTAACCCTTTGGTTAGCGGATCCGCTAGATTATCTATTGACTTCACATAGTCAACTGAGATAATCCCACTTGAGATCATATGCCTCACAGTATTATGTCTCCGACGTATGTGTCGAGACTTACCATTGTACATAGCATTGTGTGCCCTCCCGATAGTCGCTTGACTATCACAGTGAATCATCACTGACGACACTGGTTTTTTCCAACATGGAATGTTTTCTAGAAAATTGCGAAGCCATTCTGCTTCTTCACATGCTTTATCCAAAATGATAAACTCAGATTCCATGGTAGAGCGGGCTATACAAGTCTATTTCATGGATTTCCATGACACTGCTCCACCACCGATAGTGAAAACAAATCCACTAGTCGAGAATGAGTCTTTTATGTCAGATATCCAATTCGCATCACTATACCTTTCAAGTACAGGAGAAAACCTTGTATAATGTAGCCCGAAGTTCAAAGTATACTTCAAGTATCTTAGAACTCGTACTAGAGCTTTCCAATGCTCTTTGCTTAGATTGCTCGTGTACCGACTCAACTTGTTCACAGAACATGCAAGATCAGATCTAGTGCAGTTAGTGATGTACATCAAACTCCCAATGACCCTTGTATACTCTTCTTGAGTTACCGGTTCTCCCCGATTTTTGCTCAAGTGTACATTGAGTTCCAACGGGGTCTTAACCGGCGGACTATCAAAAGCGTTGAATTTCTTAAGCACTTTCTCTACGTAATGATATTGTGTTAAGACAATTCCACCACTTGTCTATACTATCTTGATTCCTAGAATCACATCGGCTAAGCTCATATCTTTCATGTCGAACTTTCGTTTCAACATTTGTTTCGTTTCAACAATCACTTGGTGGCCACTGCCCATGATTAACATGTCATCTACATAAAGACAGACTATGACATAGCCATTAGAACTGCTCTTTATATACACACATTTATCACACTCATTGATTTTGAAACCATTTGATAACATCACGTTATCAAACTTCAGGTGTCACTGAATAGGTGCTTGTTTCAAACCGTACAACGATCTAACAAGTTTACACACCTTCCGTTCTTGCCCTGGTACAACAAACCTTTCAGGTTGTTCCATGTATATTTCATCCTTCAGCTCACCATTCAGAAACGCGGTCTTTACATCCATTTGATGAATTTCAAGATTGTGCAAAGCAGCAATCGCTAAAAGCACCCGAATAGATATAATCCTTGTTACTGGTGAGTAGGTATCGAAGAAATCATACCCCTCTTTTTGTCTAAAGCCTTTGGCAACCAAACGAGCTTTATACTTATCAATAGACCGATCTGCCTTATACTTTTATTTTAGGATCCACTTGCATCCTAACGGCTTACACTCACTTGGGAGATCTGTTAACTCTCAAGTGTGATTTTGCATGATGGAATCGATTTCACTATTGATAGCTTCTTTCCATAACGCAGCATCTGGACTAGATAGAGTTTCTTTCAAAGACTTTGGCTCATCATCTAGCATATAGGTGATGAAATCCGGACCAAAAGTCTTAGCCGTCCTAGCTCGCTTGCTACGTCTCGGTTCTTCATCCACAAGATCAGAACTATTAGCAGCTTCAGAAGTTCATTTCTCAGAACTACTTTCTGCCCTATCCTTATCTTTACAAGGATAGACATTCTCGAACAATATAACATTCCTCGACTCCATCATCATTCCTTCA